>JAAXCT010000069.1:1200000-1693761 GCA_012490785.1 Eragrostis nindensis | reverse complement strand
GAGGAAGACAGTGAAATGAATATTGACGCCGTACCTGAGGAAAATGATAACATGAAGGTTGATGCACTAGAAGAGGAAAAAGAAACTGGAATGGTTGATGTGCAGCAGGCGAAAGAAGTCGAGGAAATGAAGTTAAGGACCACATGAGATGGAAAATGTTAAACCAGACAAGCCAGCTACCTCGGATCATGAGAAAGATGATAATGGCCAGATGAACAATGCTGAAGATAAAGCAGAGCCAGACCAAAAGGGGGAGAGAATGTGAAAACAGCAAGTGATGAATCAGGCCAGGACAAGACACTTAAGAAGCCCGATAAATTCTACCTTGTCCTCGCTGCAACAGTATGGATACAAAGTTCTGTTATTACAATAACTACAATGTTAATCAGCCTAGGCACTTCTGTAAGAATTGCCAAAGGTATTGGACCGCAGGGGGTACTATGAGAAACGTACCCGTTGGTGCTGGGAGGCGAAAAGTAAGAACTCACACATTGCACTACCGGCAGTTACTGATGGCCCCTGATTGTATGATCGGGTCTAGAGGGGACATCTCCAAGTCACTACACCCTGAAGCTCTGCATCTTCGTCTGCTGCAACGATACATGCAACCAGTCGAAATGAAACAGTTCTAAAATTGGGCCTGAGGTGCCATTTTGTGAATCGATGGTGTCAGCACTGAACATTGAAGAGCAGAATGTAACCAATGCTGGATCAGCACCACAAGGTGAAAATAGGGAAGGTAAACTCCTGTGCATCTTCAGTCACATACAACGGACCACCTGAGGCACAGTTCAATTTGATAAGAATGGCGCACCAGTGTATTGTAATGGAGTAACCCCAGTGCCACAATATTACCTTGGCGCCCCTTTCATGTACCCTTGGAGTGTAGGATGGAACAATCTTCCAGTAATGGTGCCAGGTAAAAGTACCCCTGAATCTGCTTCTGCTTCAGAGGCCTGCAGTACTAGTTCAGCTCCATGGATGAACTCACCCATGATGCCACCCTCAAGACTTCCTGACCAGCATTTCCCTACCCTCTCATGCCACCTGCACTTTGGGGTTGCTTGTCTGGATGGCCAGCCACGACATGGAACATACCGTGGATCAGAACTAACGGTTGCTTGTCACCATCATCGTCAAGCAACAGCAACTGTTCAGGCAATGGGTCTCCTACACTGGGAAACATTCCAGGGACTCTAATCCACTGAAAGAAGAAAAAGAGAAGTCATTGTGGGTTCCCAAGACCCTCCGGATCGATGATCCTGATGACGCTGCAAAGAGTTCAATCTGGGCCACTCTCGGCATCAAACCTTGGGGACCCTGGCACTTCAAGCCTTTCCAATTTAAGGTTAAGAGCAAAGACCAGACAACAGACGCTGAACAGGTTTTAAGGCGAATCCGGCAGCTCTTTCACGCTCGCAATCATTCCAGAGAGCTCTTAACTCCGTGCTTTCAGTATCTAAATATTTTTGGTATTGTAATATGTACATGTTTAGTAGAGTGTTGCGGTATGTGAAACATCAGAAGAGACCTGCTTGTGAGCTACTAACTTGGTGGAACTTGCAGCTTGAACGAGAACTCCTTCGAGATATGTTTTGTATGTAAATAGTAGACAAACTGAAACTGGTGGTGTATATTTAGACAAAAAAAAGTAAAGAAAATAGATCATTTGGCATGTCTCTCGTAATGATATATTAACGCTGTACCGGCTAACATTGACGATTCTGCAGCAATCGATTAAAACATCACCCTCTATGAACAGCTAACGCTGTGGGATATATATCAAGCTATCGACACTGTTTCTCACGATATGGAATACAATAGCAGCGTAGCATTCACGTTATTCCCAGTTAAAATTGACATGAGCCGTGCTGCACTGATGCTAAAAGCTCTTCAAATAATCACGCACACGCATAAACAAAAAACAAACCACCCTTAACTATCGAAGATATGCAAACATCTGTTCAAATAACGACTGCTGCTAAGATTGCAAAAGTATAGAAAATTCAAGACAAGTGCCTAAGCCATAGTTCGAAAGCAGAAGAGAAACTACGCAATCGTCACGCCTATTGTTCTTAAAATAACAGCTGAATACATGTTTGTCAGAGTACCACTGTTCTACAAATAAAGATTGTTGTACATGTACTTTCTCAGGTGACAGCGTCAAAAGCACCCTGTGCGATCATTACTCTCAGAGTAGATTTGTTAGCAGCATTAGCCATCATAGGACGAACAACCAATGTGATAGGCCTCCTGAAGATCTAATCCACATTTGAAATCTCATGATACGGCCTGTGAACAGGAGGTAAAATCAAAGCCAAGGATTTGTCCATCAGCAGAAGACGTCGGCATTTGCTGCACAAAAGGTAATCCAGAATGACTTATCGCGCAGCAGAAACGCAAACAATACTATACATCAAGTTAAACATCAAGGCATTTACCTGCAACCTTAGTAAATAGCGTCTGATAGCTGGCAATCCAACACTGAAAGAAAATAACATGTTTAGTAACACAAAATGCCCATAATGAAGCAAAAGCAGCTTAGGAACTAGAATATGTTGAACTAGTTTTTTTTTTGGGTAATGATTGCGTCCACAGAATAAATTGTCAATGACTGGATTCTTGGTTAAACTAATGATTGTGCCCCTTAAATAAAGTATTAAAGACGGATTACTAATAAAAAGGTATCCAACAAACTAGATACCGCTGCAACTTACCAATAGTAGTGATAATGCTTTGCTGGGTGCCACACTGATAAAGTACTGCAATGCCTTGTCAGCATGTTCCTGGAAATAGAAGTATTTTATT
Source organism: Eragrostis nindensis (assembly GCA_012490785.1). Lineage (NCBI taxonomy): Eukaryota > Viridiplantae > Streptophyta > Magnoliopsida > Poales > Poaceae > Eragrostis > Eragrostis nindensis. The sequence continues at coordinate 1,690,953 of JAAXCT010000069.1, read as the reverse complement.
ACCACACCCATTTTTTCTCTTATAAGTCCTCTCATCTTAACAGAAGAAGTTAAAAAGAACATGGAAGCACTTACCTTGACATGCTTAAATACATGATGCACTGACACGCCTCTTGCATGAAGGTAGCTTCCTCCCTAGTAATCACGTCCCAAGGTCACTTGTTAATAGGGCGATTAAATTTCAATACTAAAGAGTATTGTGACATGCTAAATGAAGTGGTCTCGGTGCATGTGACTGATCATGCAACATTCATAACAGGCAGAACAGAGTCAGTTATTGGAGAATATCTTTACCTCTCTGGGAGAGAAGAACGCCACTGCATCAGGATCAGTAGATCCAGCAGGGTGCAATGACACTATAGCTCTAAATATTGAAGGAACTAGCAACTCAATTACTGCAACCTGGTCTGTGGGGAGTTGTCAGAGCACCAGATCTTGATTTGCCCATCATTTGCAGGTTTACTCTTTAGTTGGATCCACAAAGTCATCATCCAACAGAGAAGCTAATGATGAAGCTCTTTTTGACCAATCCAGATGCCGGTATGTGAATACTTTCATGTTAGGTACTTCATTTTCCAGATTTTTCAGTATTTCGGATAAAGTTTTTTCCTCTAGCCCGCCATTGCTGCCAGACAATCTCGGCCTTTTAGTGGAACCAGTTTCACCATGCACTTCATCATCCAGATGAGGAAAAAATCTTCTTTTCTGGTCAGTGAAGGCCTTAAGGGCTAACCTGAAAGCACACATTCGATGAGCATGAGCCCCAAATCATCAACAATCGAAACTTTAAATTCATGAATAACGCTAAAGGAGGCTCTTTTCCCACTTTCCTGCAAAGTCACTAAAGCAGTAAAAGATTCCATCCAAAAATCACCACTAACCAGAAGCTATGACGGGAAACCATGAGATTAGAGACCCCAAAAAAGGGTGAGGTTGGGGTTGGAAAACCATTGAGGGGTAAGAGATAGATTTGGTACTGACATTTGGATGATGGAATTTAAACAGGTTTCGAGTTCATGGTTAAGCCTTAAATTAACACAATGGTTAGTTAATAGATATAAACCTTTTTCTGAGGCCTCAACAAAATGGAAAAACCACACTGCTTCCAGATGTTTTTAACTAATAACAAAAGGAAACGGAAAAAGAAGGCCATTCGTTCAACATTCTTGGCCTCTAACCACATAGATTGGTGTATGATTACTACCAACATGTAATGTACTAGAATGACATTCCAAAAAAAAAAAAAACTGGGTGCATTGGAAATATTAATAGATATTCGCACACAATACACTAATAAAATATTCTGCAGAAATAATTATTGCAGTGAGAGCCACTGTGGAATAAACATAGTAAAACTGCATTCCATTCTGCAGACTAGTTGAGATGCCACGTGTAAAAAAAAAAAAAAAATAGATAGGGAATGGAAGCACATCATGAAGCAGCAGTAGGCCAGTAACCCAGTAACTAACAAGAAAATACAAAAGATAGCAATTAGTGATTTTACTTAGTTCTGTCAACAGCAGATGCACCAGCCTGGCCAGCCAGTTGACGCTTCCAAGCATAAGCCACAACAGCACCGTCTGGACAAACAAGTGGCATGTGCAAGCCCCACGAATTGCCTCGAGCTTTCAGGGCCCCATTAAGAACTCCAGACTCCTCCAATTGCCTTCCTAACAGCAAAAAAGGAATTATTCACAGATGAAATGGCTAAATTTGACATAAAGCTCATGTAAGGCTACAGTTCAACTATAGAGCCTTCCAGGATCAAAATAATTAGACTGATCATGATGAAGAAAATAATTGCATCTTAATGACAGTTTCAAAAAGGAAATGCTTCTGATTCTCCTTGTAGAAAACTTTCAATGGCATAGGAGGAATTTTCCCACACCAATTACAATCATTACATCGTGCAAAAGCGAAGATGATGCCCTCAATAATCCAAGTCCCTCAATCCAGCTTAATAGGAATCTCTACTACCATAAAAACCAGAGTTGGTGAGTGGTGATGCTTGTCGGTCGTCTGTCTTCCCCTAACAACCTGAGAAGCGCGCTGACAAGTGGGCTCTGTTGTCCACAGAGTTCCATTCCTTCGCTCAGCTAGGCAGCTCCGGTGCTCTCATCCTTTTCCGTGTGCCCAACTAGTGTATCAATCTGCTCCATGAATCAAGACCTCTAACTCTAACTTTTTCCTTGATAGATCTCAAGCAGAGTCCATGATAGACCAATTGACTAATTGAGATGCTCTAAATCACGGACGAATCTTGGGGGATTTCAAGCGGATCTGGAAAGGGAAGCTCACAATGAGCTGCAAGGACGAACAAAGCTAGATTTGTATCCATAACCAATTGTTCGAGCTCAGGATGGGAATGAATGGTGATGGCAAGGCCTTAAAGCTACCAGCGAGCTGGTCGAGACGAGGTGGTGGCTACCTTGCTCTCAGCTAGGGAGATGCTCGTTGTACGATGTGAGCTTGACTGCAGACAAGCAAGCTGCGGCACCATGCGCAGGCACAAGAGCCAACAAAGCCTGTCGTGCAGCTGCAGCAACGAAAGAAGGCCATATGGTGGATTCCGAGGGCCGGGCCGCAAGGCCCAATTTAACATTTAAAGGTTTTTTATTTCAGCAAGAATAAATCAAGGAAATCTCAATAGGTTTTTAGAGAAGGGATTAAGCATAAACACCTTAGGATTTTGTTTCAGCTGGAGAATAACTCGAGGAAATCTCAATAGAGTTTTAGAAAAGGGATATTATACTTAATATAAGCAAAACATCATAGGCTAAGAACACAGCTCAGAAATATGCAATAGAATCAAGTAAATCGAATTGTTTACGGGATGCTGATTTCGAGTTTAACAACTACTATAAGCCTTCGTTTGTAGTTAGTTATTCTGAGCAGAGCACGGGCATCATGCAAAAGTTCGACATGACTTTCAAATATGGTTCTTGATATCTTTATGGCTTTCAAGTACTATGAGACACAAGTCAGATGATGTAACAACCAGAGCTACCAAGTACAGTTTTCTCCCTTCGAACAGAAGTCTTATAACTAAGAATTACAGGTAAAACGCCCGGATAATTAATCAACTGTCCTCTAATGACTTCAGGGTTTCATTTAACGGACAATATCCTATAAAAATGGAAGATTCCAGCATTGCAGAGACATTAACATAAAGCACACATTTCCGTACTGCCTGCAGTTGTCCTTTCAATTAAACAAATATACAGGTGCAGCTCATTGCACTTCTGGGTTTCATCAAGGTTGCAATTCCTAAGTGATTCAAATAGTATCACTGCTGGTTATCAATTCCATCTACAATAGTTGCGCACAGGTTATAGCACTATAGCAGTACTAAATCAGGTTATGGATGATATGTGTCTGAATAAAATAAAGAGCGAATGCCCATTTTACAGAATTATTTTGTAGAATTTCTCCTGCCAACAAGTTCAAAATATTCTAAAACAGCCAACTAAGATCAACATTTGACAGAGTCTAAAAATGTCTAAAAATGACCACCAAAGCATGTCTAAAATGTATTACCAACGCCTACGAAAGCCCCTCCAGAAACCACATTAGCTCCAAAACCAAGACCAACCGCTGAGCAGTTCCTAATCGCAGCATGACACTAACGAAGACAGCATTCCTGAACAAAACTAAATCGACGTGCTGAGTGTACACAGACCTGTGATCCAAGCACTGAAAACAATAATTCCCCACAACCAAATCTACAGCAAGTAATCCTAGATCTATCAATCTTGCGAGCATCAGTTAGAAGGATCACATGTACTAATTTGAATTTCTCACTAACAGAAGAGACAGCCTTGTCTTCAGGTGAAACTTACTATTTCTCACTCGAAAATGCTGCAGTCAGTAAAACCCTACCTAGTACAATAATTCCCCAACCAAATCTACAGCAAGTAATCTAGATCTTATCAATCTTGCGACATCAGTTAGAAGGATCACATGTACTAATTTGAATTTCTCACTAACAGAAGAGACAGCTTGTCTTCAGGTGAAACTTACTATTTCTCACTCGAACATGCTGCAGTCAGTAAAACCTACCTAGTTTCCTCCGACGGATAGGGAGAATGGGGGTGGTGGGGCGGAGATTCTAGGGCGGGGTACCTGCCAAGGGCGCGAAGGTCCTGAAAGTGGCGGTGCATGTGGCGGCCTCCTCCTGGGCGATAGTGCGCCCTGTCCTCTCGGCATGCTGGTCTCCACTGTATGGGGGCGCACCGCCGGCGACGAAGAGGGCCTCGAGGAGGCGGTCCGCGCCGAGCCGGATGTCCGCGATGAGCCGGCCCGCGCGCCCCAGCCGCTCCATCGCCTGCGCCACCTGCTTCGGAGGCGCGTCTCCGCCAGCAGAATCGTGCTGGTGGGCCACCACTGCCGGTGCTACCGCCGACGACGGCGCGACCGCCGACGCCTGCACTTGCTGCATCTCGCCCTTGGTCGTTTCGCTCCGTCTCACTTCGGGGCTCCGACTCCGATTTCACGAGCTGCGGGGCTGGGGGTGCCATTCCTTCACGATTGGCAGCCCAATGGCATTTGGACAAGCATGGGCCGTAATAGGCCCATGGACAAGACAACCATTCTTTGTGTCATGTAATCATCTCTGTGTGCGCCTAAAAAAAATTCTTTCACGTAGGCTAACAAAATATCATATCCGTTTGACGCTAATAAATAGAAAAATCTTAAACAAGTGCATATATACTTATATGCATTTATTTATCTGTTTGGACGCTTAATAAATAGAATTTCTTGATATTTCTGTTGAAATTTTATCAGAAGTGTTATATTATTTCAACAGTCAGTATCTGTGTTCGAATACAGTGTAGCATAGTGGATTGTGAGTTCGTTCACGATTCATTCTTACTGAATTCATAAATTCGATCATATTCAACCATACGAATTCCAGAATCCGAATTACTCCCTCCATTTCAAATTATTTGACGTTTTGACTTTGGAAATCACGTTTGACCGCTCGTCTTATTCAAAAAAATTATATACATATAAAAATAAATAAATCATGCTTAAAGTATCTTTAATGATAAATAAATCATAAAAGATAAATGATATTTATATAAATTTTTTAAATAAGACAAGCGGGCAAACGTGATCTCTAAAAGTCAAAAACATCACGTAATTTGAAATGGAGGTATTCAGTTTTTCAGATTCAGGCCGTTACACGCCTACTGCCATAGTGACATCAGCTTTCGACAAGCTCCTCCCGGGCTGTCTCGGCGTTCCGAACGTTCCACTTCCCCGCCGCCCGCCATGCCCCGCCCCGGCGGCAACGGCGAGTCTCCTCCTCCACCCCGACTGACGCTCCCCTCGCTCATCAAGCTCGGCTGCACTGTCACCCCGTGCCACGTCCACCGCCTCCTGTCCGCGCTCCTCCGCCTCCGCAAGCACCGCCTCCTAGCCGCGATCGCCTCCCAGGCGCTCGCCAACTCCCTCGCCCCCACCCCGCGCACGCACCTCCTAGCCGCCTCAGCTCTGCTCGATCCGCTCGCCCGCGCCAAGCTGCCGAGCGTCTCGCGCTCGCCTCCCCTGCGGCCAGCCGCCGCCTCTGGGACGCGCTGCTCCGCCGAGCCTGCGCCGGGCGCAGAGAACCTCGCCGCGCGCTGGAGCTGCTCTCCGCTGCTGTAGAGGACCACGGCGCGTCGCTTTCGGTGTCCACGTACCGCGTGATGGTGGTGAGGCTGTGCGCCCGCGGGGAGGTGGATAGCGCTCTGAGAGTGTTCGATATAATGACCCAGAGGGGGTGTCAGGTGGATGATTGTGTCTGCAGCTCAATCATTGCAGGGTTCTCCAGAATTGGGAAGGCCAGGATGGGGCTAGAGTTCTACAAGAGGGTACGTAACGAGTTCAGTGGGTTTGAGCCAGGCCTGGTGACGTTGACGGCGGTCGTCCATGCACTTGGGTTAGAGGGGAGAATCAGTGAGGCCAAGGAGCTGGTGCGCAATATGGAGAAGAAAGGATTGGTTTTCGATGCAGTACTTTACAGCAGCGTGATTCACGGATATATGAGTCATGGGTTATTGACGGAAGGGCTTCGGGAGCATCAACTGATGTTAGATAAGGGAATCCCAGCTGATGTGGTGAACTACACGACTGTTATTGATGGATTATGCAGAGAAGGTAGTGTGGAGAAAGTAATGGGGTTCTTGGACGAGATGGAGCAGTGCGGAGCTAAGCCAAATTTGATTACTTATACGTCACTGGTTGCTGGCTTCTGCAAGAGGGGTAGATTAGAAGAGGCTTTCTCTATTGTGAGAAAACTCGAACAAACAGACATGGTGGTGGACGAGTATGTATATTCGATTCTGATTGACAGTTTGTGCAAAAAGGGAGATTTGGATATGGCTTTCTCTTTGCTCAAGGAGATGGAGAACAAGGGTTTAAAGGTTGGCATTGTAACATATAATGCAGTAATAAATGGTCTATGCAAGGCTGGTGACACTGAAAAGGCTGTCAAAATCTTTGAAGGTGTGGATGCTGATAACTTCACATATAGCTCACTGTTACATGGTTACATGAACAGAGGCGATGCAGCTGGTGTCATGTCAATGAAGGATAGACTTGAGAGTAGTGGGATATCCATTGATGCTATCACATGCAATGTTCTTATAAAAGCACTGTTTATGATTGATAAGGTGGATGATGCCTGGAGCTTGTTTCGTAAAATGCCTGAGATGGGATTAAGACCTAATATAATCACCTACCATACCATGATACATACACTGTGTAAAGTTGAGGAGATTGACAAAGCGCTTGAGCTGTTTGAGGAATACAAGAATCACTCATCATTCTCCAATGCAGTTGTTCATGATTGCCTGCTTAGAGCTCTATGTAATGGCGGAAAAGTTGACATGGCTGACCAAATATTTTATGATCTTGTTCAGAAAAAAATAAGGCCCGATGCCTGTTACTACAGGAGGTTGATTCATGCGCATTTTAAAGAACGGGGTGAACATGGGGTGCTGGATTTCATTTGGAAGGTTGGTGAGTTAGATACTAACTTATTTTCATCTGTTTGTAATTATGCTTCTGCTTTCTTAAGCAGCAGGGATTGTTGTCAAGCGGCAATGAATGTATATAAGTTACTTAGGATGCAAGCTATTCCTGTCACTATTGAAGCATGCTATAAGCTACTCAAGAGTTTACTCCGTAATGGAAGTGAAGAGGTCATACAACCACTGTTATGCGAGTTCATTAAGCTTCATGGCCTGCATGAACCTAGAATGATTAATATGCTTTCTTGTCATCTCAGCAAGAGAAGTATTAATGAGGCTATTTCGTTTTCCAATTACATGGATAATGGCACTGTTCCTGTCAGTGTTCTGAGAGGAGCTGTCTATGCTCTAAAGAAGGAAGGTGAAGTTCTGGACGCATGCAACTTTTTGAAGGAAGCTGAAAAAAAAGGGTTGCCAGTTGATCTAGCTATGTACTCTATAGTGGTGGATGGCCTTTGTAAAGGTGGATATCTTGAAAAAGCATTAGACCTCTGTGAAACAATGCAAAAAGAGGGGCTTCGTCCAAACATTGTCATTCATAACTCAGTTATCAATGGTTTGTGCCAGCAAGGGTGCCTTACTGAAGCGTTCCGGCTCTTTGACTACTTAGAAAGCAGCAAGATGCTTCCCACAATGATCACTTATGCCATTCTTATAGGTGCATTGTGCAGAGAAGGTTTGTTGGATGATGCACATCAATTGTTCAAGAATTTGTCCAACAAGGGTATGAGACCTACAACCCGTGTTTACAATTTGCTGATAAGTGGTTACTGTAACGTTGGATTAACTGAAAAGGCACTTGAGCTTATTTCTCATTTGGAGGAATGCGTTTTACCCCCCTGATTGTTTTACAATTGGTGCAATTATCAGTGGACTCTGTCTGAAAGGTGATACTGAAGCTGCATTAGGATTCTTTAATGAATACCGCTGTAAAGATATACTTCCTGATTTTGTTGGTTTTGTGAGCCTGATCAAAGGGCTGTACGCAAAAGGAAGGATGGAAGAATCTAGGGAAATCTTAAGAGAGATGTTTCAGTGCAAAGAAGTTGTGGAGTTAATAGACAGTGTTGGAAATAAGATTCAAGCAGAGTCTCTTGTTGGCCTCCTATCCTCTGCATGTGACCAGGGGAGGATCGGTGAGATTGTGACTATCCTAAATGAAGTGGGACTCATGTTTAGATCCACTTCCGACTCTAGCGGTTACAATACTCCTGAGTACCTCAAAAAGCTACAGAAAACTGAAGATGCTTGTGATTCCATGACAGATTCAGGACAAGTATTAAGTCGAGTTACTTACGGTGTTTCTAGGGGTAGTTTCGCTAGTTCTGAGAGCATAGTTCTACCCATGCCAGATGGAGATGGTAGTTTATCAAAACCATGCGATGATGCTGATATGGACTATCAAAATTTGCTTGGGATGTCTTTCTATGATGACTTCGATGCATATTATGCTGCTGTTGCTTCACTTTTCTCAAAAGGAGAGGTTCTTAAGGCCAATAAAGCAATTGAAGCAGTGATCCAGAATTCTGGTAAAGTTTGGTGACCTAACTCATTAGGAAAATCTCCGTCCATAGTATCATCATCTGCAAAGATATAAAACTTGTAAGTACACCATGCATTTTAGACACAGTCGATACTTGGTGATGCACACTTATCGATGATATTCCATGTCACCTATGCTATATTTTTCTGCAGGCAAGAGCCACATTATGCTATGCTCATCGAATTTGGAATTTAATTTTTTCACTTGTAAGTCTGTTTTATAGTGCAAAAATCAATTATTGCTTTAGGCTCATCACACAGATTGTGTACCCTTTATTCTAAACTGTTTGCCATTTCTTTTACTCCAGCTACAGACACCACATCAGAGAGGACCCTGACTATACATAGGCTGAGAGGGTGGCTGCTAGTTTGGCACATCGTACCCAACCATTTGGTTGTGAATATAATTGCACAGAACGGTTCACGATCCAGTAAGTTCTCAAGGCTGAGTTGGACTCAAACTGTTTACTATTCTTTGATTTCATTGTCTTTTAGTGTGCTTTCGCTCGATGGACTGGCATTGGTCTTCTTCTTTTCAAATTTTCCTGCCTTGATTGACCATGTTGTCTACCAGGCTTTAAAACATTGAACTAATGGAGAAAGAGAAGCCCTCATAGTACCGGCATCTGTAGGTAAACTGGGGCTCTAACTTGTAGATTTTTTATTACCTTTTTCGTTTACTTGCTAGTCCCGTTTTCAAATCTAATTGCCTTCTGAATACTTATGTATTCATGTTCCATTGCAGCTACTTTGGTTTGTAAATACTCCACTTGAAAGCAGAAACTGTGCTATGGTCTCCCGTGTATATCTTCCGGTTGAAACTTCTCGACAGCACTGTGTACAATCAGGTACTTCCTTGGTTTACATCTGAGATAACACTTATTGATCTAAACAATATAGACGTGGTCAAGCCATTAGTTTTAATGCTTGCTCAAGATCCTAAGAAAGCATTGTAGTCACATCATGACTACATTAGTCGCGTGAATATATCTTTGGACCCTTTTATATTGATGGGAGGGTTTCCCTTACAAACTGACTTTCGATCCTTAGTTGATTTTGACAGCAACCAAATGAATGCATCTTAGACACTGAATTATTAATAGATACACATTTTGCAATGTGATTACATAAAAACATGAAAGTGAAAAAACAGATAAATCACAGCCATTCTTGCTTATTTAAACAAAGCATGTCACCCACATCACATCCAACTCCTCAGATAGCGCAGCCTCAGTGGCCCCTCAGTGGTTGTTGTTGAGCCTCCTGCAGTTCTTCCTGATCTCACCCTGTGACCCGGTAAGGGGTGAGATATTTCCCATCTTCACCATCGACTCGGCAAAGTGCTGGAAGAAGAGATTAACATCAGCAGCATATGCCTTTACGAGTGCTGCTGTCTCGGCGCTCTTGGTTAGCAGGACCTCGTCAGAGCTGAGAAGGCCCTTGCCGGCCAGGATGTTCTTGTAGTAAAAATTGTCAAACTTGGATGAGGTGGCGAAGTCCAAGGGGAAGAGGTTGTTATCGCCTCCAGAGCGGGGGCACCCCTGCCTCAGTTGTGCCGCAAAGGATACGTCCAATGTGCTGTCAGCCATGCCATTGCCTGTCTGGTTGTACAGCCTCTGTCGGAAGCTGGTGCACCGAGACATACCGATTGTGTGACCACCTGTAATAACACATAGTGCTTCCACGTTATACAATGTTTGGATTGACCTGCTACATGAAATTGGGTGAAAAGTTACCAGAGAGAGCAACAACGTCAACAACGTTTAAACCCTGGCGCTTGAACTTGGTGATGATGGTGGGAAGGGTGTTGTTGGGGGCAGGGATGTCGTTGTTCGAGCCCTGGATGCTCGCACCCAGAGAGTCCCGCCGGCCGAGCGGCACGTCCCAGTATGGGCCACCAACCTGCAGGGTTTATGGTTTAGATGAATCGTTATGCCAGGAGCAGTTGTTTTGCCAAGTCTGTAGCCATAAATCATGTTCATTTCTCTTTTGCAGATGATATGAATGCATGATTTGTTTTGCCTTTGTGGTTGGGAAGGACTATTGGTGATGGACTTACGAGGATGGTGGAGTCACGGGCAGCGAGGGCTAGGATGTCCGCGCAGGAGACAGTGCCAGGGCAGGCGGCCTCAAGGGCGGCCTTGATCTGGTCGACAACTTCAAACCCCCTGAGGGAGTTGCTGTTAGGGTTGGACCCTTTCTCACTAACAATGCTGCTGCTGTTGTCCAACAGCACGGAGGCATCGCACCCCTACACACAGAAAGATTTTGAAAAAGGTTGGTGATTAGATTAGGTAAGATGGAAAAGAGATTAGGCGCATGCAACAAAGTAGTAATGGAAGTAAACTCATTATGCACATGTACAACTTCATCAATCATTGTGCATTAGTTAAGTGAACATCTTCTCGTTAGAAAAAAAGAAGAAAATATGACTAATCAATCATGGTACGGATTCCATCATGTCAGTGATGTCAGTAGGCTTTCTTATCTCTGGTGAAAAAGCTGGCCTAAAATGTACAAATTCTTCCATGCTGTCATTTCCAATATATAGGCGCATATAGTGAAGATGTGACGTTGTACAGTGTGCAGTATTGAGTTTTGTTCTAGTCAGGAGAGAGTTTGTGAACTAACACACCCATTTATTTCCATATTTCATTTTTGTTTACAATAAGTTTATATGGATTGCAAACAATATTTTAGTACAAAACACAACTCAGAATTTGAAGTACAAAACTTGTGCTAATTTGCTATTGTGCAATGCAGGGACATAACAAACACCATAAATATTTCAAAGAAGGTAAAGAATCACGCCAAAAAAAGCAGATAATGAATCCAACAGCAGAATGGAAGAAAATTTTACCTTGACAAAGCAGTCGTGGAAATGCAGCCTGACCAAGGATGCCGCCATCCTAGTCTCCTTGGCAACAGCCTGTGCTACAATGGACTTCACGATCTCCTTCGCCTTGGGACATGAATGGTCGTAGAACTGCGGGAACAAGCCGCCCCATGGGTGGCCATGGACGGCACCAGCGAGGAGGAGGGGAGAAACAAAGCAGAGCAAGACGAGGCAACCCATGGAAGTCGCCATGAATGGTGTGCTGCAGTGCTGCACTACGTTACAAGTAAGAGAGCAGCTGTCGCTTGTTTCTATTTCTCTTCTTGTGGATGGTTAGATGAGGTGGGCATATGGTGGTATATATAGCTGCAGCCTGCAGGAAGTGAGAGTAGTGCATGTAAGGAAAAGGATGGTGGTTCGGAGCAGGGGACGGTGGGATGCAGCAGGGCAACTGGGTTGTTAGGGTGATGCGTATAGAATAAGTGAGCTATCTAGACATTTGTGTCCAGTCGCTACAGTAATTCTGTCAAGTCGCAATTGGTCTCCAACAGTCTTAGCCGCTTCTGTTTTAGCTCAAGCTACGCGGACAGTTAAGAGTTTTTTTTTTTTTTTTTTGCGATTACAGTTAAGAGTGTTGTTGGAGAGATGGCTTTTCACTGAAGCTAAAATCCAAAAGAAGAGCGGAAATAAAATCTGTCAGTTGTTAAACAGTAGCACTCCGGCAAACTTAGTCTGTTAAACTGAAATGAAGACACTGATTATGCTGCTCATATAGACATATGCACAAAAAATATATTTTAAATGAAAGTAATGTTACAATTCAATGATGCAGTTTTATTGTGGATTCCATTTATGAAATAGTCAAATTATGATCAGTGTGCTGGATCTGGAAGCCTTCTAGGAATGATCTTAAACTTCTCTCGATAAGGAAGGTGTAACTTTACGGTCCATAGTGATTGCTCTTACTTTGTTCTAGCTCTATCAGGGTAGGCCCGCCCCTAATAAGTCTCAGTAACAGTATATATTCGTCCAACCATATATATATTTTTTTTTGAGAACCCGTCCAACCATATTTAACCTTACGCAACACATGACAATTCTGCATACACAGTGTGGAATCAAGTAAACAAGTACAAAAAGCTCAGCCAAAAATGAGGTTTTGCTTCCCAATGAATCCCGCTACTTTTGTCGTACACAAGTGTCGTTACAGGTCAGATGGTATGTTTTACTAAATAATTTAGATCATATGCAGGATTGTTCCAACACAAATGGTTATTTTATGGTTGTTAATCATCGAACATGGATTCGTATACCTTTCTTTGGGGATCAAACTACAATGTTACATCATCATACATTTTCATACAAGCTTCAGATCAAGAGGTAATGCTTACAGTTTCCAGTCATCGTCATAGTTTTGCACCTTGGAATTGTACTTTTGTTATATGATTGCAGCCATCAATCTGAAAGATCGGATGGTTCATGAAACGGCTGGAGGACAGGCATTCCTAACATGGTTGCCTTCTTCTGTTTCAAAATGCCTAATGCAGGGGACCGGCTGATTCTCCAGCGAACACACATGCAGGTCAAACGCGATGTATGATGCACCAACTCTCAGTAGTACATGATGATTCGCGTTAGGTGCTTGCATGGCCTACATTCATGTCACAAGCAGTTCCTTGAAGGACTTCGACTGTTTGAAAGCTTCCACACTGGTACCGGTTGAGCTTCTTTGTTCTTCTGCGCAGCACGTATCAGTGGCCGTTCCTTGAAGTAAACATCAGCATTGGTTGCTGCTGTCAGATAGTTCAAAAGGTACATCATGCTCATATAAACAGTTTATCACTGTTTGTGCAAAATAAATGTAAAGGTTTAAGCACAAACAAAGTAAATAATCAGAAAAGTGATTACTATTTACCGCCAGATGTCATATCAAGACACAAAATGGAAAGAAGCAACATAAAGAATATTCATGGAGAACAATATCTTTTTTACCCGAAAATTTTACAGCAGTGATGTATCCCCTTTTGGGGAAATGTTTCTCCTTTCCTTTGAGGGCAATGTTTCTCCTTTTTTGTGCTAATCTGCTAGACACATATTAAGCATACTGATGGGTCACTATTTTTTTATATGTCTAACAAACAAAACTGGTTTCCTGTATTATCCCATTTTGTTTTTGCGTATGGTAAAAGTATCAAAAAATTGCCCTATCTACTAGCAAGAGCATGCCACAATGCCACATGCCTAAAAAAAAGCCACAAACTTAGAACCCCAACTGTTAAAGATCTGGGGGAAAGAGAAAGTGCATAGGCAAGAGTACCTACTCATTGACTTGTGCTGTGTTAGGCACATGGTTTCATTATTGTATCCTGTTCCCCCTTTCCCATTTTACTCGTGTATATAATTCACTCTTAACTACAATACGCAGCAATCATGCTTTCGTGGAAGAATAAGCCAAAGTTTGAATAGGTCCCCCATATTTCTTCGAAGCTAACCATCAAGATTTTCTGGAGCAGCTGAAAGTTAATAATCTATCAATGATTTCTTCAGTTAGTGAGAGTTTGGCATCACAAGTTAAAGAACACAATTGTATAACTGCTAAGACCGCTGATTAATGTATTGTTCTGATATGATGTTTCTCTTACGGACCCCGAAGAAAAGACATACTGTATCTTTTTTTTTTAAAATTATATACTTTGAGTTAAAAAAGAAAAGACTTTTCCCCCATTTCACCATTTTAGCAGGTCAAACCTTACCACCTTATCTCTTGATGTTACACATAGTATGATTAGGGCATGCAGAGAGGAATTCTTTGGACCTCGTTACAAAATGGAACTTACGGTATTCAAGGAGCTCCCTTGGCATGAAAGGATGTGGAAAAGTAAGCTAACAATGATGTATTACGATGCTATCTGCCCGTAGGTGATAGCACAAGAGAATAAGTCGAGCACTGCTTTGTTGACTGCTGGAGACTCCTCTTGGCTTCCAAGAGATCTCTACTTTATGAGCCATGCATGCACATCTGTTGCTGCTGATACGCTAGTAGGGTCAGAGCCAGAGGAGTTTGTTTCCACTCTTCTGGAAAATTAACAGCACTTTACGCGATCTGAAGCGTGCGATGAACATCTGAAACTGTGCTTGCAAGCTTGCCATTAGACGAGGAGTGCATAAAGATCAGGTTGAGTGAAGAACAATGTAAAAGGACATTAGTTAACTTCACAAAAAAAAAATCCTTAATGGCATGCGAAATTCAGGAACAAAAGTTTCTTAGCTTAAAGCCGTCAGGTTACTTCAAAAGAAGCTCCGAATACTAAGGCGTTTTTTAAGTCACAGAAACATATCTTCAGATGGACGTTTGGATTAACAGGACACCTTCCTCTATGTTTATGCAAATGTGAAAATTGGCTAATGAAGTCATACATTGCCTTCTGAAATGTTCAACTCGCGCCGGTAAGCTTGGCCTACCCAGTACGCGCGGTTTCACCGAAACACTATGCTGAGCTTCCTGTTTACGAACTCAAAAACATCATCGAGCCACGCCACGAAAACAAGTGGGCCGACCTTACCATCATCAATGTATTAAGTAAATTAAGTCACATATCTAGCTACTCCATGTACATTATCAAGTCAAATTTCCCATACCCCTAAATACAGGTGAAGGACAATCAATAAATTACACAATCCTGTATGCTCAAAGAGATGATCTATAATATGGACACTAGTGTACCAACTGCATGGGCCTCTCGTAACCAACTCGCTCGTCTGTATCCGTCTGGCGCTGTACGACCTTTTTACCTGCCCCGCTGCCGGCATAGCATTGACCACTTGACTCTCGGATGGGCGTCAATCATATGGGACCTACCAGTAGCTAATTAATTTTTTTTTTGCTGTGGTTAAGATTTTTTTTTTTTTTTTGCGGTGGCAGTAGCTAATTAGTTGGTCATACTTTTGATCCATGCATGCTTCTCATCTCTCTCTTTAGCTCTTTTGTACTAGTACCTTCAATCTAAGATTTCCAACATTCACAGACACAGAACTAACTGGTAAGATGAATGGCCGATCTTATCTCATGAACGAGAATCGCCAAATACTGGGAAGGTCTGAAGAATCTATGACTGTAAAGGAGCAAGTCACCGTCTTGCTTCTTAAGTATAATAACTGAGGGCCGTTTGGAACCAAGGAAATTCAAAGGAATTTCATAGGAATTCATTCCATAGGAATTTTTCCTTAACTTGCTGTTTGGAATGGAGGAACGATGAATTCCTTTCCAGAGGAAAGGAATGCTTTCCTAAGTTTCCTTCACAAAACGTAGGAAATATAGCATGAGGTTGGAGCTAAAGGAAAATTTCCTTTGCTTTGCTTCTTGCGTTGGCTGTTGAATGTCCGCATGCGACAACGCTAATTGAGGTGAGCTAATACGCAGCCTTAACCAAATTGACGTGAGCTGACATGCACATGTGCGCTTTGGTGTTAGCAAAAGGCCATACAGGAATGGGTAACAGTAAGACATAAAGTGAGTAGTTAAAGGTGTCGAGCGTTATTACTAATTTGAATACTAATTAATTGGCTCCTTTAAAATGTTTTATTTAGCTGTAATTCATGTGTTCCTATGTTTTCCATTCCTACATTCTAAACATCTCAAATCATCCTTTCCTCTGTTTTGGATTCCTGCGGTTTTCTCACTTCTCCATTTCCTGTGTTTTCTCCGTTCCTGTGTTTTTTCCTGTTCCTGTGTTTTTCATTCCTTTGTTCCAAACAGGCCCTGGTTAAGTTTGCTAACACAAAGAAATGGTGGTAACTAACTAGTAATTGGTTGCAGGTATTTCTAAGGTGAGCGAGAGAGTTTCTGGAACGGGTTGAACATGAATAGTAACTACTCCATACAGAAGAAGGGAGTTAATGTTGCCCCAAGTTTTTTTAGAGGGCTTAAGGGGCAAGAAACATACTGGAATATGCTAAGCTACTTTGTGATACTCATGATGACGGCGATCGATGATATTAAGCTCCTGAGCCAGCTCGATCGATGGAGTTGACATGATTTCGTTCACACGCACCTACTGTACCCTTTCTTCGACGACAGCGACGCACGCCCATTTCCAGTACGTGATTGACCAGAGAGGTGACTGGCCTGCTTGTTAACACGCGTGCTAACTAACTGTCTAACTAACTTCACCCAGTTTAAGATGACTGACCATTTCCATTCCACATTGCATACGGACGGTGAACTGGTGCGCCCTGATCCGGTACACGCTTGACGCGTAGGGGGAGTGTACTCCTCGGTGTAGATCATGTGTCCAGATCTGTGACGACGATGCAGATTGCGAGATGTCACTGTTAATTTCTCACATGTGTCCAGCTCCCGAAACAAACCGGCCATGCTAGAGTTCGTAGAGACAAGGGTAAGCATGCAGCTAGCTAAAAATTCAGGCCTTAATGAAGGATATGACTGAGAGAGAGAGAGAGAGATGATTAGCAAGAACATGATTAATTGGTTCATGTTTAATACTCACTCTAGTGAACAAAACCAAAACTTGACGACCCCACCTGTAAGACAGAGCAATAGAACGGTGTGTTTCTCTTGAAAAATCGCTGGATACCGCCTCAAGGTCTTCAGATATTTCATGATAATGATTTTGTAACAAAAATTAGAGGCACGACACGAAACCATTACGAAAACACAGCCCACGTGTGCTTGTACGAGCAATCTGCCTAGCCATCTAATTGATACGTGGATCCCACGACATGACACCTACTTTTGTCTAGTAAATCATAGTGAATGCACTTTATGCATAACAAAAGCAAGCTGAGTACGTTGTTTATGCCTTTATGCATAGCAAAAACAAGCTGAGTGTTGTTTACTCGATCTGGTCTCAACTTGATAAACACTTTAGTTCAAAGTAGTAATTAATTTCACAAATTTTGAAAGTGCACCCTACACATCAGATTTTTTTTACTATCCTGCTTGGTGTTAGAATATTCTGAAAATATAATCATCTTTATACTTATGTATAGTGGTTAATTTGAATTACAAAGGTGCACTGCATGTATCTCTAAACAACCTCTCTATTAAAGAACAGAGGTATGTGTTGGGAATTCTTCATCATGGAAACAAAGAATCCCGACACGGACCATCAAACAACACTCATGGGACAACGGAGCAGTATTTCATTACAAAGGGAGTAGGACGGTATTTATAGGGAAGGCCAAGGGTTGCTTCGACATGACCAAAATACCCTTGGCCACCCACTATATTCGAGGAATATTCTGTACAACATTGTCATAAGGGTACAAGCGACATTTCCGTTTGACGACGGAAACCCTAACTGGGTGACGTCATTCGCCAGCTTGGCTCTTGAACCTCGTTGAACTGGCTTCAGCTCTCAGGGCCGCCGCCATTCCGCGCAGTCGTCAATCCGACTTCAGGCCGTAATTGGCGGCAGCCCACGCTCTTCGTGCCGAGCCGCCGCCTATGCGCCTCTGCTCCCCCATAATGTCGGCAGTCCATGAAGAATGTCGGCAGCCAGACACTTACCTGCAGTCAAAGAACATAATGGAAACGGGGTGACATTATCGTCGTAAATACCGATCCACAACAGTACGTAGTATGTATGTTTTAAGGAACTGAGGTAGCATTAGGCATCGACATTTTGTTTCACATAAGAAATGAGATCAGAACCGTTATGCATCTGTAGTTACCGGTAGACTAGCTAATAACAGGACTGATGATTAATTCTGAAAGAAACAGTCATACTAGGTGTGCAAGGTGGAGTCGGAGCTTCGGCTTCCACATATTCCTTATCGCAACCAAACAGGCAGAGAAAAAAACCAAGATTCGATTCATTTGATCCCAGCTTTCATGAGTCCAATGTTTTACACAAGAATGAGATAGCTTAGAAAGTCCCGAGTGATAGCATTACATCAAGACATCCTTGTTAATTATTTGATAAACAAAAAAAAAAAGAACATGTCACCAACAATCCCAACTCACAAAGTCACAATTTTTTTTGCAGAACAGGGGCAAAGCCCTGGAGTTTCATTACTGGTGTAACGAAACCACAAGATGTTCACAGTATAAAAACGAAAAGTAAATGCAAGAAAGTACCAGGTCTCTACCACTACAGAAATGAAAGGCACTTTGCCAGATGTCGCACAGGGACATCTGACAGGCACCGCAGCTCTGACATCTATCTTATTACAAGTGCATTTGAAGGTTTTTTTTTTTTTGCATCAGGCTACTGGAGCCTCTGATCACGAGCTGGTTTTGATGTCGCTTTTCCTGGGATTCCAAGGCCGTCTTCACCTTCTCAGCTTCGATCATTTGTGATCGCCCTTCCGGCTGCTCCCGCATTCCTGGCCCCTGGTCTTGGATGGTAGTGGATCGCCGTCTGCTGGAGAGCATCAGCCCCTGCTGCGAGTGCTTGACCATCTTCACCTGATTGGAGACCTGCCCAGTAGCATAGCACACGATCTCAGTAGGAGAACGTACCAACTTTTTATCGAAACAAACTCTGTTCCGGATTTTCCATATTGCCCAGCAGATGCCGGCTAGACCAACCATATGGAATTTTTCTCCTGAAGGGATTGCAGCTTTCACCCATACTATATATTGTTCAATATTTTCAGGCCTACAGTTAGACCCCAGTACCAGGGCAACCAGGCTCCAAACATATTTGATAACTTCACATTGGAAGAAAAGATGTTCTATCGTTTCTTCTTGTTCACAGAAAGGACATTTTGTGTCTCCGTGCCAGTTTTTCCTAGTCATGTTATCTTTGGTCAGAGTAGCTCCATAATACATTTGCCACATAAAGATTTTGATTTTTAGGGGAATTTTTGCTCTCCAAATTATATTAAATTTCGGTTCTTGAACCCCCACACATAGCTTATCATAAACTGATTTGACTGTGAACCTGCCTGAGCTTTCCCAGCTCCATTTTGGCAAATCCTCTTCTTCTGAGAGAGGGTAAGTAATTAGCATGTCTCTAACTTCTCTCAGTTGATTTTGGAGATCTTCATCAAGCCATCTACTAAAAGTGAGGTTCCAGTTTCTGTATGCAAACATGGCAACAGAGCCAGATTTCTGGTAGCACATTTGGTAGAGGTTTGGCCACTTTTCTCTAAGGGAAAAGGAGCCACACCACTTGTCATTCCAGAAATCAATTTTTTTCCCATTCCCCAGCTTCCAAACTCTCCCCTTGTCATAAATTTCTTTCACTTTGAGTAGGTCTGACCACACAGGAGAGTCAGATTGTTTGTGCTTGATTTGAGACAAGCATTTGTTACCAATATATTTTTTCATTATTATATCTTGCCACATCCCAGAACCTTGTTCAATTTTCCACCACCATTTACACAGTAGACTTATATTCATCTTCCTGAGGTCTTTGATGCCTAGGCCTCCTTTTTTCTTAGGCTTACACACAATTTTCCATTTAACTAAATGATATTTTCTCTTCTTTCCACCTCCCTGCCAGAAGAATCTTTTTCGTATGACATCCATCTTTTTAATGGTTGTTTTCGGCAGTAGGTACATAGACATATGGTATATCGGTATGCTAGTCAGACATGAGTCAATTAAAGTTTTCCTGCCTCCACTGGATAGGGACCCTCCTTGCCACCCATCCAGTCTCTTGGCTAGTTTTTCCTCTATCAAGGCCCAGTCAATAACATGTAATCTTGTGTGTGACACAGGCACACCAAGGTATTTTATGGGCCATTCCCCTGTTGTACAGTTAAACATGTATGCATACTCTTTAGCTTTTACATCATCGGTTTGTATCATGAGCAGTTCACTTTTTTGGAAGTTGATTTTAAGACCTAACATTGCTTCATACAGATATAGGAGCAGTTTCATGTTGACAGCCTTTTCCTGATTGTCCTCCAGGCAGATGATTGTATCATCTGCGTATTGGAGTGCTACCACCCCCTTTTCTACATACTGCGGCACCAAACCTGTTATAAGGTTGTTTTGTCGGGCTTTACTGATCATTTTTGCTAAGGAATCAGCTGCTATATTAAACAGAAAGGGAGACAGAGGGTCCCCCTGTCTAACTCCTTTTCCACTTTGAAAATAGCTTCCCATTATATTGTTTACTTTCACACACAAAGTCCCTTTTTTGACCACTGATTCGATCCAGGAGCACCATTTTTCACAGAAGCCCCTTCCTCTGAGACATTCAAACAGGAAGTCCCAGCTTATTTTGTCGTAGGCTTTTTCAAAGTCTAGTTTTATCACCACACCCCCTGTTTTCTTGGATTTTGCATCGTGAATAATTTCATGAAGGCACATGATTCCATCCATTATGTTTCTGCCTTTAATAAAAGCATTTTGGCATTTACTGATAACCCTATCCATGAATTGATCAAGTCACAGCACACAAACAACAAATTAAGCAATAGTGCAACCTCTCGACCATCAGTGCCAGTGTTACAGTGTCATCACTAGTGGTTGCTGTTGATCCTCCTGCAGTTCTTCCTGATCTCTCCCTGCCCGCCGTGAGCGGCGAGACGTTGCCCATCCTGACCATGGACTCGGCAAAGTGCTTGAAGAAGAAGGCGACGTCGGCGGCGTACGCCTTGACGAGCCCGGCCGTCTCGGCGCTCTGCGTGAGCAGGATCTGGTCGGAGCTGAGCAGGCCCTTGCCGACGAGGAGGTTCTGGAAGTAGCGGTTGTCGAAGCTCGCCGGCGTGGCGAGGTCGAGCGGGAAGAGGTTGTCGTCGCTGCCGGAGCGCGGGCAGTCGTGCCTGAGGTAGGCCGCGTAGGACGCGTCCAGCGAGAAGTCCGGCGCGCCGTTGCCGGACTGGTTGTACAGGCGCTGCCGGAAGCTGGTGCACCGGGAGAGCCCGATGGTGTGGCCGCCGGAGAGCGCCACCACGTCGACGACGCCCAGGCCCTGACGCTGGAACTTGGCGATGATGGTGGGCAGCGTGTTGTTGGGCGCCGGGATGTCGTTGTTGGAGGACTGGAGGTTCGCCGTCAGCGAGTCGCGCCGCCCCAGGGGAACTTCCCAGTACGGGCCGCCGACGAGGACGACGGAGTCGCGGGCGGCGAGGGCGAGCACGTCGGCGCAGGAGACGGTGCCCGGGCACGCGTGCTCCAGGGCCACCTTGATCTCGTCGATCAGCTCCAGGCCGCGGATGGAGTTCTTGTTGGGGTTGGAGTCTTTCTCGCTCACGATCGTCGTGCTGTTGTCCAGCAGCAGAGAAGCGTCGCAACCCTGCATGTACGTACGTAGGAAAATGTTGATGACCATTTACATGCATGAGAATTGAATAGTACATGTATGGAGTGAAGTATCAAGCTAGTATGAACAGTTGAACACTGTATTGAGAACGTCAATGACTGAGCGCTCGAATTAAGTAATTTTATTTTCATTTTGTTTTTTAAAAATCAACTATGGTACGGATTTGGGCCTGTCACGTACAAAAACATCAAGTTGTGCAAATGTAGGTAGGATATCTCATCGTTGATAACGTAAAAAAAAGCGAAATCACTAATATTAATTCTTCCGTGCACCTTTTCCAGTACGTATGCACACATATAGCCAAACTCCAAAGTTGCATTTAGTGTATTTAATTTTTAGTCCTAAAGCAAATAAATACGTCCACTTATTTTTGTTTCGTTGATGTTTTCTTTTTTTGCACTAACTTTGTATTCACCAATGCCATCATATCTGTGTATGACTATATGTGCAATCTAATTGTGTACTGAAACACACAAATCAACCGTACGTGAACTCTATAGACCTCTATGTCACTGCATGAATGCAAGTATATGAGTATACACGGTTTACTCTTATATAGCTGTACCAAATAATGGTGTAAAGATAACTAGTACGACGGAGCACAGATAGAAATCGAGCCGTGTTTATAATTACCTGGACGAAGCAGTCATGGAAATGCAGCCTGAGCAGGGACGCTGCCATCCGGGGCTCCCTGGCGACGGCCTGCGCCACGATGCTCTTAACGATGTCCTCTGCTGGCGGGCATGAGTGGTAGTAGAACTGCGGGATCAGGGGGAACCCGCCGCCCCACGGGTGCCCGCGGGCGACGCCGACGAGGAAAGCGACGCAGAGCACGACGACCAGGCTACCCATGGAGCTCGCCATGCCAGCAGCCAGTGAGAAGCTTTGCTAGCCACACAGCTGCACTAGCTACCTGTTGATTGTTGCAAGCAGTAGATAGCTAGAAGAAGCGAGAGCGAGCTTGCTTCTGCTGCTCGTGGCTTTGATGAGGGTGGTCAGATGAGGCGGGCGTTGGGTTCTATTTATAGTCGTAGCAGGCTACGAGAAGATTGAGGTGGTGCGGTGCATGCTTCGAAGAAGGGGAGAAGAGAAGGGTGGTTTGTAGCAATCCGGACCGGTGAGATCAGGTGTGCAGCAGGGTTGTTAGCAATTCCATGCGTGTAGACCAAGTGAGCTTGGTCAACATTGCGCGTGTCCAACTGCTACAGCATGCTATTTTGTTGTTTTTCCATTGTTTGGCGCCAATTTTTCAGGGTCTAGCTCACAGTTGCAGTACTATAAAAAGGGATTATTAACTTTTATCAGTCGAGGTATTGTGTTTCTGGTGAGGCTGTAACTGTGAGAGTGAGACCCTTCACCACTTGAAAGAGCTCAAAGCGAATCTATACTGAAAACAGAAACAGCCACTTAGGAACAACAAGCACATCTGCAGATGTTTTACACTGCAGTGAACTCGTGCGCATGTTAATAAATTACGTAACTGAAAACAAGAGCACGTATAATGAACTTTAATATAAAGAAAAATACACATGTCGTGCAAATGTTGCAACTTTAACTTTGGAAATTGCTTAATGCTCGAACTAATACATTAATTATGCCAACAATGTCCGCTTGATCCGGCCGGGAGCCTTCGGGGGGTCAGTGATGGATGTTACAAGCTACCTCATTGCAGGTACAGCTAGCTTTAGGGTAGGATCAGTGATAGCTCTCACTTTATCCTTGTTGTATGACCATGCTTAATACATGCCAATACAGCGTACGAAATGCATGTGAAACCAATCAACCAAAGTGCCGGGAAGCAGCTTAAATAGTTAGCCACATGCATAAAGCAGCTGAATTCGGGTTTATAGTTGTTCTAGCGAAGAACAGTAAAACTTAACGACGCAACTGTATGACAGAGCAATATGCTGGTGTGCTTTTCTTGAATAGCTGCACACTGCCTCATTACGATCTTCTGATATTTCTAATGATCTTGTGACAAAAATTTAGACACACGAAACCAATACAAATACACACAGCCCAATGTGTCTTTCTTGTACGAGCAATCTGCCTAAGGTTAACAACAATTAATCTGACCACCTAGGGATTATAGATGGCCCCCACGGCAGAGGATCATTGGTTAGGCAAAATATCACAATGTTGTGTTCGGAGTAGTAATGGGTAGTCCTGGCCAACGGGCCGTGCCGGGCCGGCACGGCACGGGCCCGGCCGGGCTCGGGCCGCTGAGGAAGAGGCACGACACGGCCCTTATAATAAACGGGCCGGGCCGGGCCGGCACACGGGCCTTCACTTCAAGCCCAAGCACGGCCCTAGCTGTGTTACACGGGCCGTGCCGTGCCACGGGCCGAACGGGCCGTGCCGGGCCAGGCCGGCCCTAGGCTAAAAATGTAGTTTTTTCCCTGTATTTTTGATTTTTTAATGCAAAAAATGGCTAAACGGACCGTGCCGTGCCGTGCTACACGGGCCACATAGTGGGCTGAACGGGCCAGCCGCTAAACGGGCCGTGCCGTGCCGGCACGGCGGGCTTGCGCCTAGGCCCAAGCACGGCCCTAGGCGGGCTACGGGCCGGCACGGCCCACTCACGCACCGGGCCGTGCCGTGCTCGGACCGGGCCAAAATTAGTGGGCCGCAGACTGGCCCTTTTAGCACGGCCCATATGGCCAGCTATAGTAATGGGCCCCCAGTTGAATTAAAAAAAGAATCAATGTTCCTCCTCCCTTCCCCCCCCCCCCCCCCCCCTAAAAAAAAAAAGAGAAGATAAGAGAGATAAGAAGGGAGAAAGATAATACATTCTTTATTTCTTATGGGCAGCAATACAGATATGGACGATATTTCCAGTAAATACTATAAAGACTAGTCGAACGATATATACATTGCCAGGCTATATAAAGGTCATTTATTGTCCCCTTTTCTTTCATTTCGTGGACACTCTAACCATCTCATTAATTCTGGGTCCCAATTTGAAACGTACTTTGTCTTTGTGTAAATAGCAAAACAAGCTGAGTACACTGTGCATGCCCTTATGCATAGCAAAAACATGTTAAGTCCTATTTATTATGGTCCTAACTTGATAAACACTTTAGTTCAAAATAGGATATGATTTCATAAATTCAAAAGTGCATCCTAAAAAGCTAGCATCACCAGGATTCTATTTAGCCACTACTAACTCATTCTCCTTTATTTTTCATTTACAGAATGACAACACAACCTCATATTTACACCACGTTTAGCAATTTTTTGGAAAACTATTTGTTGTTAAAGTATTCTAAACATATAACCATTTGAATGCATGTTCCATGATGAACCTATTCTATATGACAAAAAGATATAGCTAAAATCTTTGAACTTATGTATAAGTGGTTTGAATTTACAAAGTTGAACATCATGTATTGTATCCCTAAACATTCTTTGTTTAACTATTGAGGTAGCATTTGGCATATATCGACATTTCATTACATAGAAAAAATGGATCAGAAGCTAGGCCGATGACCAATTCTGAAAGAAACAGACATAGGTGTGGAAACTGGAGTAAGAGCTTCCATGGATTATTTGTCGGTGTTACAATAGCTACGTCCTCATAAGGACTCTCGTGGGCCTCTACCTACACCTGGACTCCAAGTATGATCCTATCCCGTAGGTCTCATGTATGCGAGAGGAGAGAAGAAATTTTGTACACATCTACTACATAGAAATAATGAGAAAAAAGCAAATGTTTATATCTTATGTTTTTTTCTACTTTGTGTTCCTGTGATTATTCTTCCTCGTCGACAATAAACGAATGAGAGAAAACAAGGCCTTGTGGGCATATTGAAGGTATATGAGTACGTTTGTGTAATTATCCCCAAATACCGAATGGAGACTGGTATATCACTTACAGTTACAGATCTGTTGCATAGACTAAATATTTGCAAGCTTAGAGATGAGCTTATTGAGAATTTTAACATTCTATATATATTTGGTTATTTTGAAGATATTTATCACTTTAAAATTTATAATCTTCTAAAAGGATGAGCAATCGTTATAATTTATTTAATCTTCTACATAGATAAATTTTATTTGTATTGCACAACTTAACAAATACTCCCTCCATTTCAAATTACTTGATGTTTTTGACTTTTGGAAATCACGTTTGACCGTTCGTCTTATTCAAAAAATTTACGCAAATATAAAAGCAAATAAACCAAGCTTAAAGTATCTCTACTGATAAAACAAACCGTAATAAGATAAATGATATTTGCATAAATTTTTCAAATAAGACGAGCGGTCAAACGTGATCTCCAATAGTCAAAAACGTCAAGTAATTTGAAATGGAGGTAGTAACTAAGCGATTATTTGATTGATTTACATATATTTATGCATGAAGCACAAGTACTGCTCTATTTATTCTAATCATAATATCAAAATAATTATGAGAAACTGTACTCTACGAAGAATTTAGTATTGTGGTAATTCCTTTCCTTCGCTTACACACTTTTATGAAAAATGTGATTAAGATATTGAACACATAAGTTTAAAGAATAGTGTGGTTTTTTGTGAGCACAGGGGTGTGCGCCCACCCCTAGTTTGACTATTAATTATGGTCAAATATATAAATCCTGTACTATCAAACATGTCAAATCAGTTGTATATATGTCAAATTAATACGTCAATTCATGATTTAATGTACGAAAATGCCAAATTTATACATCATGCACTATTAATTGGTAAATCAGCTATGATCTAACACATGGTGTATAAATTTGGCATTTTCGTACATTAAATCATGAGTTGACACCCTAGTTTGATATATATACAATTGATTTGACATGTTTGATAGTACAATCACATAGTTGATTTTTATATTAGACCATAATTAATAGTCAAACTAGGGTGTGCGCACACCCTGTGCTCACAGAAGTATGTATCTTTAAAGAAAGCAGTTACGAGTGGGAGCTCATTTATTGATTAACTGAAATAATTATTGGTGATATATCACTTGGTTGTCTATGATCAAGTATATCATTGTCATGAAGATCAATACTCGTTCATGGAAATGTGCATCTAGAAGATATTAGTGAAGAAGACCACGTGATATATTTTTTTTCTTTGTGAGTTTTTACTTAAAGGTCTCTCATGTAAGGTTTTCAATGAGATAATACGTGCAATGAAATTTGTGTATGCTATGTATCCCCCCCCCCCCCCCCCCCCCCCCAACCAAAAAAAAAAAATTTCCCACTAGGTTTTCTCGTGGAGTTTTTAATGAGGCATGCATGTCGTGGTATTCGCTCGAGGGTTGTGTTATGGTAATTGCATTGTCATGAGGATTCTTGCGGGCTTGCTCCTATAGGTCTCATGTATACGAGAGAGGAGAGTGAATAGTTTTATACAGATCTATTGATACATAAATAAGAAAGAAAGCCTCTCTGTATATTTTGTGTCTCATCTACTTTGTGTTTTTGGGAAACACGACACTACTCGGACAAACAGACAGGAAAAAACGAGGTCCCATGCATTTGACGGTTTTACCCAGCTTTCATGCGTTCAATACTTTACACAAGAATGAGAGTGAGACAGCCTAGAAAGACATCAAGACAACTTTGTTTATTTAAAAAAAAGAACATGTCACCAACAATCCCACGCACAATTGATCACAGCACACAAATCACAAATTAAGCAATAATGCAACCTCTCGATCATCAGTGTCGTATCAGTAGTGGTTGCTGTTGATCTTCCTGCAGTTCTTCCTGATCTCTCCCTGCCCACCGGTGAGCGGCGAGACGTTGCCCATCCTCACCATGGACTCGGCAAAGTGCTTGAAGAAGAAGGCGACGTCGGCGGCGTACGCCTTGACGAGCGCCGCCGTCTCGGCGCTCTGGGTGAGCAGGACCTGGTCGGAGCTGAGCAGGCCCTTGCCGACGAGGAGGTTCTGGAAGTAGAGGTTGTCGAAGCTCGCCGGCGTGGCGAGGTCGAGAGGGAAGAGGTTGTCGTCGCTGCCGGAGCGCGGGCAGTCGTGCCTGAGGTACGCGGCGTAGGACGCGTCCAGCGAGAAGTCCGGCGCGCCGTTGCCGGACTGGTTGTACAGGCGCTGCCGGAAGCTGGTGCACCGGGAGAGCCCGATGGTGTGGCCGCCGGAGAGCGCCACCACGTCGACGACGCCCAGGCCTTGGCGCTGGAACTTGGCGATGATGGTGGGCAGCGTGTTGTTGGGCGCCGGGATGTCGTTGTTGGAGGACTGGAGGTTCGCCGTCAGCGAGTCGCGGCGGCCGAGGGGAACGTCCCAGTACGGGCCGCCGACGAGGACGACGGAGTCGCGGGCGGCGAGGGCGAGCACGTCGGCGCAGGAGACGGTGCCCGGGCACGCGTGCTCCAGGGCCACCTTGATCTCGTCGATCAGCTCCAGGCCGCGGATGGAGTTCTTGTTGGGGTTGGAGTCTTTCTCGCTCACGATCGTGGTGCTGTTGTCCAGCAGCACAGAAGCGTCGCAACCCTGCACGTACGTATACGTAGAAAAATGTTGATGACGATACACATGCATGAGAAATAAATAGTAGTACTAATACATGTATTCAATGAAGTATGAACAGTTGAACACTGTATGGAGAAATCATTTTCCATTTTATTTTCAAAAATAAAATATTAGAAAAAAATAATGAATCAGGGTACGGGATTGGTCGTGTCACAAGAAAAGTGGTGCAATGTAGGTAGGCCATCTCATCGTTGGTAACGTAAAAAAGCGAAGTCCCTACAGATGCTACCGTGCTAACTTTTCCAGTGCCTACGCACATATTGCCAAAATCTGAAGTTGCACACCGTACATTAACCAAGTCCCACGTGAAGTTAGGTGGTGTTCGGTTCACTTTAGAGGGGTATAAAGGGGTCACATCAAAGATGTCAGCAGTATTTATGTGTACTAAACAAAGTCAAATTACAAAACTAAGTTCAGGACCCCTATCTATTTCGCGAGACGAACGTAATGAGGGTAATTAAGCTCCGATTAGACGATGGTTACTGTAGCATTACTGTGTCAAAACATTGATTAATTAGGCTCATTAGATTCGTCTCGAAAAATAACGTCCGTCTGTAGAAAGGTTTTGTAATTAAATTTTATTTAATACCCTTAATAGTAAGATTCTCTTTTACTTTAGAGGGGTATAAAGTTTAGAGGGGTTTTAGAGGGGGAACCAAACGCGCCCTTAAAGCAGACAACGACGTCCACTCCTTTTTAGCCGTGTTGATGTTTGCTTTGCACTAACTTTGAATGGGTTTAGTCAAACGTGAACCATGCAAAACCTCTAGTATATATGTCGGTTCGGGAACAATATAGATATATGTTGTGCAAGCTAGTAGTTATCACGGTTCAGTAGTGGAAGAGAGAGGAATCGAGTCGTGTTTCTAGTTACCTGGACGAAGCAGTCATGGAAATGCAGCCTGAGCAGGGACGCCGCCATCCGGGGCTCCCTGGCGACGGCCTTTGCCACGATGGTCTTGACGATGTACTCTGCTGGCGGGCATGAGTGGTAGTAGAACTGCGGGATCAGGGGGAACCCGCCGCGGGCGACGCCCGCGAGGACGGCGACGCAAAGCAGGAGCAAGCTACCCATGGAGCTCGCCATGCCAGCAGCCAGTGAAGCTCTGCTAAGCTACACACTGATCAATACCGCTGCACTAGCTACCTGTTGATTGATGCAAGCAGGATCGAGATAGCTAGAAGAAGCGATCGAGAGCTTGCTTGCTTGCTTCTGCTTCTCGTGCTGTGAGGAGGATGGTCAGATGAGGCAGGGATAGGGTACTATTTATAGTCGTATAGCTAGCTGCGAGAAGATTGATGAGGTGGTGCGGTGCACGCTTCGAAGAAGAGGAGAAGAGAGGAAGAGTGGTTTGGAGCCAGCAGGGTTGTTAGCAAGGGGGTATGCGTGTAGACCAAGTGAGCGTGGTCAACACTGCGCGTGTCCAACTGCTACGGTCTCTCTCTACATCAGGTTTCAAACTTTGATGTGGTGCTTGCTAACGGCCTAACTAGGTTGTTGTTTGGCACGAATTTTTCAGGCCTAGCTAGCTCATAGGTTGCAGTATACAAACGTTAGACTTTGTCGGTCGAGGTACTGTGTTTCTGATCATAGTGCGAACGTGTGACCCTTCCACCACATGGAAGCTCAAAAGCAACGACACTAGACTGAAAATAGAAACAGCTACTGAACAACAACAAGCACTTGGAGTGGTGTGCATGTTAAAGAAATGTAACTCAAAAGAAGAGGACATATAATGAACATTAATATAGAGGAAAAATATAACACCCATGCCGTATAATGATACAGCTTTAACTTTAGGCAAATCGCTTAATGAATAATTAGTACATTATGCAAACAGTGTCCTCTGGCGCTGCCTGATCCTGCTGGCAGCCTTCCGGGATCAGTACGCGATCGATGTTATTTAAGCTACCTAATGGCAGGTACAGGTAGCTTTACAGTAGGATCAGTGCAGCTCATCTTGCTTTATCCTTGTTGTACGTATGACCATGCTTAACACATGAAAATGCGTCATACAAAAAAAATGCATGTGAAACCAAGCAACCAAAGTTCTGGGAACCAGCTTAAATAGCGAGCCACATGTGTACGTGGTTTTGCTTCGCAAATAATCCAGCTACTTTTGTTAAATACACACAAGTTTCGTTACGCATCAGATGATGTGTTTATCAATGGAGACCGTATGCAGGACTCGACTATTCACATGAGGGGTTTTTTATGGTTGGCAATCATCCATCGAACAGGGATTCGTACGTATCCCTGTCGTCTTTGGAGACAAAAGTATATATGGTCCCTTTAGAATGCTCTACTCTATACTAGATGGTAATTAAAGTGTGACCTTTTTCTTTGGCCACGTTGTCATAGCTTTATTGTGCCATACAAGTGTATGTCAAATTAATTAGGCTGCATTTGCTATGCTATTGTATTGATGAATAGGAGAGATTTGCTGGTTCACGCATGAATGAAAATATATATTTGGCATGGTGTTTTATCTTGGCCAAAGGCTGGGAACTGACTCATTTCCCTGGCGATGACACGTGCATATCTATGCCGGTCAGGACATACGCGACGCGATGTGTGATGTTCCACCTCTGAGCGCAGCACACACGGTTCGAGATGATTCGCGTTAGGTACTGTGCCTATATATGCATGGCCTGCACTCGTGTCACGGGCAGGTTCGTCATGACTTCGATTGACTGTTCAAAAGCTTCCACACTGTGGTAATTATATACTGGTATAGGAGAAGCTTTCGTTCTTCGACTCTGCAGGAGATGCCAGTGGCCGTTCCTTGAAGGCACAGTAACTGCGACGGTTGTTACCGTCATCAGTAACTAAAATCTACTCCTTCCCATATGCACAAAGATACGCACAATTAGTTCGTTTGATGAAGTAAATAAAAGGTGTAATATACATGCCTAGCAAAACAAGCAAGGAGCAAGAGCTCCAAAATATTAATAGTAGTACATAGTGTAGAAGACGAAGATGCAATCCGCCATGTATTGGGAGGGATTGAACTGGAAATTAGTTTATTTTCCACGCCATTCCACCCTAATACTAGATTGGATTTACCCAAACAAGGCCTCAATCAGTTCATATACACGAGCATGCAGAGGTACAGGCGAACTAACCGTCCTGCATGCGAGGGAACGTGAGGGGGAGATCAGGGAGCAGGCGGCCATGAGAACTGGTCTAGATCGACTAGCTAACTGACTTACAATCCATGATTATCTAGTCACGGTTTCCTACACATATGTTCCTCAGCTACTGGCTAAGACCTGGTGGAGAAGACAAAAAGTGACAGGAGCAAGAGTACCTGCTAATTTGACTTGTTAAATATATCCTGTTCGTTCTGATTCTTAATTTTATCCTGTTCCTCGATCAGCTTCCATTTCAATTAGTCCAATAGTTTAGTCAAAACTGCACAGCAACCTTGCTTCCTGAGGATGTGTTAAGACAGGTACTGTTATGATTATGCTCTTCTCCTCAGTTGATCGTAGAAGAAAACAAGGTCGACTGCTAGCTGCTTTGTTGACTATTCGAGACGTACTATCCTTAATTGGCTTCCAAGAGATGGCCAATTTCATATTACAAATTTGTCAGTATTGTGTTTGTAAGCTATGATTTTCATGGTTGGTTAAGGTATTAATGTGTCTGTTTTCTACGCTTCTGGAAAACTAACGGCACTTTACGCAATATGAAGCTTGCAATTAACATCTGAAATAGCAGTTGCAAGTGTTGTTGGCGACGTTTTAACTGCGCAAGAAAAGAACGGGAAGGAAAACTATTAGAGGAACAAATATATAAAAAAGAGAAGACTAAAAGAGTGAAGCACAATGTAAAACGACGTGGTTGGTTAACCGTGCAAGAGTAACTACTCTTGTAACCTCCGAACAGGCGGCGAAAGCCCCTCAAAATACTGTAGAGACATTTAGTTGCTTTAGTGTGGAAATGGCTTACCATTATTATTATAAACACGCATATTCCTTCTAAAAACTACCGTAGGTATTTATCAAATTTGGTATGTGCATTTTTCCGAGTAAGTTATTATTTAATAAATAATAACTTACAAAATCCTTTGTTCATTGGATGATGTATGTAAAATATGTTGCTAGTTGCTACAGGCTTACTGCTAAATGGAAACTCCCCGACTCCAGTTTTTGCATATATATATAAAAAAAATCCTCAAAAAGGCAAACGAACTAACCTTATCATCATCTCCCTTTTATTAAGCCAAATCACATATAGCTAGCTACTCCACATATATAGTTATAAATCCCATAACCCAATATAATAAGGGCTTGCAAGAAAGAAGAAATTAAAGTACACAAAGAAATCATGCTACCTGTAAGCTCAAGATGGTTCTTTCATTACAATAAGCACCAAGCAACTACACATGGCACTATCATAACCAACTCGTGTGTCTGCTTCCCTGCGGCGGTACGGCCTTTCCACCTGCCCCTCGGCCGGCGACGGATCAGCACTTGCCACTTTGACTTTTGAGATGGGCGTCAATCATATGGCGCCTAGCTAATTGAGTGGTTATGCATACCTTGCTTGATCTATTCATTGCCTATCTTTCCCGTCTTCTATTAGTTAGCTAGGGCAAACTACATAGGTTTATCTTCGTTTAGCTCTTTCTTTCGTGATAATTAACCTAGTACAATATGTTTCGTGTGAGGTATTAAAATTACTTTGCAAGCAACGGCTAAATGACGATGGCCATATATACTATTTTATGGGTGGGATGCAGTGGTCATCTTTTTTTTCTATCTTGTTACGGTAGTTGATTGAGAGTTTGGAACAAACGGGTTGACCATTAAATAACCAGAACGATCGAGGGTTGCTCGGCTGGTACTAGTACATAGAGTCAAGCGCCTTGCTCAATTTGTCTAGGTTCGATCGAATCGATCCGGGTGCCTGCTGAGTTACGTTTATAGCATCTGTCATATAAATTTATTTGTTTCTCAATAAATCATTTTCCAAGAGAGGTTGCACATGGTAAGACTGGGCAAGGGCGTCTGTGCCATGTTTGTGTTGAATTGCTGTGGCATAACATTACTTTGCATTGGGATTTTGATGGCAGATAGAAATCTTGCTGAGTCTTTGGTTTAATAGAATGTTATTTATGTACACGCAGAATATTGAAAAAAAAAAAAGAAGAGAAGAGAACTGAATCTTGGTCTGATTTAAAAACAGGTGAAAATTATAAACTATTACACGCATGTATTTATGCACCTCCGTGGATGTGTGTGATTTGACACAACATGATCTAAAATTAGACATTTTACAATATATTGTGTTTTCTTCCTCGAGTACACATGAGAACGGCACATTCTTTTCATCTAATACAAGCAGTTAGCTTAGGTATCAGTTGAATCACTCATGAACTTACATGCAAAGTTCGAGTACCTGCCTACTTTGTGAACTCTGGTGCGATTATGTTAACCGTTGCCTGTAAAGCAAAGCAGCTCTCGATCGATTGACAATGGTCACACTGCAGTCTTCCACTTTTGACAGCGACGCAAGGCCATGATATGCTCCACCATTACAGACCCACCAGGCCAGTGATTGACTACAACAAGTGACTAGTCGATCTGTTAGTTACTCGCATGCTAAAGTAACAAACAATGAACGAACTAGAACTACTAGTCCAACCAACGGATCACTTTACCCAGTTAGAGCATCTCCAGCAAGGCCCCTAGTTAGGCTCCTACTCTATTATTTAGGAGGTTGAGCCAAAAAATCAATTCCAGCAAGGACTCTACTTGGGCTCTCATTTTGCATGCCCTCTCAAACTCCATCTCCAAACCTCTATTCCTAGGGTCCTCTAATCCCTCCTCTCATTCATAGGTCCCACCATTTTTTTACTAGGTCTCACACAAAACAGGGTCTTGGTTAGTTTACTGCTGGAGTTGAAGCCAAAATTTTAAGCTCTCATTTTTGCATGCTGGCCTGAAAAACAAAAGTAAAAGCTTCGTTTTAAGACCCATTGCTGGAGATGCTCTTACAAAGTGATCGACCTTTTCACATTCCGCGGACAGCGAGCTGCTGGTGCACGCGTCCTGGTGTAGCTATACTAGTTGAGATCCCCGCGCGTTGCCGCGGGCACTATTAATGTTATATAATTATGCATGAAAAATAAAAAGAACACGACACTAAACATTGTTGGCAACATTATTGGTGGGCAACCTCTCCTTTTAACTGGTATAAACTCAGCCCTGCAAAAACATCTATACTTGTAAGAATATACACCATAAGTTGACCAGATAAAAGAGTTGCCACCTACATATTCTATCACAGCAGAAATCATGTAATGGTAAGGGCAATTCAATTGTTATCTTTGATCCCACAAAACATACAAATTAGCCTTGATAACATTCAAGTTCACAATATACTGGGATACCAATTCTGGAAAACATAAACGATGAGATACTAACAGAAGTTAAAAGTCATCCATGCATCTGGGTCTAAAGATACACACGTTCCTAATAGGCTGATACAAATACATAACTTTTAGAATTGTATATGCAGCCAGTTCTTCCACACATCACAATATAGGTGCACACAAAAATGCCACTACTCAAGGGGAGACTGCAGAGAGATCATCTGGCTTCCTCTAGTAGAATATATATTTTCTCAAAACAATTCAAGAGTCCATCCGTCGTGGTGGTACCTGATTCAATAATTGTTGAAACTGTCATCCATGAACATAAACACATTTCTACTCACAGAGCTAAGGTTACTAAATCTCAAATCATACTTCAATAGTCAGGATGAAATGTTGACACTAAATATGAACTCCCTCCCTCCCTCTCTCTTTTTGTGCAAAGCAACTAAAAAATCAATAACAAAATGCAATGTGACTACATTCTTTGCCAAGTGATGAGGTTGAAAACACAGAGAAACTGCCTGAAAGACATTTTTACACAGTATGGTTGCTTCAAAACTGTGAAACTACAATCATGTAAAACACCATGAGAAATGGCAGGTTACCTATATTAAATAACCACTTAAAGTATGCATAGCGTGGAAATTATTTTATATTCCAGTGAAAAGGGAAGGACAATACTCTTTCAAATTTAATTCAGCAATCCATAATATGGCACTATGTGAGAGGAGCATAATTATAATGTCACTTGATACTTTGATAGTATTGCAGCATACCGTGAGAAAACATAAGTAGGTCGGCCGAAAACATTCCGTATGGAAAAGAGGTAAGGAGTATGTTCTTTAGCTTTGAACTTGCAATGTTCCACACTATCATGGAAAAAACGAAAGTAAGTTATCATGATAAACTACAAAATTAATTAATTACGATGATAAGAGAGTAAATAAGATGCAGCAAGGGAGAGGTGTATGAGGCCATGAAACTGTGTTTGATGATAATCACTAAAAACCTCGTTGTAGACAACACTGTGATTACACGACCAAAGAAATCTTCAAACAATTAAAGATTATTCCACGGCATCAATAAACAAAGCAAGTTATTAATTCTAATCTAAAGCACTAAAACAACCATAAAGTCAAGACAGAATTTTAGGTAGCAGGTACCAACATGGTATTGTTGCTGATTTCTGATACTGACTACACAACAAAGGAGAAGTTTGACTGTACAGAATCAACACTACTTTTTTTTGCACTAAATGTGGAGCTGCAAATGGTCACTGCAAAAACATATAAGTTGCACTGGTAGAAGAGAATTTTTAACGGAATCAACTGAATCATGAAAGATCACCAAAAATAGTAGTTACCTATATAGAATATTTAATGATTCTGTGGTATATGCCATTCACCTTCATCTTTCTTAAATAATGCAAAAACGACTGTTCAAGTTACTAATAATAGGTACCACACGATCCGACTGTTTCACCTATGATTTGCAGCATTGCACTGATCTTATTGATGCAACTGAAAAAAATGCAATGTGAAAAATAATCAATGTAATAAAAATGTCAACCTAAATATATTTTTTAAAAAGACCCTATGTTACATGTGCATATATTGCAAGGTTTCTAGGAAACTGTTGTTTGTGATGAGGATGGAGAGAAAGAGTTTTTGGTAGCAGAAACAACATTGGATAGAAGCCCAGTGCATGGAAAAAGATAAAAGGCCTATATAAAAACTTGAAAAAATGTTCAAAAGAACAAAGTCCATGCTCCCACATTCAACTAAAACTGCACATGTGACCATTCAATGGACATTGATCCCACGTTGTAGTAACATAGTACTGAGGGTCACTTTGGTCTTCAATTCACAAAGAAGGATAAATTCATTAATATACTCGTTGCTAGGGAAAATGTCCATTATTCTTTATCAAAGATTGAGGACTGAAACCTGACATCTATTCCTAAGCAATCAGATACTACACTATAAGTCCCATCACGTCACCAATCCTACAGATCACTAAATCAGAATATCTGTTTGAACAATCCAACCAAAAAAAAAATCGTCAACCTTCACAGCCACCAAATCCAGCACTGAATAAATTATCCAACTACTAAGTATGAATCGTATAAGCTGATTGAGCCCATAAATATGCTAAAATGCTCAGGAATCGATTGTCAGGCATAAAAGAAGAGATCATCCACAAGGTTTCGTTCTTACCCAGAGAAAATTAGGGTCAATCTCCCCCTTGTCCTCTACATTTGCTTCATCCAGATTTTCTTCTTTTTCTTCTTTCTTCCTTCATATTCCCTTTCCCTTGCTTCGGGACCATTACTACACGGCAGCAGGCACCTGCACTTGCAAGAGATGATGGCAAGCTAGCTCTTACAACTGACACGCGGCATTCAAATAACGGACTGTAAATCAGATATAAAAAATTGATGCTTCAATTCTTGAGAAAGATGAAGGGGACGGTGAGGTAAAGATTCGCAATGACAGCAGTACCTTATCATCGCGGGGGAGCCGCCGATACAGAGGAGCAACGCTTGGAGAGGGGCTGGGGAGGAGGGGAAGCAAGCAGAGGAGCATCGAATCGACCGGATCTGGGGGCTGATGGTGGTGGGCGACCTCCACGATCCCTTCCCTCAATGGCGGCAACCTGAACAGGAGGATCATCTTCCAGTGGCTATGTGACGCGTCGTGGGGATGGTGAGGAAGCAAAGGGGTAGGGGATCGATCTGTTGTAGAGTCCACGGCGCTGGGGAGCCCGCCGCTCAGGGGAGCACGGCGGCAGGACGACGCCGGGCTTGGAGCCTACTTGGAGCACGCGGCGGCTGCGGGGAGAGCACGACGGGGAATCGGGCTGGGTCGGGGAGGAGACGTGGGGTGCGGGCTGGGGAAGAGGATAAGGCTCGGACGGAACGGCTGAGATGGTCACGCGAAGTCGAATGGACGGCTAGGATCGACGGACGTGGGTAGGAACAGTAAAACAGTAAATGAATAGTGCATGACGGGCAAAACTAAAGGTTTTATATGATCCAGCAGCTAATAAAGTGTTGGTCTAGTCTAGGCGCGGGCCACGGGAGTGTGCTGTGTGCACGTCAACGTTGCTCGGCCACATCACATGCATGCATGTGGCGCCGGGACACGAACGATCTGTGATTCTGATTCTGTTTTGCTTTGCTTCTCTCTCGTCGTCTTCACCCGTGAGTCGATGCTCGAAGAGAACCTGCCGTGCCGACAACGACAGGGACGGACGACGAGCAGGCTCGGCTGTGGCAGGATGCGACGAGAGTTGTTGCATGCAGGAGCTGAAATGCCGGCGCGGCCTTAATACCTGGTACAGTGTTACTGCTGACTTTGCTGTGACCCCAAGATGGCAATTCATGTACTCCTATCATAGACAAAAAGTGAGTGTGTTCGTCCTAAACTACTCATATTCTAGTATCATGATTTTCTTGTTTATGTGCTAATCCAGCAATTGATGATGAGGCATGATGAGCCGTACGTTGTGGATTTCTGAGCTGCAAGTACAGGAGCTCCGGGTCTACTACTCTTTCACCCTGACTGAACAGAATTAATTAATCAGCAAGTATGTCACGGCATGTCGAAAAGATAGCAAATCCACTGGCTCGTACTTGCTGCCATAAGAAACACCTACATCATCGTATTTCCTCACTGTGTTACCTATTACCGTACAGCAGGTACTTGCTGAGTTGCTAGGATTATAATTTGCTGCCAGGGTGTTGCGATTTGAAACGCCTGCAACTCCAGTGCAGTTACAACTTACAAGTACAGTACAGTATTGACTCCTACCATCACCCTCCAGCTACTAAACGTAGTTCTGTTGGTGCCGATGAAATTTCATACGAAGGAAGATCTGCCAACTGCTCTAACTACCCGCATGCAGCTGGTGGAAGATCGACTCATGACGGTCACAAAAATACACCACACACGTCCTAGCTCACAGAAAAACCGGACTTGGAAATTGTTGAGTTCTGATGTCCGTCAGTGTACCGCGAGCTGAGCCACAAGCTAGCTTTGTCGCAAATCCAAAACATCCAAATACACTGCATCTGCATTATTCAACAGAAATAACAGGATCAGAAATATCTATGATTACTGAACCACCAAAACTCAACAGATGCCGCACAGGTTTAAAGAAGCATATATATATGTGTGAGCGGTTGCAGACAAGAGTCGGCAGAGAAACATAAACCCCATGTTCTATCAGCTGGAATCTATGTTGTAGACACAAACGGTTTCCAGTTACATTTGCTGTCATGAGATGTTTCACACAGGAATGGAAGCACCAGAAGTAGTCAGTTATCGAAGTACTCCCTAAATGCAGGACTCATCATAGTTGTACTCAATGGCACTTTCTGCGCAAGCTGTCCATCCTGGTACTGATACAAGTAAGTATTTGGAGTGGGTACAGCTACTACTGCTGCTGCTGCTACCACCACTTTCCATTGTAAGTTTACCACATTTATTTAGAGAAGTAGGTGAAACAAAGATGAATAGTTTCTCCTCCCAAATAAGTGTTTAGAGCACAAGGAATCTCTAGTGAAAACAACAGGGAGCTTGCAATGGACAAGGCAGACATAGACCCTACTACAGTGAGAAGCTTAATGATCCGATATGGAAGTGGAACCACCAAGAGAACACAAGCGTTTAGGCAGGTCAAGCATGGCAAGACATGGGGCGTGATATAGTGGTATAAGTGATAACAGGAACATGCAAAAAGCTACCTCTAAATCAGGTACACCTGATGCAAACACTTGATGCCTTCCATAAGTGGAGTGGATGGAATGAGGCAGTTGAATGACAAGAGTACTATAAATAGGACGTAGATTGCATGACTTGATCACTACACCATTCGAGAACTCATGGCTTCATCCAAGATAATTCTTGGTGCAATATGCATTGCTTCTTTCTACTTGTCTGCCTCCCTTGCCTTCCCTGGTCACCATGAGGGCGCCTATCCAGTGGGAAACTCAGGTCTTTCTCCAGATTACTACAAGCACACATGCCCTCAAGCTGATGAGATTGTGGTGACTATACTGAAGAAGGCCATTGCAAAAGAGCAACGGATAGCCGCTTCTCTTCTCAGGCTTCTGTTTCATGACTGCTTTGTTCAGGTTAGGACTGTTCAAAACCCTTTATTTTTCAATCAGGATACCAAACTCACCAGTCATCACACATTTTTCAATCATGTTGAACCCTCAGTACATTAGGTTATCTAGTGGTTTACATAGTCCAGTACAGAAATATTATTTTGCTCATCAGAATGAAATTGCAGGGGTGTGATGCATCAGTTCTTTTGGATGACGCTGAGGAATTCGTCAGCGAGAAAAATGCTATTCCCAATAAGAATTCTATTAGGGGCTTTGAGGTTATAGACGAGATCAAAGCTGCACTTGAAGAAGCATGTCCACACACAGTCTCTTGTGCTGACACTATAGCCCTAGCAGCCAGAGCTTCAACGGTGCTGGTAATCTTTTGTTCTTCCAAGTCACAAGAACATATACTAGCTGTAGGAACTGTTTCCATTATTTTTAAAAAAAATACTAGCCGTAGCCTGTAGGAAGTAAACTATATAAAGAATTTCCCAAATATACCGTTCTATCCTATTCAATAGTTTTTAACATTCACATGGTAATGTCACCTCCTGACAGAGTGGTGGACCATACTGGGAACTTCCGTTAGGGAGGAGGGATTCAAAGACAGCAAACATGAAGCTAGCAAATAAGAACCTTCCTCCACCAAATGCAACACTACATCGTCTTATCAAGTTTTTCCAAAGGCAAGGACTCGACAAGGTAGATCTTGTGGCACTATCAGGTACGGTATTGGCACATATTTCAGAGCAAACCTTTGATGTATAGTGGCTATAAGTATTCACTGTTCACATTTCTAGATAGTGACAAATGCTACTCCAAGTCTCCAAAAGAATATATTGTTGCTATAAGATCTGCATATCGCCTTCTCTACTTACTTTTATTTACATTGACAGGAAGCCACACCATTGGAATGGCCAGATGTGTTAGTTTCAAACAACGGCTCTATAATCAACACAGAGATAACAAACCAGACATCACACTAGAGAAAGGGTTCTATTACACACTGGCGTCAACGTGCCCACGCACTGGTGGTGATAACAACCTACATCCACTAGAGTTTGTCAGCCCTTCAAAATTCGACAACAGCTACTATAAGCTGATATTGGAGGGAAAAGGGCTTCTTAATTCAGATCAAGTTTTGTGGACAGGAAGAGACCCAGAAATAGCAGATCTTGTCAGAAGTTATGCGGAAAATGAGTCACTGTTCTTTGAATATTATGTGAACTCGATAATCAAAATGGGGAACACAAGTCCCCTGGTTGGTTCCAATGGAGAAATTCGCAAGAACTGCCGTAGGGTCAATCAGGAGATCTAATCATCAAAAGGCTTCAATTTGAACCAGTTTCCTTTTGTTGTGATCAAACATTCAATTCACATGTTGTATCAGCTCAAATGACAGCATGCTACTGTGTGATGGTGTAAGATGTAATTGCAGCTTCAGTTTGCCCTTCCATTTGTCAATGTAATCATTACTTTCAGTGAAATGCACCTCATCTTCTTTTTTCTCAAAAAAGTCCATTCAAGTATGTCAAAGATAGACAAGTGGCCAGCCATTGCATAACAATGTCCTTAGTTACTAGGCCACTATGCATACAGCTTAACTATTAGGTTGCCTAGTTTTTCATAATTCTTGCAATATCCCAGGATGGTTTATGTGCTTTTGATTTTTGAACTTTCCAAGAACTAAAAATATCATGCATAAAAGCAACAGTAAAAGTGTGCGTGAAAGCCTGCACTAGTGCACTTGCACATGTACATGCACATGAAAATACGACATGGCGAGAGCAGAGGTAGTTCAACGAGGTAGACTAACTCGGAATAATGATTAGCAATGTGTTATAAGCTCACTTGCTAGTAAATTGCAGAGAAAAGAAGCTAGGAAAAAGATGATAGTGGATTGCATTCACAATTATTGTCTATGAGATTAAACAAAGTCTAGCTTGTTTGAGTAAGCAATGCAAACCTGCAAGAAATAATCCACAGAACTGCTATGCTTAAGTTCATATTGACCCATATGTCCTATCATTTGTCCTCTGTGCTGCTTGTGCGGTATCAGGAGCGCGTTCCCAAGATGCTTGGCTTCCATGACTTTCACTAGGATTATCAGCTCGTAGGTAGCCTCTTGGTCTATCAACCTGACATATGATTAGGTTAAATAAATTAGTAGAACAATATTACCTATTGACAAGCAAGATCATCATTGATTTGATGTGCAAACAGAGTAGTATACTCACAGCATCTAGAAAGGCAGACAAGATGGCCATCCCAGGCAGCGCATCTAAACCATACTGAAGTTTGTGCAAAAAGAAAAAAAAAAAAATCTTTCAAGACAAATCTGAAAATTATTGCTCTATTGCTCAAAGAATAAATTTAATATACCAGATTCTTCATGCGCCTTTTGTAAATGAATCCTCCACAACAAAATAGACTTGACAAGACAACAAAGCTACACACAAAAAACAACAGTAAACACAACAACGAAAATAAAATGCAGCACAGGCAACAAAGAATGATTGTACCAGTTGTGCTACTAGGGGCACTACTGGGAGTACTATCAGGGAAAGGCTAACTTCAGGAAAGCAGTGCCATGAAGATAATTGATGCGTGCAAAAAT
This sequence comes from Eragrostis nindensis, assembly GCA_012490785.1. NCBI lineage: Eukaryota > Viridiplantae > Streptophyta > Magnoliopsida > Poales > Poaceae > Eragrostis > Eragrostis nindensis. The sequence goes on along the minus strand of JAAXCT010000069.1, from coordinate 1,648,695 downwards.
AATAACAAAGTCAGCAAAATGCTAACTTCAAACACAGATGCTACAATTCATGGCGAAATTTGTCATCACTGAAAAGCTGATTTAGTAATTTGTAAGTTCAGAAAACACATACATGCAACAAAAAATTCCGAATGCTGCCCAGCCTTTCATAGGATCACTCTGTTTTTCTTGTTTATAACCTACAACACGGAGACAGTTTTAACATATGTCATAGCATGTAAATCAACAAAACATGGCAACATTTGTTACAAATGGAGTAATTGTCTGGGTAATGTGTCTCAAACTCTTGAATATGACATTTTGATATACTTTTGCATCCAAAATATAAATCATCAGGCAACACTGATGGCTGGACTGAATGGTAAGTCCAAAGCATTCAACTTTGTAATTTCTTTCGTTATTGTATTGAATAGTAAACCTCAAGGCAACACCATTTCCTTTAAGTGCAAAATTATCCTACTGAAGCTTATATAATATCCATCATCTGTGTATTCCTAGATCAAGATCCAATGAAGCTAATACAGAAACAGTTCCAAATCTCCAAAGTATATATGTATATGAACAGCTGATGCTTGTATGCTTAAGACTAACCACATTCTTTGCTAAGTGTAAATTCAATTGGATCATAGCCCTCAACTGGGATCAAAATATTGACCTCATAAGGACTGCTTCGAGCAATTTCACCTACAAAATGAGGGTCATAGCTCATCAGTTAAATGTTACATGAGGCATTGGCATGGGGGCACTAGCAAGAAACTAACATCTCCAATCCACATTCAGAACGGTTGGAGATAGGGTAGTAGGCACGGAACCGCTGACCGCCGATCCTGTAAGTGTAACACCAAGCCCTGTCACTGGATTAACCTACATAACAGAAACAGCCAAAAAAAATATGCATAGATCAGCATTCGAGAAAAAAATATATATATATGCAGTGTTTCAGCATGCATCTGGCCTCATAATTAGCACTGATGATGACAGCATCCTCTTAATGATTTTGACAAAAATGCGCTAATTTGCCAAAGTTATGAATAAATTAATAACAATATAGATATTTGAAGAAATATTTTATCACTGCCATAACACTGATAGGAAAGTGAACAAGCACAAATTTGTGTTGTTTTTTAGTGGTACTTTGTTTTTCACGGGAACTCTTTGAGGAAGAAAAACTTGTTATAAGTCACAAGGATATAAAGTAATAAAAGAACACTTGGTCACTGGCATAACAGCATAAACTTGACAAGAAAGGCCCTTGAATACATTGCACAAAATCATAATGATGAATGTGTTATGCGGCGTTTCAAATACTTTTACCTTGAAGGTAGGTTTTCCAACAAGGCCTGAGAGGGAAGACATAGCACTAAGATATAGGGATACATGGATCTGCTCAGTCTGAAAGCTACACAGAAAACGAAGTAATGAAGTGAAATGAATAAAAAATAGTGGATATTTCTATTTGCTAACGTGTAATAATAGTTAAAGGTTATTAGGACTAAATTGTCCAAATTACTCCCCTAAGTTCACCCTGTGTCTGGACAACCCCCTGAACTATAGAACCATCTATTTAACCCCTCCTTTGGATCACTGTACACCTTAGCCTCTAAAACAAAACCGGTTTTTGCATACGTGAGAGTGGTTTGGTTGACTAGGAACAATGATAACATTTCACAGTTATTGAAATATACGTCAAGTAAAATGCAATCTTATATTGAGAAATTTTGAAAAATACCATTGAAAATTTTGCGGAGTTCAGAAATACTATTACAAAGATTTGGGCTGCTAAATACCATTGCAAAGTTTACTTTGTTGGAAACTATCATTGCTGTTAGATTTTCCGTCAAATGCAGATGGAAGGGAGGCTTCAGGGGAAGAACATTTTTAGAATTCCAAAGTTAAACCTGCCTATTAGGTTGCTAATTGCGGCTTGTGACTTATACGTATTAAAACTGTGTTTATCGTAGAATTCATTAGGACTATATTTGTCCTTATGTTTGAAGCTACCATTATCGTGGAGCACCTTTGACTATGCGTTAGCCTTTATTTGTTCTCAAGTTTGAAAATTATGTTAAAGTGTTTATCTCATGATTATAGTGATCATGTAAAAATGCATAAATCCATATGTCATTTTGCTTGAATAACAGGCATCTGCCAAATTTCCATCAAAGATATCACATGTGGAATACTTGGTGCTACAAGCCGCAAATTATGTTTATATGCATACTGGCGATTATTTCCATGACCACAATTAAGATTTTATATCCAACCTTTGCTTCAGGCCAAACAGATACGCTCATCTAACTAAAATTAAGCAATACTTTGACAGAATATTACCTAAATCCATGATGAAGCTTTTCGAATCCCAGTTGCGTCAGACCGTTATAAATCTAGGACAAACAAAGTGACTTGTAGTGCTAATTTAAGCAATAAATAGCCCAAAAAGAAGAAAGAAACCTACAATTTCTGATGACCGTGGATGGAATCCCATAGTGAAACCCTTAAATACTCTTGGACCACTTTTAGCGCAATGGATAGCAAGTTCAATAACCACCCTGACAAAAACATGTATAAGACAGACAAGAGAATCCAATAGCGTGCAGAAAGTACACATTAAAAAAAACAGCTATGTGCAACAAAATGGGAATATACATCCTTCAATCAATCTCACAAAATTGTATTTGTCCATATATCTCTTTTCTTCTAGAAACATTTGTGCTACAACACTTGAAGATAGGTCCAATCTGTTTTTTCTCTTTACAAAAATGTACAAGATAGAATAATTACCATGAGTACATTAAAATGTGGTTTCTAACTGTGATAAAAAATTGGATGAAAGCTAGTTGACAGTACATTAGCTTCAACTCTGTTTTAAAAACAAACATATAATCTTAGGAACGGTGCCAACATCGTCATTCTAGTTTTACCCAACGATAACATCTACAGTTTTACACCGTTCAACTGAAAACAAATTATTTAACTGACAATGCAAATAATGAAAATGCTTCCTAATTACCTGCACATCCGTTCATCATAAGATATGCTGCAGATGCATCCTTGTTCATCTGCAAGATTGATACTATAAGCAATGTTTTCTCACAACATGTGCAGCTAAAACATAATGTCATGCTATCTTTGAATTCGAGGGGAAAAGAATTTGGCAGTTTATGGCCACTTGATCAATCATTATTACAAAACCAGCAATGTTTATCAACCTTGCATGGCATAATAAGTAATAACAAGTGTAAATTTCAGAAAACTGTGATAGAATTTCAGAAGAAATATATACCATCTGAGACTTGAAGATAATAAGTAATAACAAGTGTAAGTTTCAGAAAACTATGATAGAATTTCAGAAACACATACCCGTCGAAGAGTAAATTTCTGAAACTGAACTCAAAAGTTATCTGAATCTACTCTAAAAACATATTTTAGTTGTAGATGTTAGAGTGAACGCACTAACCAGATGAACCCAAAAGCTTAAGCCGATGGGAGAAGGTAGGCAATTCACTTATACCCTTCAACACCCCCACTCACGTGCAGCCAGAGATGAAGGTGCAAAAGTGGAAATATTGGAGTGGGCAGCAACTTATTTAATAAATCACGCCAGCCAGGATTCGAACTCGAGACCTCTGGCCCTGATACCATATTAGAGTGAACGCACTAACCAGATGAACCCAAAAGCTTAAGCCGATGGGAGAAGGTAGGCAATTCACTTATACACTTCAACAGTAGATATAATTCTGTGGCAAAGGATGGACAATCCAATCGAACCAAATCACTAAACATTTTCCTTCAAAACATTAACAGTACCATCAAAAACAAGAATTTTAATGTACCAACAAGAATGGGTAGCTGGGACTTGAAAGCAAGTTGCTTGCAAATAGGAAGACTGCTTCCTGCCAAACCAGTGCAATAGAAAGTACTCTTCCCAACCCTAAATAGGTGTATTTTTGGAACACCAACAGTCAACATGGTTATACTTTAATCTAACATACGCAACAGTATAGGACTATCTAGCAAACCAACAGACCTTTGCAAGCTTTATTGGAGCAATGTCCACATATGATGTTTACCTGAAATATGTTCCCAAGGTGTTAGCCCAAGGGCCAAGATATTTCTTGATAAAAAAAATTCCAGATATTATTGGCATCAACGAAGAATCTCACCAGAATTTAGACACAAACCTGTGCTGTGCGTCCCATCTTTTCATAGGTGGTTTCACAGTGCACTAAATCTCCGTAATGAAATTTCTGAAATTGTGAATGAAAAATTAAAGAATGTAAACGTATTGAGCTACAAAGGTAGTGCATGACTAAAAAGAACGGATGGCACTCTACTTCTGATGCAACCTGCATCCATGCTACACGATAAAGTCATAACTCAACAATTTTCAACAGTTGGGTTCAACAACCATTATGCAGAGAAACAACATATTCTAATCAATATAGTGATTTTTCTGATAGCGATCTTAGAAGAACCCAAATATGAATTCCTCTAGTTCAGATTATGTGTTGTCACTTGTTAGAGAAATGAATGACCCTGAAACTTATGGAAGTTTATTACGTTCCATTTATATTTTTACACTCAAAGCCAAAACTATGTCTGAGAGTTTTCATTACGTTTCGCTAATGGACTTGGGCTTTGTTACCTCTAAGCACCTTTTTCCATTATTTTCTATGTCTACTGAGTTAGGTGCTGTTAGGCCATCCTTATTGGACCGATGACAAGGTACAAAATGTGATTACAAAACGAAGACTCTAAACCTCCTTTACCAGAAAAGGAAACCAGTGTGACAAGTAATGGGGAAAATAGCGCACAATCGCAGATACACACAAGAGAGGTTTAAGAACAGTACAAACTATGGCAATTAGGCTGAGGCAAAGTAGGCACTATTTAATCATAGAAAAAATGATTAAAAAACCAAAATTGTTACCTGAATGTAGTCAACATGTTCTTTACCAGTTAAAAAAGAGTGAGAACTGACAAAACGTCCAAATTCTATGTAACCCTGAAAGGAATGAACAAGCGTATCACATTAATGAACCTAAACCTAGGAATGAACAAATGCATCACTTCACCAAGGTTGTGTGCGTGTCACAGATTTTGATATCTATGGATCACTTAGATCAAAATAAAAAATATCAATGAACCTAAATCTAAATGTGATGTCAAAAAGGAAAATCAGATATTTCTTTAAGAGAAGAAAAAATTAAATATAGTTAGCATATAGAACAGTGAGACTAAAACAGATGAATTATGGCTAAGATTGTTGAAACCGAATGATGACTTATGTTGAAACTCCAAGGGTGCCACTCACTATACTTCAGCTAAATAAGAGTAAGTTTCCACCTTACCTTATTTCTTCATTTTGGAAAAGTTTCTTTTTAATCTTGAAACTACTATGCACTATTAGTTGAGGATACAGTAATATGTTGATCACTTATTCAGTACAAAATGGTTTATGAATGATCAATGTATTGCAATTCTAATGGCTGTGGGGCACCACATAACCTACATTGAGAATATTCTTCAAACTAGACAAACTGCATACAGTCTACATCCTTGAAATACATAATATCACCTTAGGATATGGCTGTATAAAGTACAAAGATGCAAACAGGGAACTACTGCAACACCTTCTAAGAACGTAATAATTAAACATTCAAGAACTTAAATTTAGATGAGCTTAACACCATAGATTTCCAATAAAGAAGTACAAAATGGCGTGCCATACCCCTTGAGATCTTCTCTGCACATCCTTGCAGAACTCAACAAACAAATCAGAAGGTTGCAAACCCTGATAATAATTACAATAAATGTTAGTTGCTAGTGCAATTTGGAATTCTTGAAGAAACAACATACATGCAAACAATGGAAAATAAACTTTGAACATTGTATGGTGGATTTCTGATTATCACCTTTTCATTATACTCAAAACCCTTCCCGACAAGATGTGTCTGGAAGCTGCTTAGGAGAAAGCAATATGAAAGGAGTTCATCTAGTTTCAAAGTGTATACTCCCTCTGGTTTTAAATTGTTGACGTTTGACTTTTTTTGAGTTACCTTTGACCATTCGTCTTATTCAAAATATTAGCTTAACTATGCAAAATTGTAAGTTATATTTCAATTTCCTTTAGTGATGAAACTAGTCATAACAAAATCTATGATAATTTTTAAAATATTTTGAATAAGACGAATGGTCAAATGTAACTCAAAAATAGTCAAACGTCAACAATTTAAAACCGGAGGGAGTATATGCCTAGTGATCAGCATGGTTGCAAGGATACAAAATCAACAAGGCGACTTTCATTGTCAAAGGTATAACAATTTGAATTCGGAACAACGACGACAGCAGCGGCTGGGACAGGTATGCAGATAACTACCAACAAAACTGCATAAAAAACAAATATATAAGGAAATACCAGGCCTAATAATTCCAATAGCACAAAGCATGCCATATTGACTTACTATACAGAAATTAATAAGATTAGAAAAGGCACTATGTTGTGCATAAAACTTGTAATCATGTTCCAGAACTATTTTTTTAAAAAAAAAGATTAGCAAATCAGGGTTAACAATAAACATTGTCTGCGCTATCAAACTAGAAGTGATATCTCGTGAAGTATAGGCTACCAAAAGCAATAGGAGTGACTCCATTCAACGAGTTTGCTCATCCCTGAATTTACAGAAGATGCTTCACAGGAAAGCTTTTGTCTGCATAAAAGCTGCTCAGATTATCAAAGGAAGTTTTAGATCCCAATCAATTTTGCCTTTTCTTTTAACCAAAAGGAGGAAAGCAGTTCTGAATCCCAATCAATTGAAAGTACGTGTTTTTTTTTTTTGCAAGGAATTGAAATTATGTGTTGACCACCAATCTAGCCCACCAAAGCAAATTGTGTCGTCTTAACAAAATAACGTCCTTACAAAAAAGGAGTACAAGATATTATCAAAGAAGAGACGAAAGGAGAAGCTTACATAGTGCATTCAGAAGCGCAAAGTTAAGTGCAGAAAAGGTACCTATCGTTGATAGATGAACGGCAGGCACAGGGCAGGAAGCCATTGTACTCCAGTACAGCGTCTATCTCTATTCAGGTGTAAGCAGCTATCTCCTGTTAATATTATGATGTAACTGTCAAGTCATCAACACTTACCAATACCCCCTATTTGTTTCCTGATGTTGTTTTTCTTGCATAAGTTAGATATAGGTTGTAGTTTGTGTTATCTGCTAATTAATACAGTATCAAGCTAAGCTCTTGCCCTAATTTCGAAATGCAAACAGAACAAAAAAAAAGTTCAGAGCCCTGTATCCAAGATGTATTTAGTAAAAACAACCAACATTTGGCCCTCACATGGAGGCATCATCGGTGAACCCAGTTCTGGCTTGCATAAACAGTCGCTGGAAACGACTCCCAACTATTTGAAATGCCAATTGAGATGAATCCACCCAAAATTTGATAAGCCCGAGACTAACCCGTCCTCTTTTGCTACTCCTGCTCTACTCTGAGTGTGGCGGAAATATCCATGGCAACCGAAACTGACGGCGAGAACTCACCGGAGCGTCGGACCGCGGAGGCGGGCAGCCCAAGGCGAGGGAGGGCGACGTGGACCGGGACCGGGTGGGCTTCTTTTCTCTCGGCGCCGGAGCAGACGGTGGTCGCGCCTTGGGAGGGTGGGATCGGACGGCAGAGGGAAGGACCGGCGACGCCTCGGCTTCTCCGGGCGGAGGGGAGACGCTAGAGACTGGTCAGTGCAGTGTTCGTGTGTTTGGGAACTCCATCCAAACGGATTGGGATCCTCGGCAGTCGGATGCGTTGCAGTCAAGCGTGCAGTCGCCTCATCCTTGCCGTTCGCCACATCCAGCCATATCCAACGACCCATGTGAGTCTTGCTTCCTTGGCCTTTCCGATCGCGAAGCTCCTCATCATCGATAATCGAACTCATCCTAAAATCGGCGTCCTTGGCTCTTTCTGCTGGAAACGAACCCTTCCTCGTCCGAATCAACGTCCATGGTGACAGATCGAGAAGCTCCTCATCCAACCCACCGTATCAACCTGGTTTTTTCAGCTTGATCATCACAGTCAACAGCGGCCGGAGGAGGAAGATGGCATTGGCGGCGGTGATTCTGGAGGAACCAAGTCGGGATCCGGAATCATCCGATCCAAGAACCAAAGCTGCCCACGCTGTTTGCTTTGCGTCCGTCCGGCGTCGAGTCGTAATGGCAAAGCTAATCTGCAGCATGGACTGGTTCCACGGAAAAGCTATGTTGCTCGCATAGGTGGATACGGATATCGGTGCGCAATACGGCTATATTTTGATACCTCATTTTTCCAAAAACAAGAATACGAAGATACATCAACATATATTAAAATAAAATAATAAAATATTCAGAGATTAAAATGTGAGAAATAGCATTTTCAGACACTAGGATGCGTCGTAAATTCATATATTCATATGTTGTATAGTTATTTAAAAAGTGAAAGAGCAAAATAAAAAAGAATTAACCTTATTTTATCTGTTCCACGAATGAATGCCCGTCGTCTTTTTTCCCGACCTTACTTCCCGCACTCTCTCTCTCTGTGTGGCGGCCGCGGCTCATCCCACACTCTCTCAGCTCACCTCCTCCGGCGGCCACGGCTCATCCTCTTCCTCTCCGTTGACAGCACAGTATCCGAGGAGTATCTAAGTATCCGATACGGTATCCGATATCGATACGTGAGTGTCGCAAAGTATCATCGGCGCAACCACCTTCAGTTTGAAAGAGGCAACTGATACATGTGCCTCCCATATTCAAATTGGCCGCCATGTATGGCTTGGAGTACCTCCCGTATTCCTATTTTTTCGAACTACCTCCCGTATTCCTCGATGTAAATATTCTATTTTTTTTTGCGATGAAAATATTCTGATGAAAAAATAAAATCTCTACCTTCCTCTAAAAAGGAAAAAAAAAAAAGAGAAAGAGGCAACCAGGTAGGGTTGTATGGATGGTCCTCCGGCTGTTCATGTACGAATATTTACTTTATGCATTTAGCTTGTAATTTGGATGCAGCAAAGCTTTCAGTCAAGGAAGAGTTTGTAGAAGTCTAACCGGTTAACCGAAAACTTGTGTGCAAATAGCCGGCGAGAGGTAGGACTCTGGCATGGCGGTGCTCTCCGGATCCACCAACGACGACGGCCGGTTATTCTTCTTCCTTCTCTAAACTTTCTTTTTATTTCTCTTGCAGCAAGTTACTGACCCCAGCTGTATCCGGCCGTCCCATTCCCATCCGAAGGGACGGCGTCGAAGCTGACCGGCAACCACCTGATCCCAAGGAGAAACAAGTCCCTGCAGCCGTGGTCGAGCTACCGGATTCACCGCCAAGAGGACCGAGATCCAACCCCGCCGTCGTGTTGCTGCCTCGTACTGCTCCACCGCCATCTCCAGCTACAGCTCCTGCTACACCGCCACCTCCAGTTGCTGCTACAACACCACGACCTGCCGCCGCTGCTACACCGTCACCTCCACCTGCTACTACTGCCAAGCCTCCTGGTTATCTGTTTAGTTAGTTGAATGGAACCTTGATGAAGATATCGACTCTAACACTTGACAACTGCACAGCAAATGATGCTGCCATTCCTTTGCTTGTAAGATCAGTAAAAGGAACCTCATAGCTGATGGTAAACTGCTGCATATGCGATGTTGTGCTCATATTTTGAATCTGATTGTAAAGGATGGTTTAGAAGAGCTGAAAGATGCCATTGAAAATATTCGTGATAGTGTTGCCTATTGGACAGCTACTCCAAAAAGGGTTGAGAAGTTTGAGGAGATAGCTAAGCATTGCAAAGTTAAAATTGAGCAAAAAATACACCTAGATTGCAAGACTAGATGGAATTCAACATTTAGAATGCTTAGCAAAGCATTGCCAAACAAGGCTGTCTTTCTTAGAGCTAGTTGTGTGTGTTAGAAGTTAGAGATAGTTTCGGTTTAGGTTGAGGCCATGAGCCATTGTAATCCCAACCGACTCCTACAGGAGATAGACAGGCCTGCGTGCCTAAGCTTTGTCGTGCACTCCAAGTCAGATCACGATGTGTATATCACTATGTATGTATTGCATATATATTAACATGGAAGGCTCCACCGTAGAGCATTGCAAGCCAAACACTTTTCACATGGTAACAGAGCCATCGTCATAGATTACAGATCGCAATCATGTCGACAACTTCTTCTACCCAAAGCTCCACCACCTCCCCGTCCATCCAATCCACCATGGCTTCCGCCTTTGCTCCAATACCAATTCATCATGCAGTCACAATTTGTCTCACGAAGACGAACTTTCTGCTATGGCGTGCCCAGATGCTGCCCTACCTCCGCAGCTCGCGCCTTCTGGGCCACATTGATGGCACCATCAAGGCACCGCCGCAATACGTCGCATCGCCGATAGCGGCGCTGAGCAGGTGCCGAACCCAGCCTATGATCGCTGGTTCAACCAGGACCAGATGGTTCTCAGCGGTCTCCTCGCGTCCTTGTCCGAGGAACTCCTTCAGGACGTCGTCGACGCTACCACCACGCAGGAGGCATGGTCGACCTTGGAGAGGATGTTCGCGTCAACATCCCGTGCCCGAGCTGTCCAGCTTCGTGTACAGCTCGCCACGTTCAAGAAGAACGAGCTCCCTGCTTCAGATTACTTTCGCCGCATGCGTGGTTTCGCTCAAACCCTTGCGGCGATTGGCATGTCTGTTCTAGATGCGGAGCTCATCTCGTACATCTTATCTGGCCTAGGGCCGGACTATGAATCCTTTGTGACCTCCATGTCTCACCAGCTTTCGCTTACAGTTGATGATCTGTACTCCCACCTGATTGCTTTTGAGCAGCGCGTGGCTGCGCGCCAAGCAGCGGAGATGCAGCAGCAGATCGGGTCTTCGGCGAACTACGCTGGCCGCAAGGGTCAGCAGCAGCAGCAGCAGCAGCGGGGGAACGGAGGCCCCAACTGCGGTCGCGGCGCACCTAGAGGTGGCCGTGGTCGCAATTCTGGTCGTGGCCAGTATGGTCGCGGCACGGGTGACAACAACACCCGTGCCCCTTGCCAAATATGTGGCAAGGAGGGACACTCGGCGGCACGCTGCTGGTACCGCTACGAGGATGAAAGGATCAAGGGCACCGAGAGGGGGGGGGGTGAATCGGTGGCTCAATAATTTCTCCCAAACGTACTTAAGGCGTGAAGCTAGCAAGATTAGATATGGTGACAACAAGAAGCTAGCGATGCGCGCACACAATCTAGTCTAGCAACAAGCAACACCCTAACAAGCAATTCTACCAAGTAGTAAAGAGACAACCTATCATGCAATTCTACTAGCACATAAGTAAATGCGGAAGCGTAAATGCTAGTAAGTAAAGGAGATAGAGATAGGAATGCTCATGATTTTTCCCGTGGTCTCGGAAGGATGGCGCCTTCCCCTACTCCACGTTGGGTCACTCCCACCGGAGTCTCGACCCCGTCCCTCCGCTCGATGGCGATCCCTCCTAGAGCACACTTCACCCTCCGAGTGAAGTCGCGGGCACGTCCCGCCGGGCTCTCTCCCGGGTACTCCTCCGGAGGTAAGGCTCCGCACTTGATGCGTGCCAAAGGGCGCTCCACTAGTGATGCTTCTTTCGCACGGGAAGCTCCAAGACCGTGTAAACTTGTTTAGCTTCCACAAACTCCTTGGACAGCTCAACACCAACGCCTAACCGGTCTAGGCCTTGCCATAGACCAAGAGTAACAAACCGAAGTGACTCTCTCAAGCTCACACTAGCCTAGAGATCAAGTGGATGCAATTGCTACTCTCTCAAGCACTAGGATCACTCCAAATCCTTCACAAGTGCTTCTCTCCCTTGCTCTTGGCTTCCTCTGAGTTTCCTGCACTCCAACAATGGCCAAGAGACCCCTCAAGGGGCGAGCAACCAACTATTTATAGGCTACCAACCCAAAACTAGCCGTTGCCCAAAAGTGCCCTGGAAAACTAGAGACCGTACCATGGACCGTACTGTCCGGTCTCTATTTCCAGGCGCTTCTCCATTTCCTTCTTCTCTGTCTGATCTTCTCCAATGAAGACCGTACCGTCCGGTCCCTAGGACCGTACCGTCCGGTCAATTGTCCGGTCTTCATTTTCTTCTCTTCCAGAAACTTCAGCTTCTCTGTCTGGAAATCCTCTGATGACCGTACCATACGGTCCCTTGACCGTACCGTCCGGTCAATTGTCCGGTCTTCATTTTCTCAGCATCCCGAGACTTCACTTCTCTGTCTGGATCTTCAATGAAGACCGTACCATACGGTCCCTATGACCGTACTGTCCGATCTCTTCTACATAAGCTGAAAACTTAATCCACTCTTGATCCTTGCTTCCAACTTCTCCATTCTTGGTTCCTCTTCTTCTCTTCAGCCACCCTAGCCCTCGAGAGACTCACTATGCATCCATATGATCTCTAACCTAGTGTTCTCTAAGAGAACCAATTCGATCCCTCTTGATAGTCCGGTTTTTCCTATGGACTCAAACTAACATCTACACCAAGCCAACACTTGCTTGGATCTATCATGTCCTTAGCCTTGATCCATCTTCAACCTTGACTCCATCAAGCTCTCGATCCGAATTGTCGAGGCAACCAATCACCAAGTCGTCAATAAGATAGAGTTTGTGAGACGACGCTTCCATTGACATGACCATTTGAATATCCTACAAGGAAATATTAGTCACATCAATATGGTCACCCAATCACCAAAACATTCATACCTTTGGGGTTTCCGAACTCCAATGGTCATGAAGCTTACAGAGGAAGACGAACAGCCGTCCGCCAACGTCGACCACACCTCCTACAAGCAGGTCGACCCAAACTGGTACAATGACTCAGGGGCAACCGATCATATCACAAGTGATCTTGATCGGCTGACTACACGAGAGAAATTCCATGGAGGGGAGAACGTCCAAGTTAGCAATGGAGCAGGTTTGCAAATTTCGCATATTGGTCATAGTTCTATTCAAAATACTGCCAAAAATCTTGCTCTTAACAATGTTCTTTATGTTCCTAAAATTGCCAAAAATCTTATCTCTGTCCATAAGCTTACTTGTGATAACAACGTCTCCATCAAATTTTATTCTGATCGCTTTGTTGTTAAGGATATGGAGTCGAGAAGAATAATTCTAGAAGGTAGATGCGAGGGCGGTCTCTACCCAATCAAGTCATCTCAAGTGGAGTCCCTAAAAAGGGCTTTGGTCAGTGTTAAGGCTAGCGTGCCACAATGGCATGCTCGTCTTGGTCATCCTTCGTCGCAGTTAGTTCAGTCGATCCTACATCTTAATAATATTCCTTCTATTAGAGAGTCAATTTCCTCGGTGTGTAATGCTTGTCAATTAGCCAAAAGTCATCAATTACCATATTCTAGGTCTATTCATGTGTCCATTAGTCCTCTAGAGCTTTTTTTTTTCTGATGTATGGGGTCCTGCACCTCAATCTGTTAGAGGATATAAATACTATGTCAGCTTTATTGATGACTTTAGTAAATTTTCTTGGATTTACTTGCTTCATGATCGCACTGAGGTGCAAACTGCTTTTGTGCAATTTCAAGCTCATGTTGAACGCCTTCTTGATAAAAAAATTAAATGTGTTCAATCTGATTGGGGCGGTGAATATCAAAAGTTTCACAATCAATTTTTTCGCTCTCTTGGCATTGCACATCGTGTTTCTTGCCCTCATACACACCAACAAAATGGATCGGCTGAACGCAAACATCGTCATATAGTTGAAACTGGTCTCGCTTTACTAGCTCATGCTTCTATACCACTCAAATTTTGGGACGAGGCTTTCTTGACAGCCACATATCTTATTAACCGCCTCCCGTCCCGTGTTATAGACAATGCTTCGCCCTTAGAGCGTCTGTTTCACTCAAAACCCAATTATTCCTTGCTTCGTATTTTTGGGTGTGCTTGTTGGCCAACTCTCCGTCCTTACAACGCTCGCAAATTTTCTTTTCGCTCCAAGAAGTGTGTTTTTCTAGGCTACAATTCTTTGCACAAGGGCTATAAGTGTCTTGATGTTGATTCTGGACGTGTCTATCTATCACGTGATGTCATCTTCGATGAACATGTTTTTCCATTCTCACGTGATTAGCACATTCCTTCATCCAACGTTGGTACACCAATCAACCTTTTGCAATATCCTGTCTTTCATAGTCTAATTGGCAGTAGCTTTGATAGATACAGTGATCATGTTGCTGCAGGGACTAACTCTTTGGTTGCAGAGGATCCCGCGCCGGGTACAAGCGCATCTGCTCCGGCCTCTGATCCTGCCCGAAGCTGTGCTGCCAACAGTTCCTGATGCTTCAGCAGGAACAGGGGGCTCTGGTCAATCTGGTGATGGCGAGGGTCACCTGCGGTCCCAGCTGAGCCCCGACGGGGGCGCGCTCGCGCCAGCGCGCGTGACCGACAGATCGGTCCTGACGCAACTGATTCTGGTGTTGATCCCGGAACCAATCATGCGGCTCATGATGATCAGCTGCAGGAGGAAAATGCTATGGGGACACACAGATATGGTACACGGTTGCGCAACAATATACGATGTTGTAAGCTTCATGGCCATTGGAGTGTTTGGAAACCCCAAAGGTATGAATGTTTTGGTGATTGGATGACCCTTTTGTATGTGACTAACATTTCCATGTAGGATATTGATCAATGGTCACATATGAAGAAAGCTCCGTCCGTTGGTGGTGTACGCCGACACACCCTAATTCTAACGTCAAGGATGATTGGTTGCCTTCATGAACGGACTTGATGGAGTCGCGGAGAAGATATGGATCAAGGCTAAGGACATGCTAGACCAAGCGAGTGTTGCTTGGTTAGATGATAGCTTGAGTCCATAGGAAAAACCGGACTATCAAGAGGGTTCAAGTTGGTTCTCTTAGGTACTCAATAGTGTAGAGATCTTTGGATGCAAATGTGAGTCTCTCGGACACTTGGAGTAGAAGAGAAGAAGTGAAGGAACCAAGAAGGATGAAGTTGGAGTCGAGGATCGAAGAGGAGATCAAGATCAGCTTCAGCAGAAGCCACCGTATGATACGGTGCCAGTCACCGTATGATACGGTGACTGCGAGAAGAGAAGACCAGATGAGGTGATGACCTGGCAGAGAAGATGGAGTCACCGTATGATACGGTGAGGTGGTCACCGTATGATACGGTGGTCACCGTATGATTTCCAAAGACTTGGCAGTTGGCTGGAAGCTGAAGAGAAGGAGTCACCGTATGATACGGTGGGTGTCACCGTATGATACGGTGAACCCAAGAAGATGAAGACCAGAGAATGGAGTTGCTCTGGCAGGTGAGAAAGGAGTCACCGTATGATACGGTGCTACAGTCACCGTATCATACGGTGGTTACTACGGTGACTGTATCGACAGACTGCTTTTTGGTAACGGCTAGTTTGAGGTTGGAGGCCTATATATAGCTGGTTACCTACCCCTTTGAGGGTCTCTTGGCCACTGGAATAGTTGAGGAAGACAGGGAGAAGCCAAGAGCAAGAAGAGGAAGCACTTGAGAAGGATTTGGAGTGATCCTAGTGCTTGAGAGAGTAACAAGTTGCATCCATTGATCTCTAGGCTAGGGAGTGCTTGAGAGAGTCAAGTTGAGCTGTTACTCTTGGTCTATGGCAAGGCCTAGACCGGTTAGGCGTTGGTGTTGAGCTGTCCAAAGAGATTGTGGAAGCTAACACAAGTTTGTACACGGTCTTGGAGCTTCCCGTGCGAAAGAAGCATCACTAGTGGAGCGCCCTTTGGCACGCATCACGTGCGGAGCCTTACCTCCGGAAGAGTACCCGGGATCGAGCCCGGCGGGACGTGCCCGCGAGGACACGACTTCACTCGGAGGGTGAAGTGTGCTCTAGGAGGGATCGCCTTCGAGCGGAGGGACGGGGTCGAGACTCCGGCGGGAGTGACCCAACGTGGAGTAGGGGAAGGCGCCATCCTTCCGAGACCACGGGAAAAATCATGAGCATTCCTATCCTTATCTCCTTTACATACTAGCATTTACGTTTCCGCATTTACTTCTTGTGCTAGTAGAATTGCTTGATAGGTTGTCTCTTTACTACTTGGTAGAATTGCTTGCTAGGGTGCTGCTTGTTGCATAGACTAGATTGTGTGCGCGCATCGCTTGCTTTTGTTATCACCATATCTAGTCTTGCTAGCTTCACGCCTAAAGTACGTTTGGGAGAAATTGTTGACACACCGATTCACCCCCCCCTCTCGGTGCCCTTGATCCTTTCAAGTGGTATCAGAGCCACGTTGCTCAAATAGGGCTTAACCGCCTTGAGTAAGGATGCCGAGAGGAAGTGAAAAGGGACCGCCCCCGTTCGATGGGACCGACTATGCCTATTGGAAATCTCGCATGCAAGCTTACCTCGAGGCTCTCGATCCTCTCGCATGGGACGTGATAAGTTCCGGTGTCTCTCTAAGAACTCCCATTGGTACTCTTGATGTGAATCTTTGCAAAGGCAAATGCTAAAGCTAAAAATGCCTTGTTTGAAGCTATCACTAAGGAGGTCTTTGCTCGAGTCAAGTCCGCGGGTACCGCTCATGAAGTGTGGAACCAAATCCAACAAGTTCATGAGGGTTCCTCGGATGTGAAAGAGGAAAGATACTATGTCCTTAAGGACAAATATGATGCCTTTACTATGTCTTCGGATGAGCTAATCAATGATGCTTACTCTCGCTTGAATGTGCTTGTAGAGGATATCAACTCGCTCGGTGTGAAGGAGAAGATTGATGAAGGTGACCTTGTGCGGAAGATCTTGAGGATTCTTCCAAGGGAGAAATATGGAGCACTCATCACATGCCTCTTCAACACCGACATTCAATGCCTCACAACCCACAAGCTACTTGGGAAGATCACCGCCTTCGAGTGCTACAACCTTGACAAGAAGCTTGATGAGAAGCCCTCCAAGAATCTTGCTTTTGCATCCGGAGGGTCAAGCAAGAAGATGAAGAAGGTGGTGACTCAAGATTCAAGTGATGAAGAGCTTGAAGAAGACGTTGAAGACTTGTTGCAACTTCATCCCAATGATCTAGCACTCCTCATGAAGAGAAGCAACTTCTTCAAGAGAAGATTCATCAACAAGAAAGATGCCGAGTGCTACAATTGTGGGGAGAAGGGTCACTTTGCCAAGGAATGCCCGAAGCCAATCAAGAAGAACAAGAAGAAGACTCAAGAGTTAAGCGATGATGAAGAAGAAGACCCTAGAAGCAAGTACAAGGCAAGGAAGAGGTTTGTCAAGAAGGAAAGCTCTAGAGGCAAAGACAAGAGAAGATCATCTCGCAAGGGTCTTTATGTTGGAGAGTGGGTGTCGGATGATGATAGTGATGAAGAAGAAGAAAGTGATGACGCATCCTCCAAGGGCAAGAAGATGGCCGGCATTGCTCTCACAAACATGTCCGAGACTCTACCTCCACCACCTACTTGCTTGATGGCCAAAGATGATGAGAGTAGTGATGAGGATGAGAAGAGTGAGTCCGAGGAAGAGTTTGGTGAAGAGGATAAGCCCACATATGAGAAACTCTTGGATAGCATTCTCCTAACCGGCAAGATGCTCAAGGGAAAGGACAAGACCATTGCTCGGTTGGAGAAGGAACATGAAGTGGCCGCTTTCCGGGTCCGTCAACTTGAGGGTGAACTTAGGGACTTATCCATCTCTCACAAGGCTCTTGATGAGGACTATGACAAGCTTGAGGAAGACCACATGAAGCTCAAGGAGAAGTCCAAGTTACTAGAGGATGAGCTCAAGCACCTTTCCACCTCTCTCATAACCTTGGATGAGAGCTATGACAAGCTCAAGGTTGATCACAAGAGGCTCAACGACAAGTTCAAGGTTCTTGAGGAGGAACATCAATCCATCCTCGAAAAGAGTAACACTTCTTCTTCTAGTTCATCTATTTCCGATTCTTCATATATTACTTGTGATGGACTAACTCCCTCTCTTGAGAGCATCTCTCTTGATGAGAAAATCTTGAAGGAATATCATCAACTCAAGGAGGAGAGAGCTTCGGTGATGGACGGCTTCGAGAGGCTCACAAGGGGAAGGACCATCCATAAGGAGATACTTGGTCGGAACCTTGTGAACAACCCCGGGCACAAGGGACTCGGCTCCTACCCCGCCGCCATCAACCTCATCGGCAAGGACGAGGACATTCCACCTTGGGTAGTCCCTCTCATGGCGGACGACTACTATTGTGAGAAGTGTTGCCGTGACGGGCACACTAGCAAGAATTGTCCCAAGGTGAGAAGTTCCAAAGTTTTGCCTAACGCTACTTGTTCCATGGAAATATACACTACAAGCTTTTTAGGGACAAGCGGGGCAAGGTGAAGGCAAAGGCTCTTGGATCGCCCGACAAGAGGAGGATGATGAGGAAGATTTGGGTGCCCAAATGCATAGTTGACCTTGAGAGGCCAACCAAGTGCGAGTGGGCTCCCAAGACCAAGACCTAGAAGGGTGATGGTGGTGGACCGTGTGCCATGATGATGATCCATGAACGTCCACCACAAGCTTTGTGTGCTTCATCGACAAATCTACTCTTCAAGGAGGTAACTTGTATCATAGTAATTTCTTTTCTTGCATTGCTTGCATGGTAGCTAGGTGCTCCTTTGTGAACTAGTATGTTTGCATCCATGCATGTGTAAATAACTAAAAAGAAAAGAACAAAAAATTAGTTCAAGGTCTAACTTTCTCAAGATAGCTATGAGCATGGGGGTTGCTTGAGTTGGTGGACCGAAGGACTCAAGGCAAGGTTTGGCTCATAGTGAGTAAGCTTGAGAGAGGCTCAAACTTGACCTTTAGTAGGTTTTCTTTATGCGATTGTCTTAACTTTGCTTCCATATCACATGGCATATTTACTTTCTCTTGCATTTGTATGATATGCTTGTTTCATGCATTGCATATAGGAAATCACAAAGGAGTTGTCACACTATGAGGAAGTGCTTCATTCGTAATATGATCTCACATCTCATAAAAGTGTGACTAAAGAAAAGAATTGCGCTTCATGCCCATTGAGTCTTGCTAAATGATCCTCAAGGTTAAACCTACTTGCACGGATCATAGGCAAAGGACTCATACATACCCCTCCTTTGGTTTTATCTCTTTTGGATCTTATTGGTTGCATCTTATTTGCCGATTGAAAAATTACTATAAGCCTATGCGCAACCTATATTGGTCTATTTTCAAAGGAGTGTTTGAGTGTTCCCTTTCTAGTCCATGCATGGTGTTTATTTGGTTTTTGTGTGAGATGTATGGACTTAGAAAGAAATTCCTTGAAATCAGCTTTTCTGGTGTTCACCGTATCATACGGTGGTAGTCACCGTAATATGCGGTGAGGCTTCTGCCTCTGATCTTCTGTGAGCTGGCATTTACTGTCACCGTATCATGCGGTGCCAGTCACCGTATGATACGGTGACCGTGGTTTCTGCGCCCAGCTCCTGGAGATCACCGCATCCTACGGTGCCTATCGTCGCATCATACGGTGACCTATGCTTTGACCGTTATACTTTTCCAATCTGAGCCGTTGATTCAAAATTTGATTAGATCTGGGCCGTTCATCCCTATTTACCCTAACCCACCGTAACATCTCCCCGTTACTGTGCATCGTCGCCGCCGCCGTACCTCACCGCGCGCGCGCTCGTCTCCACCCTCGCCGCCGCCGTACGCCGTCGCGCCCCTTCGCCGCCGACGA
Organism: Eragrostis nindensis; assembly: GCA_012490785.1. Classification (NCBI taxonomy): domain Eukaryota; kingdom Viridiplantae; phylum Streptophyta; class Magnoliopsida; order Poales; family Poaceae; genus Eragrostis; species Eragrostis nindensis. The sequence continues at coordinate 1,628,984 of JAAXCT010000069.1, read as the reverse complement.
GTTCGCTGTGCGCGCACACCACTCCACCACCAGCAGCCGCTCCCGCTCCACGCCCAAGCTCGTGCGCCACTGCTCCGTCTCACCCGCGCCGCCGCCGCACTGCCCCGCCCTGAGCCGCCGCCGTGCCGCGCCGTCGCCGAGTTGTCCCGCCGCACCGTCGTTTTGGGTTGTCGCCGTCGACTCCCTGAACGCCTTCGAGCTGCTGCTCGCGCCCAGGAAGGAGGGAGAAGACCGAGCTCTACCTCACTGTCGACGCTGTCATCCATTGCTCCGGTGAGGCTTCGGCCAAATTGGTTTCCTTTCCGGCAAAATTGACTCAATTGTTCGCGATGCACAGCAGCAGGAGTCCATACCTAGGGCATGTTGAGCCATTCTTCCCTTTCATCGATGATTTGCCCATAAATTCTTAGGAATTCGACTCATTCTAGCATGTTTAGCATTCTTGCTTATACTTGCACTGCTAGTTTAGTTGAATTTCCAGTCTATATGTCGTAATTGTCGTAAAGTTCAATCTTTTATTACAGCATGTAGGCTCTAGTGTCATGATCGTGCATTTTGTCATCTACTTAATCATGTCACTAGCTATTGATCCTCAATTAGTGCCACATTGATTCGATTGCTCAGCTATATGTGCACTAGTTGATCGCCACCCATAACCGACAATGCCGTAGTTCCCCATTGCATTTAATTGCCGGCATTGTGTCCTTCGCCTCAGCGCTAGAGTTTCACATAGACTTTTACGCGCTTACCTACGATTCTTGCTTGTAGATTATAGTAGGTTATTCTATACTCATGTACCCTGTCTATCTCCTATCGTGCAGTGGCAGTTGTCAGTTGAGCAGCCCAGAGGACAGTGACGTTTGGTAGTGCAGAGTTCTCAGTGGACGGATTTAGGGCCAAGCCCTTGATCCTATCTTTGTGGCAGTCAGCTTGTCAGTGGACGGGTTGGTGGGCCAAGCTCACTCGCCCTATCTTGTCAGCGGCAGCTTGATAGTTGGCAGCTATGGCCAGAGACAGAGGCAGAGGCAGAGGCAGAGGTGATCAGGACAGAGGAAAGGGCAAGGCTCCAGATCCACCGCCCAAGAAGAAGCAGAAGACAGGTGATCGTATGTGGGACCAGGCTCTCAGGGCAGCATCAGTGGACATACCCACTGGCAGGAGCACAGGCTTCCAGATCAGAGAGGGAGCTGGTACAGTCCAGGGGGAGCAGACACCCCTGAGGAGGTCCACCAGACGGAGAGGTGTACCGCAGCAGACTCCGGCCATCCCTGAGGTTGGTCCGTCGAGGACTGCGCAGCAGCAGGCTGTACCCGCAGAGGACAGCTCCAGCTCCAGCTCCACCTCCAGCTCAGACAGTCAGGGCACTGGAGGATTCTACAGAGACACTCCTCCTGACCAGGATCCAGAGGTTCTGAAGAAGAGGGCAGAGAGAGCAGAGATGGCATCTCTGAGAGCTTCAGGCTACCCGGCTCTTCTTCAGTCAGACATGCTCAAGATCAAGGGGGAGACCATCAAGGCAGCCAGACAAGTTGACAGGATGACTTGGGCACCAGTTGCTAGAGACCCAGAGGCTAGCCCCAGGTACTGGACAGTGCTGCAGAGGAGGATAGGCGAGGCCTATCACAGGAGGGAGACCACCAGGGGGACAAGCTGTATGCGAAGCACTCTCACGTTACAGCAGCTCGTCTCTCCTTGGCTGCAGGGAAGGACGTGTCACAGTCCTTGAGCTTCATGAGAGGACTCCAGACCTTGCTGACTACTCCGATGAGGTACAGGAGCAACATTGTCAGAGAGTTTTACTCCACCCTTTGGATTGCTGAGGACAGGTCAGAGGTGTGGTTCATGTATAATGGACAGCCTTGCAGGTGGACCAGAGAGGAGATCAGGGCAGCCCTGAATGCAGACACGTTTGAGCGGACCCTCCACGGGCTCGCTAATGAGGGAGTCAGGCCATGTAAGGATCGTGTGACCGAGAGGGGGGGTGAATCGGGCACACCATGAACTAAAACTTTTTGCACTTCTAGCTACTCTTTCTATTTGCACAAGTAAAGGATACATAACTAGAGAGTACATGTGCACTATGTGATAGTGATCAAGCAAGGATAACCATGTGCTAGGACTTGTACATGCTAGGAGCAAGGTATACATGAGCATATAGAACAACCTAGCATATGACGATATACAAGATAAACTCAACAAGTCCTACACATGCTAGTGTATAAGGTAAAGGCACTCAACCATTCTAGCATGCATATGGGTAACACATACGGAAGCTCAAGTAGGTCCTACACATGCTAGTATATAAGATAGATAGAAAAGCAAACTAGCATGCATATAAGTAACACATGGGGAAGCTCAAGCTAGTGATCATGATAACAAGATAGATACAACATAAAGCATAACAAGATCACTAGATGATATCAAGCAAGTGTATGAGCTATGAGCAAGTAGGTACACATAAGGAAAGCGCATATCACTAGAGATAACATAGAGCTAGCACACGGAAACAAACATCAAGCAATCATACGATAAGCACAAGATCTACTACATGCATATAAGATAAACAAGATAGCAAGTGCAAGTAGTAGAGAGTAAGAGTAAGAGATTGCTCATCGATTTTTCCCGTGGTCTCGGAAGGATGGCGCCTTCCCCTACTCCACGTTGGGTCACTCCCGCCGGAGTCTCGACCCCGTCCCTCCGCTCGATGGCGATCCCCTCTAGAGCACACTCCACCCTTTAAGCCGGTGATGTCCCCTAAGAGCATGCTTCACTCCTCGAGTGAAGTCACGGGCTTCACCCCGCCGCACACCGGCAATGCTCTCCTCCTTGGGACCATCCACCGCTCTTGAGTGAAGTCGCGGGCACGCCCCGCCGGGCTTCTCCCGGGTACTCCTCCGAAGGTAAGGCTCCGCACTTGATGCGTGCCAAAGGGCGCTCCACTAGTGATGCTTCTTTCGCACGGGAAGCTCCAAGACCGTGTACAAACTTGTGTTGGCTTCCACACTCTCTTTGGCAAGCTCAACACCGACGCCTAACCGGTCTAGGCCTTGCCATAGACCAAGGGTAACAAACCAAGACCGCCTCCCTATGACCACACTAGTCCTAGAGGTGGATGGATGCTCTCAACCCTCTCAAGCACTAAGCTTTCTTCTCCAAATCTTCTCCATGTGCTTCTCCTCTCTCTCAAGCACCAAGATTTCTCTCTAAAGCCTCTCCATGTGCTTCTCTTGCATCCTCTTGGCTCCCACTGTGTTTCCCCACTGATAACAATGGCCAAAGGCACCTCAAAGGGTCAAGCAACCGGCTATATATAGGCTACCAACCCAAAACTAGCCGTTGCTCAAAAGTGTCCAGTCACAGTGAGGACCGTACAATTGACCGTACAATTGACCGTACAGTACTGTCAATTGTACTGTCTCCATTTCCTCAGCTTTTGCCTTCTCTGTCTGGAACTCCAATAGAGACCGTACAATACTGTCTCTAGGACCGTACAGTACTGTCAATTGTACTGTCTCTATTTCCTCAGCTTTTGCCTTCTCTGTCTGGAACTCCAATAGAGACCGTACAATACTGTCTCTAGGACCGTACAGTACTGTCAATTGTACTGTCTCTATTTCCTCAGCTTCCAGAAACTTGCCTTCTCTGTCTGATCTTCTCCAATGAAGACCGTACCGTCCGGTCCCTAGGACCGTACCGTCCGGTCGATTGTCCGGTCTTCATTTCTTCCACTTCCAGAAACTTCATCTTCTCTGTCTGGAAATCCTCTGATGACCGTACCATACGGTCTCCTTGACCGTATTGTCTGGTCTTCTCTGCTGAAGCTGATCTTGATCATTTCTTCGATTCTTGCTTCCAAACTTCATCATTCTTGGTTCCTCTTCTCCTCTGCTGTCACCCTAGTGCCTGAGAGACTCTTTGAGCATCCACTCACCTCTACCACTAGTGTGACCTAAGAGAAACGACTCGATCCCCCTTGATAGTCCGGTGTTTCCTATGGACTCAAGCCAACATCCACACCAAGCCACACTTGCTTGGATCTAGCATGTCCTTAGCCTTGATCCATCTCTTCAACCGCAACCTTCATCAAGTCCTTGATCCTTGTCGTCATCCATCGTCGAGGAAACCAATCACCGGGATATAGAGAATAGGTTGGCGCACTCCTTCAACGACGAAGCTTCTTCATTGTGACCTAAAGAATATGCATGAACACCTTTCCTACATCCAAAGATGTTAGTCACAATGATCTAGTTGTCACAAAGGACAACCCGACCGAAGCATCATATAATGTGCATAAGATATGAAACAAGAACATCATCACATAATAGACAAGATCATCATGGCATACGATATAAGGCAAGACCAACATGATGATCAAGAGTATGTCAAGATATATGATACATACAAAGACACATGACATACTCACCTTGTCTCTTACCTCATGTGCGTAGTAGTCACCTCGTAGAGTAGTCCTCATGTTCACTTCTTCTCTTTATCAACTTCCTTGCAACCTTTGAGGTGTTGGCACTCCAATAGTATATCACTACATCCATGAGACTAAACATCTTGCACTAGCAAACCTTGTTAGTCTCATTGATCATGTTGACATCAATCACCAAAACCTATGAACCATGCTTTAGGTTCATTGATCTTACAATCTCCCCTTTTTGGTGATTGATGGCAACACAACCAAAGCAAGAGATAATAGATAGAATGGAGCACAACAACTTGCCTCGGATGTATTGACAACATAGAATACCTTTGCTCATACCTCATGTCCTTGATTGAATCTTCACTTCTTGGTTGCAAGTACTTCTCCCCATTGGCATGTTCTCTCTATTTGTGCCTCATGTCTCTTCTCATTCCGCAACTACTTGCTTTGGTGGATATATTTCTCCCCCTTTGACATCAAGCACCGAAAAGGGACAAACAAGGCAAACGTTAAAAGCACAAGGGAGCTTCATAGATAGTGATCCTTTGGATGTGGACGGGATATGGATCAAAATCTCGAAGCCTCATAACATAGACTAAACTCCCCCTAGATTTGTGCATACATGTGATGGAAGGCAAAATATATGCACAAATTAACAATTAAGTCAAGTGGGGGACCTTAAGCTATGTTATGGAAGGTAGCTAGATAGATAATGCAAGAATAAAGGAAAACCATTACCTTCTTGCAAGAAAGATAAACTTAGCGTACCTTCGGGGATGTGATTTCTTTCCGATGCCATAAAGAATGTGTCGTTCGAGTATCATGGCACCTCAAGTGAATCATCATTTCTATCAAGAGACTACAAAGGTAAACTTGCAAACACATTAGTCTCATGAATCTCAAGACATAGGATAGACTCCCCCTAAAGTTGTGCATCACATGCACTTTGTCAATGAAGACAAGTCAAGGAGACTACCCTATATCTCGAATCATGGCATATAAAGAGATATGAAATAAACGCATAAATAGATGCCACTTGCAAAGGATATGAGTGAAAGCATGCAAGACTTTACCACTTGTAAAAGCATATAGATATGAAGCACAAAACAAGGGTAAAGCATCTCAAACACAACAAGTCATCATGCAAGAAATATGAGGATACTACACACATGATGGTAAATAAGACAAGCATGCAAGTCATTGCTCAAGGTAGGATACCATTTGAAAGATAAGCAATATAAAGCAACAAAGGGTACCACAAGATAAAGCTAAGCACATGGAGCGAATGACAAGCATGAAAGAGTGATGATATGAAAAGGAACAATACGCAATCAAGTACAAACATATCATCACGGGATATACATACAAGAGGCAAAGTGGGATGAAGGAGATGTTACCTTGATGTTCCGGTCGAGGCAAGTCATAGCTCATAAGATGTCACAAGTTAGAGCAAAAGCTCATACCACAAGTGAATATAAAGCACAAGGAGCTATGACAAGCATAAGGAATGGTGACAAGTAAAGGATAACTAGCAAGAAACGCTCATCACCATAGGGTCAAGGAGATTACCTTCATACTTACCTTTGTAGAATGTCGCTCCCCCTTGACATAAGCTTCCATCTCAAGAATGTGAGGAAGATCGATCAACTTGATCAACTTGACCTTCCTTTGTGCTAACTCCCCCTTGAGATGGTCGTCGTCTTCTTCTCCACCTCAAGATTGTGAGAAAGACCGATCATCTTGATCTTCGTGATCTTTCTTCATGCAAACTCCTCCTTGAGGTGGTCGTCGTCTTCTTCACCTCAAGATTGTTGTGAAGATCGATCATCACGATCACATGATCTTCAAATGCAAACTCCTCCTTGAGGTGATCTTCATTGTCTTCACCGTGTTCTCTCCTTTTTCTTGTGCCTCCTCCTTGTTCCTACAATTGATCTTACAATAGAAAAAGAACAAGACGGGCAAACATCAAATGCACAAGAGAGCTTCATGAATCATGTCCTTTTGAGTGGAAAGCATTTGGACCATGATCATGAAAGCCTCATAACATAGGCTAAACTCCCCCTAGAGTTATGCATACTTCTAGTGGATGGCAAGATATATGCATATCATTATGTGAAACACATGGGGTAGTTTAAACTATGTTATGGATGGTAGCTAGAACAAAAGATAATTGAAATAGATCGGTTCTAGGCATACCTTTCGGAGAGAAGACATTATGGATCCTCATGATAGAAACTAAAACAAAGAACACACGGGTGAAAGACTCCTATGTGATTTCCTATATGCAATGCATGACCAAGCATATAATACAAATGCAAGGGGAAATTAAACATGCCATGATGAATGCATGCAAGATTAAAGACAATGCATAAAGGAAACCTACTCAAGGTCAAGTTTGAACCTCTCTCAAGCTTACTCACTATGAGCCAAAACTTTGCCTTGAGTCCATCGGTCCACCAACTCAAGCATCCCCCATGCTCATAGCTATCTTGAGAAAGTTAGACCTCGAACTAATATTTTTGTGCTTTTCTTTTAGGTTTTTAGATGATGCATGAAATGCACAACATACTAGTTCACAAAGGAGCTACTAACAAAAACAAAGGAACTAGAACGAAAAGAAACTACACTAAGATACAAGATACCTCCTTGAAGAGTAGATGTTCTCATTCATGCCCTTGACACTTGTGGCGACCTTCAATGATCTCCATGATTGAACTCGGTCCAACACCTCCGTCACCTCAAGTGTTGTACTTGGGCGCCTCCATGTGATTGGCCGGTCTCATCCGGTCCACTAAGATCTTGGGCACCCAAAGCATCCTCATCTTCCTCTTCTTGTCCAAAACTCCTATATATTGACTTTGCCTTCACAACATTATGTAACGAAGCTTGCAATAGTGGTCATTGGCCATCAACGGTACTTCTTCACTTGGTGTGGCATCGCCTTGCCAATGGCTTCCATGTTCACCGGAGAAGTACCAAGTCCTCTTGTGAGCTTTGTATATACTTGCATCATTGACTCACTCTCATCCTTGAGCTTTTGGTATTCCTTCAAAACAAAGACTCAAGAGAAAGAGCTCTCACAAGAGAGGGTTAGTTCATCACAAATAGTAAACGAAAGCGAGATAGATGAACTAGGAGTAGTGGATGAAGAAGAAAAGAACTAGATGAGGTTGATAGCTCGATAAGAGATCTCAAGGTTCTCATACTTCTCATGAAGCTCAATGTTATCCAACTTGAGCCCTCAACTCATATGTAGAGCCTCATGAGATGACACGGGATCCTTGAGCTCCTATCAAGCTCACCAACACGAAATATGGCCATATCATTCTTTCCTTACCTCCTTTACCTTGGAGGTGCATGTGAAGATGAAGACCAACAACATGTTTGCATATGCTCTTGAAGAAGAGTCACTCTCATAGTCTTCATTATTGGCAATCCTCTCACCAACAAGAAAAACCTTTGTGAGATGACATCTCCTTCTTCTTGACCTTGGTCTTGTCTCACATACTTCTTGTATTTGGCCTTAGAATCATCTTCTTCTTCATCACTCTCATTGATCCTTCCATCACCACCTTCTTCTTGTCGATGACGCGCAAGTCATGTCTTCTAGTGAGGCACACGGGTGGAGATGGAGGAGGTGAAGTCTCCATCAAGATATCAATAGCAACTTGATCTTCACCATCGGTTCATAGTCACCTTACATCAATGAGACACAAAGATGAGTTAGATAAAGAATTGAAATTCGGTTCTAGGTATACCGTCATCTTTGCATTCTCCGAGGAAGATGTAGGTTCACTTGAGTGATCAAGGAAGTGAGTATCCCGAGCTTGCATTATCTTCTTCTTAATTGCTCGCTCTTCAAGTGATGGAAGCTTGCTCACGGTTGTAGATTGATCTTCAATAGAACCACCATCACAAATGGATGTGTCCTCAAAATGAGCGACATTTTCTTAAGTGCTCATCATGTGAGATGGTCATTGAGCAAGACTTCTTCAAATTGTAGCTTCTCAAGATCTTCATGTTGAAGTGCAAAAATGTTGTCGCCGAATCTTGAATGAGGAGGTGCTTTCAAGATCTTCATGATAACCTCACCACTTGAGCTCTTACACTTGTCATATCAATCGATCCACTTATCTAGCATAACCAAGCGAAGAGACAAGTAAGTGATTCATTAAATAATAAGGCAAGATTATCAAAATTACTCCTCAACAAGAAAAACTAGCAACAATATCATCATGAACTATAAGCACACAATCATGATCATCACAAGATATAACAAGAACAACAAGATCATCATGATAACATGGTTATCCGTGAAAGTGCTAGAGAAATTATTCATGGTATCCCACAATTCATTTGGAACTATGGACATAAGGTAGCTATTCAAGCGATTCTTTCAACGTCCAAAGTCCAAACCCATAAGGGATGAAAACCCAAACTCATTCGGTCACATCTCAAAGGCGGTTAAGCCCTAAATTGAGCACGTGGCTCTGATACCACTTGTAAGGATCGTGTGACCGAGAGGGGGGGTGAATCGGGCACACCATGAACTAAAACTTTTTGCACTTCTAGCTACTCTTTCTATTTGCACAAGTAAAGGATACATAACTAGAGAGTACATGTGCACTATGTGATAGTGATCAAGCAAGGATAACCATGTGCTAGGACTTGTACATGCTAGGAGCAAGGTATACATGAGCATATAGAACAACCTAGCATATGACGATATACAAGATAAACTCAACAAGTCCTACACATGCTAGTGTATAAGGTAAAGGCACTCAACCATTCTAGCATGCATATGGGTAACACATACGGAAGCTCAAGTAGGTCCTACACATGCTAGTATATAAGATAGATAGAAAAGCAAACTAGCATGCATATAAGTAACACATGGGGAAGCTCAAGCTAGTGATCATGATAACAAGATAGATACAACATAAAGCATAACAAGATCACTAGATGATATCAAGCAAGTGTATGAGCTATGAGCAAGTAGGTACACATAAGGAAAGCGCATATCACTAGAGATAACATAGAGCTAGCACACGGAAACAAACATCAAGCAATCATACGATAAGCACAAGATCTACTACATGCATATAAGATAAACAAGATAGCAAGTGCAAGTAGTAGAGAGTAAGAGTAAGAGATTGCTCATCGATTTTTCCCGTGGTCTCGGAAGGATGGCGCCTTCCCCTACTCCACGTTGGGTCACTCCCGCCGGAGTCTCGACCCCGTCCCTCCGCTCGATGGCGATCCCCTCTAGAGCACACTCCACCCTTTAAGCCGGTGATGTCCCCTAAGAGCATGCTTCACTCCTCGAGTGAAGTCACGGGCTTCACCCCGCCGCACACCGGCAATGCTCTCCTCCTTGGGACCATCCACCGCTCTTGAGTGAAGTCGCGGGCACGCCCCGCCGGGCTTCTCCCGGGTACTCCTCCGAAGGTAAGGCTCCGCACTTGATGCGTGCCAAAGGGCGCTCCACTAGTGATGCTTCTTTCGCACGGGAAGCTCCAAGACCGTGTACAAACTTGTGTTGGCTTCCACACTCTCTTTGGCAAGCTCAACACCGACGCCTAACCGGTCTAGGCCTTGCCATAGACCAAGGGTAACAAACCAAGACCGCCTCCCTATGACCACACTAGTCCTAGAGGTGGATGGATGCTCTCAACCCTCTCAAGCACTAAGCTTTCTTCTCCAAATCTTCTCCATGTGCTTCTCCTCTCTCTCAAGCACCAAGATTTCTCTCTAAAGCCTCTCCATGTGCTTCTCTTGCATCCTCTTGGCTCCCACTGTGTTTCCCCACTGATAACAATGGCCAAAGGCACCTCAAAGGGTCAAGCAACCGGCTATATATAGGCTACCAACCCAAAACTAGCCGTTGCTCAAAAGTGTCCAGTCACAGTGAGGACCGTACAATTGACCGTACAATTGACCGTACAGTACTGTCAATTGTACTGTCTCCATTTCCTCAGCTTTTGCCTTCTCTGTCTGGAACTCCAATAGAGACCGTACAATACTGTCTCTAGGACCGTACAGTACTGTCAATTGTACTGTCTCTATTTCCTCAGCTTTTGCCTTCTCTGTCTGGAACTCCAATAGAGACCGTACAATACTGTCTCTAGGACCGTACAGTACTGTCAATTGTACTGTCTCTATTTCCTCAGCTTCCAGAAACTTGCCTTCTCTGTCTGATCTTCTCCAATGAAGACCGTACCGTCCGGTCCCTAGGACCGTACCGTCCGGTCGATTGTCCGGTCTTCATTTCTTCCACTTCCAGAAACTTCATCTTCTCTGTCTGGAAATCCTCTGATGACCGTACCATACGGTCTCCTTGACCGTATTGTCTGGTCTTCTCTGCTGAAGCTGATCTTGATCATTTCTTCGATTCTTGCTTCCAAACTTCATCATTCTTGGTTCCTCTTCTCCTCTGCTGTCACCCTAGTGCCTGAGAGACTCTTTGAGCATCCACTCACCTCTACCACTAGTGTGACCTAAGAGAAACGACTCGATCCCCCTTGATAGTCCGGTGTTTCCTATGGACTCAAGCCAACATCCACACCAAGCCACACTTGCTTGGATCTAGCATGTCCTTAGCCTTGATCCATCTCTTCAACCGCAACCTTCATCAAGTCCTTGATCCTTGTCGTCATCCATCGTCGAGGAAACCAATCACCGGGATATAGAGAATAGGTTGGCGCACTCCTTCAACGACGAAGCTTCTTCATTGTGACCTAAAGAATATGCATGAACACCTTTCCTACATCCAAAGATGTTAGTCACAATGATCTAGTTGTCACAAAGGACAACCCGACCGAAGCATCATATAATGTGCATAAGATATGAAACAAGAACATCATCACATAATAGACAAGATCATCATGGCATACGATATAAGGCAAGACCAACATGATGATCAAGAGTATGTCAAGATATATGATACATACAAAGACACATGACATACTCACCTTGTCTCTTACCTCATGTGCGTAGTAGTCACCTCGTAGAGTAGTCCTCATGTTCACTTCTTCTCTTTATCAACTTCCTTGCAACCTTTGAGGTGTTGGCACTCCAATAGTATATCACTACATCCATGAGACTAAACATCTTGCACTAGCAAACCTTGTTAGTCTCATTGATCATGTTGACATCAATCACCAAAACCTATGAACCATGCTTTAGGTTCATTGATCTTACAGGCCACCTCGCAGACCGGTAGGAGGAGTTGAGCCTCCAGATGCTGATATGTCAGTTGCTTTTCCTCCTCCGTATCCGGAGAACTACAGCAGGATGCCCAACAGATTGACACTTGAGGCTAGAGCTATCAGGGCACTTCTCAGCAGGACCATCATTCCCAGAGGTGGATACCAGGACAGGATCTCTTGCTTGTTCCGGTGGGGTATTCTTTCACTGATCAGTCACATTCCCTTTGATCTTGTTGACCTGATTCTGAGTCAGATGGAGGATATCCTTGCAGAGAGAGTGGGCTCCAGAGTTCTCCCTTTTGGTCCTTATATTTGCTATCTTCTCTGGATGACTGGCTACATGTCCCATGAGACGTACTCCACACTTCCTGAGGTTACTTCTGAGTACGTGCTCCTACCCCCACAGATAGACGAGTTCTCAGGAGGGCTACTGCTTCACAGGGTAGTGCTTCTCAGTCCACAGCAGGGGATGGAGCTGGTGGCAGCGGAGCTACAGAGGAGACAGGCCAGGACTTCTCACACGCCTCACCTGCGCCTCATCATGACATACCAGAGGTGATGCCAGAGGTTCCAGTGACAGCACCACACTCAGCTCCAGCAGCAGCAGCCACTGATCCCTCCATACTCGCACAGCTTGAGCATCTCAGACGGAGGGTTGAGGAGCAGGACAGGTGGAGAGCTCAGCAGGAGCAGAGAGATGCCACACACTTAGAGCTGACCCGGCAGGTTGCTGACACTCTCAGGGCCACTCAGCTGACCAACCAGACCATCTTCGGTTCTTTTGCTGCAGCTTTCGGGTACGTGGGTCAGTTCATTCCAGGGATGCCTTCTTTCCCACCAGTGCCACTACCGTCGATGATACCTCCTCCAGCCTTTCAGTTGCAGCAGCCTCCAGCAGCACCAGGTTTCTTCGCTTCGATGCTTTCAGCCCCAGCTACACCTTCTGGCCAGACTTCTCAGGGTTTGATGAGCTCGACCTTCGCAGGAGTGACAGGGATGGCAGGACCTTCTCAGGCTGGTCCCTCTCAGGCAGGACCATCTTCGTTTCCTTTCCTGTCACCTGGGCAGTACATGACACCATCTGCTTTCTTGATGAGTACCACTCCAGTTCGTGGGCAGGGACTTGTTACTTCAGCTGCTCAGCTCTCTTCTCCGCTAGCTGCACGTTCACTTGACTTCAGCGAGATAGAGACAGTTCCAGTCTCAGCCCAGACAGCCTCAGTTTCAGCTCCTCTTTCTACTACTACAGAGGCAGTGGTCACTACTACGGTTGCAGTGTCTGAGGAGATGACCGGGACCTTCGACCTCACAGACTTTGGCTATACTCGTGAGGAGGTAGATGCAGCTCTCGCTACCAGACAGGATTCTCCACGCAGGACACTCTCTCCTTCTGGCAGTTTCACTTGGACTCCCAGTCGCTCTCCTTCTCCGTCAGTTCACTCAGCTTCTGATGATGAGGTAGTCCGGTATGCAGTACAGCTTGAGCAGACCCTTCTTTAGACAGACTCTCCTGGGATGGCTTCTAGACAGCTTGTGCCGTACACGCCACTCTTTCAGCCTCAGGAGTCTTTGGGGATGCCGCGGACTTGGACTTGGACACCTCCAGTGCCACCTTCTCAGCAGCAGCAGGACAGTGCTCAGCCTACTGCCAGTTCTTCAGCACCTGCTGCCACTGCACCACCTCCAGACACCGACGCGTAGGATAGCGTATATCTTCTTCTCTATGATCTTTTTGGTCCTTGGTGCCAAAGGGGGAGAGAATGTGTCTAGGGGGAGTTGGGAGTGAGACTTGATCGAGTTTGTTTTTGTACTCAGGGGGAGTCTGGTGTTTCTATTGTATATTCTTTTGGAGTTCGTGGTTCTTAATGTGCTTGGATTTCTTTGTCTCGGTGTTTAGCACATTAAGAATGCACTTGGTTTCATTTACAGTCTGGTGTTTCTATTGTATATTCTTTTGGAGTTCGTGGTTCTTAATGTGCTTGGATTTCTTTGTCTCGGTGTTTAGCACATTAAGAATGCACTTGGTTTCATTTACATATTCCTGTTTTATATATTTATATTTGCCTGAAATGTTCTTGTGTATTCTTGAGTACCTGTGATGATATGTGCACTAACTTGCTTTTGCAGGACTTATCTTTTTATCATATCATTGCAGGGGTGTTAGTCATAGCTCACTTGGCTTATTCCTTAGTTATCACCGACTGTGCACTAACTCTATTTTTGCAGGTGATACATTTCCTGAGCTATGACCCACGCTTTCTCTATTCATCATGATCTTTGCTTTATCTATCTTATATCATGATGCTTAGTTGTTATCTTGTTCGAGATGCGCTTTGCTCTTGCGTTCTCCTTGTTCTATTTATGAGCGGTCTACCTTGTGCTTAATCTCATATCCTTTCATCTCGATCAATCCTTGCGCTTTATTTCCTTATCCTTTACATCTTTTGATGTCTTACATTCATGTTGTCACCAATCACCAAAAAGGGGGAGATTGTAAGCTTCATGGCCATTGGAGTGTTTGGAAACCCCAAAGGTATGAATGTTTTGGTGATTGGATGACCCTTTTGTATGTGACTAACATTTCCATGTAGGATATTGATCAATGGTCACATATGAAGAAAGCTCCGTCCGTTGGTGGTGTACGCCGACACACCCTAATTCTAACGTCAAGGATGATTGGTTGCCTTCATGAACGGACTTGATGGAGTCGCGGAGAAGATATGGATCAAGGCTAAGGACATGCTAGACCAAGCGAGTGTTGCTTGGTTAGATGATAGCTTGAGTCCATAGGAAAAACCGGACTATCAAGAGGGTTCAAGTTGGTTCTCTTAGGTACTCAATAGTGTAGAGATCTTTGGATGCAAATGTGAGTCTCTCGGACACTTGGAGTAGAAGAGAAGAAGTGAAGGAACCAAGAAGGATGAAGTTGGAGTCGAGGATCGAAGAGGAGATCAAGATCAGCTTCAGCAGAAGCCACCGTATGATACGGTGCCAGTCACCGTATGATACGGTGACTGCGAGAAGAGAAGACCAGATGAGGTGATGACCTGGCAGAGAAGATGGAGTCACCGTATGATACGGTGAGGTGGTCACCGTATGATACGGTGGTCACCGTATGATTTCCAGAGACTTGGCAGTTGGCTGGAAGCTGAAGAGAAGGAGTCACCGTATGATACGGTGCGTGTCACCGTATGATACGGTGAACCCAAGAAGATGAAGACCAGAGAATGGAGTTGCTCTGGCAGGTGAGAAAGGAGTCACCGTATGATACGGTGCTACAGTCACCGTATCATACGGTGGTTACTACGGTGACTGTATCGACAGACTGCTTTTTGGTAACGGCTAGTTTGAGGTTGGAGGCCTATATATAGCTGGTTACCTACCCCTTTGAGGGTCTCTTGGCCACTGGAATAGTTGAGGAAGACAGGGAGAAGCCAAGAGCAAGAAGAGGAAGCACTTGAGAAGGATTTGGAGTGATCCTAGTGCTTGAGAGAGTAACAAGTTGCATCCATTGATCTCTAGGCTAGGGAGTGCTTGAGAGAGTCAAGTTGAGCTGTTACTCTTGGTCTATGGCAAGGCCTAGACCGGTTAGGCGTTGGTGTTGAGCTGTCCAAAGAGATTGTGGAAGCTAACACAAGTTTGTACACGGTCTTGGAGCTTCCCGTGCGAAAGAAGCATCACTAGTGGAGCGCCCTTTGGCACGCATCACGTGCGGAGCCTTACCTCCGGAAGAGTACCCGGGATTGAGCCCGGCGGGACGTGCCCGCGAGGGCACGACTTCACTCGGAGGGTGAAGTGTGCTCTAGGAGGGATCGCCTTCGAGCGGAGGGACGGGGTCGAGACTCCGGCGGGAGTGACCCAACGTGGAGTAGGGGAAGGCGCCATCCTTCCGAGACCACGGGAAAAATCATGAGCATTCCTATCCTTATCTCCTTTACATACTAGCATTTACGTTTCCGCATTTACTTCTTGTGCTAGTAGAATTGCTTGATAGGTTGTCTCTTTACTACTTGGTAGAATTGCTTGCTAGGGTGTTGCTTGTTGCATAGACTAGATTGTGTGCGCGCATCGCTTGCTTTTGTTATCACCATATCTAGTCTTGCTAGCTTCACGCCTAAAGTACGTTTGGGAGAAATTGTTGACACACCGATTCACCCCCCCCCCCTCTCGGTGCCCTTGATCCTTTCAGATGTCCATTGGTTCGCACTGACGGTACTGTCACATACTCCGCTGTTCGCCGCTCTGATGATGAACCAACCTCATATTCTGAAGCTCTCGAAGACTCTGCTTGGCATAGTGCCATGAGTGATGAATTCGATGCTTTGCTCAAGAATAAAACAAGGCATTTGGTCCCTCCACGTGCTGGGTTGAATGTGATTGATTGCAAGTGGGTTTTCAAGCTCAAGCGCAAACCTGATGGTTCCATAGATCGTCATAAAGCTCGTCTTGTTGCAAAAGGGTTTAAATCAATGGTTAAACCCACTACAATTCGTGTGCTTTTGTCACTAGCGGTCACTAGAGGTTGGCATTTAAGGCAAATTGATATTCAAAATGCTTTTCTTCATGGTTATCTTGATGAGGAAGTATATATGAAGCAGCCACCAGGATATGAGGAATTCTCAGTATCCTCATTATATATGCAAACTTGATAAGTCTTTATATGGTTTAAAACAAGCTCCACGGGCATGGTTTTCTAGATTAAGTACTAAATTGTTGAAGTTGGGTTTCACAGCTTCCAAGGCTGATGTTTCATTGTTTATCTTCAACAAGGGAGGGATTCAGATGTACATGCTTATATATGTTGATGATATTATTATTGTGAGTTCCTCCTCTAGTGCACAGCCTACAGTATCTCGTTCTAGCACAGAATCTGAGTATAAATCTGTTGCTAATGCCACGGCAGAAGTTATTTGGATACAAGTGCTGTTGAGAGAACTTGGCATCAAACAAGTTCGGCCTCAAAGTTTATAGTGTGATAACATAGGTGCAACATACTAGTCAGCCAACCCAGTCTTCCATGCACGAACAAAACATGTTGAAGTCGATTACCATTTTGTTCGTGAGCGCGTTGCTTCAAAGGAACTAGAAGTTCGATTTATATCTACAAAAGATCATGTAGCAGATATCATGACTAAGCCTCTCTCGGTACAGTCATATGAGAAGTTCAGAAACAATCTAAACATGACTGTACCATGTCCAGGTTGAGGGAGGGTGTTAGAAGTTAGAGATAGTTTCGGTTTAGGTTGAGGCCATGAGCCATTGTAATCCTAACCAACTCCTACAGGAGATAGACAGGCCTGCATGCCTAAGCTTTGTCGTGCACTCCAAGTCAGATCACGACGTGTATATCTCTATGTATGTATTGCATATATATTAACATGGAAGGCTCCACCGTAGAGCATTGCGAGCCAAACACTTTTCACAGTATGGATAAGCAATATACTTGTCTGCCTAGTGGGGAAGAATGGGTACTTGCTGCTGATGTTGTAGAAAGGCTCAGAATGTTCAATGCCATCACTGAGATCTTTTCTAAGACTGGGTATGTGACTGCAAATATTTACTTCACCAAAATCTGTGAGATCAGAATGAAAATCAGACAATGGTCTACTTGTGGCGATGCAATGGTACAATCCATGGCTGCAAATATGGTAGCAAAGTTTGGCAAGTACTGGTCTGATATTCAAGGTCTAATGGGGATTGCAACTGTTCTTGATCCTCATTTCAAGCATTTAATGTTACTGATGTCTTTTGAGTGGTTGCTTGCTACATCTGGAGAAGTTTGTGATGACAAGGTTGAAGAGATCAAAGATTTGTTGAGTGAGTTGATGCTTGATTACCATGTTGAAGAGGAGGAGGACGAGGAGGAGTCAGATACAGCAAGTACAGCAGCTTCAGCTAGCAACACCGACTTTCTATCTTCTTTCAGTGCTCGTGTTGCAAGTAAAAGAGCAGCAACTATGAGGTCTAAATCTGAGCTAGACCGCTACTCGGAGGATGAATTGGTGCCGTTGACCACAAAGAACTTCAATATTTTAGATTGGTGGAAGGTGGCCGAAACTATCCTACCTTGAGGAGGATTGCAAGGGACATCTTTGCTATTCCTATTACTACTGTTGCTTCTGAATCTGCTTTCAGCATTAGTGGTAGAGTCCTTAGTGAACATCGCAGCAGGCTCACTTCTCAGATGCTCTCATGTGCTCACATGTTTCTTGTTTCTTTATTTGGTTGCAAATTCATTTATTCTTCATTTGTGCAATTCTGTTACTAGTTGATGAGAAAAAGAGAAGCACTTCTACCTTCTGGTCTTGTCTTCAAGACATTCATCAAGAGGGACTTCAGGTAATTGTGTACAGTCCACTATACTATTCTTGTTTGTGCTCTTGTCCTCAATCTTGGCTGAAGATGCAAGTGGAGGACGTCCAAGTGCAGCAGCAAAGGGCCATGTTGTGTGCGGTGTGCAAGATGCAAGTAGAAAGTAGTATGT
Source organism: Eragrostis nindensis (assembly GCA_012490785.1). NCBI lineage: Eukaryota > Viridiplantae > Streptophyta > Magnoliopsida > Poales > Poaceae > Eragrostis > Eragrostis nindensis. The sequence continues at coordinate 1,610,860 of JAAXCT010000069.1, read as the reverse complement.
GCATATTCAGAGCATGCACTATTTTTGTAACCTTTTGGTTGTAATGACTATGTGACTTATTGCATTCTTGCCTGTGTTGTGCTCATATGAGCTATGACTGCCAACTTGATGATTTCAGTTTGAACTACTATGTAGTGACTTGATGGTATGTCTGATGACAAGTGATGATGTGGAACTGCTAAATTTGTTATTTGTCTTGTCTTTTGTTCAGTCAACTAGCCGAATGCCCGTGCGTTGCTACGGTAAAACTCATACTAATTGTAAGTGTTTCACTAATAAATGATCACAAATGTCTCATTACATTTTACAAACATCAAATAGCCCCACGTGTGATGATCAAGATAATTTCACTTCATTACACAAATGGATGGACATTTTCACGTTAATATAAGAACCCTTAATTTTTCTTTGTGATGAATAAGACCCTTAATTTGGAAAAGAAAACATGTTGATCTTATGTTTCATAGCAGGTTGCACTAAGCACCCGTTTGGTGGAGCTTATGCAACCAGCTTATGCACTATTTAGCTACGTAAATTCGCTATTCTCAAAATCTGAAAAATAGAGAAGCCAGCCAAAACTGGTATATTGTGGCATCTTTTTTCAACTTATCTACTGCAGCTACAGTGCTCCGCATGGCATAAGTCCAAGCCGAAGCCCTTTTTGTCAAAGAGCCTAAAAATCATACTCCCTCTGTTCCAATATAGTTAGCATTAGCAAGAGGATTAAAGAGAGGGGTGAAAAAGACGAGTGCATAGAAAACAAGAAGAAGATAAAGATACTTTGAGAAGAAAGAATGTCAAATATTTTGAGAAAGTTGGAGAAAACTATTTTGTGACACGGGAAGTACTAAGCCAACATGCCATCCTAATTTGAGGCCCGACATTTTTCTTTACACGCATGACCATAGCAGTCCTAACGTAACAAGCAAACCGATTAAAGGCAGTGCCATCTGACATCTCTTCAATAACGCTTGTGGGTCCCAGTATAACTAAAATATTCTAAAATCTAAAAAATATAGGGCCTGTTTGGTTGCTCCCCGAGGGAGTTGCCTGAGAAAATTTGGTGCCTGATCAGGCAGGGATGTGGTTGGATTGTTTGGATGGTACCCGGTGCCTAAGGAGAAAACATCATGGCAGAAATACGCTTTCAAACCTGAAACACAAAACAGTCTCTTTCTGTTTTCAGTTCATCCTTCCTCACCAACGACTTCCAGAAACGGATCGATACCCGGCGGCTGGTGCCGAGATTCGCCTGGATGGGTATTGGTTACCACCAAAATGGATTCTTTAGGAGTTGTAGAAGACAATTATGTGATCAATTTGGTCTATTTCATGGTCTTTGTTGCAAATTTTGTGATTTTACTGCTAGGGTTAAGAAAGAGGAACGCATGGATCAATGGGGAAACTCCAAATCCGGCAAGGCCAGCCGCTAATCCATGACAAGGACGAGTCAAGAAGATGCGCCAATGAGAAAGGACAACATGTGTCAAATGAATTGAGCTCAGATTAACCAGAGAGGATGAATCATCTTTGATTCATGAAGGTCACCACCATACAAGGCGAGCTCGTTGCACTCGTCATTTGTCACCAAAAATCGCGACGACCCAGGGATCCGTGGACGGCTCTGCTGCTTGGGGGATCTGCATTCTGCGTTGCTGCTCGGGAGGATCGAACAAGAGCGCAGAGAAGCGACGGCCATGGCACCTCAGGTGGGGGAAAAGGAATGTGAGAGAGAGGGAGCGCCAGGCACGGACAGAACGCGACGGACCACCACCGCTGCGTCCAGGCAGAGAGCAGGAGCTGCCGGGGACGAAGGCGACTCTGAGCCATGCGCAGGAGGAAGGCGAGGGAGGGGAATGGCATGGCGGCTGCGGCTGGATGCGAACCAAGCCGACGGCGACCTGGACGCGGCTCGAGGCCACGGCGGAGAGGGGATCGTGTTATTATCTGGAGGCGGAGGGCTGGCTCGGACCAGAAAGAGGGCCTCGCCCGGGAGGACGGCGATGGAGGGGAACAGCACGACGACGTCGGCGCCGAATACTGTAGCAAATGGGCCCACCTGTCGGCGCCGAGTACTGTAGCTGGGCACGGCGACGGACGACGACCACCACCACCAACTGCTTCTTTTATATATGGTAAAGATTTAATGCTAGTATGCTACTGAAAAATTGTGATGGCTATCGGGTTTGGGTACCCGGCGGGTCTTTTTTACCTGGCGGGTTCGGTCTGGGTTCAGTGCTCCACCCGCGACTCTAATTGGGTCACCCGATAGGTGAATTCTTGCCTGGCGGATGCGGGTGTGAGGAGGTAAACCCAACGGGTTTTCACTCGTTACCATCTCTAAGTATGCTACTCCCTCCGTCCTTTAATATAGGGCGTTTTGGAGTTCGAAATTTTTCCCTAAATGTAGGGCGTTTTATATATAGGACAAACTTTAGGGTTGGTGGGAGAGTTGGTGGATGAGTGGATGAAGGTAAAAATAAAAGGTATGGTAGTCTTTTAACACATTGACTATTTCAGTGTTTGAATGCTAGAAAGCCCTATATTTAGGACGAAGGGAATTAAAAAATTGTGATGGCTGTCGGGTTTGGGCACCCGGCGGGTGGTTTTTACTCGGCAGGTTGGGGTCTGGGTTCAGTGCTCCACCCGTGACTCTAATTGGGTCACCCGACGGGTGAATTCTTGCCTGGCGGATGCGGGTGTGAGGAGACAAAACTCAGCGGGTTTTCACCCGCTGCCATCCCTGAAGCAACTCATACCGAGCACCCCTCCTCGCCTCTCCTCTCCTCTTCTTCCCATTCCATGCGCCCCTCCACCATCGCCTTCCCAAGCCGAGCGCACCTCCTCTTCTCTAGTTTTTAATTCCTCTCCATTCAGATTCGATCGCCGACCACGGCTCCTGCAGTCCTGCTCCCGCCAAAGCGCCCGTGAAGGCACCCGCGCCCGCGCCAGATGGCAGCCATGGTGGCGCCCGTCGCCGCGCCTGAAGAGCAGCATCTCGGCGCCCTCTGCTCTGAGTCTCTTGCAGCCGCGCCCTGCCCGAGCTGCAGACTTCCATTTCAATTTGCGTGAACAATACACAGGTCAATCTAGGAGAATAGCTCAATTGCATCTGCCATGAAGCTCGACTCACGCCGCTGCAGCCTGCAGGTCACCACGCAGCAGACTCTGATTGAATCGTAGTACATCCTTTTTAACGGTTGTGTGCAGTGCAGCTGAACCAATCAGCTTAATGTTGCGCGGCGCGATTTACTGTGCGGACTCTTGGACCACCACCGGGACGCCGGCAGCAGGGCGGACAAGGCCCGCGACGAGAGGGCGTGCGTGCACGCCGCGGTGTCCGTGGCAAGCGTGGCGGCGGCTGCCATGAACTCGATTTGCTGGAGAAACTCGACTCGCACGGTCGCGCCGCTGCAGGTCACCACACAGCCGCAGGCGCCGCCGCGGCTGATGTCCGTGGTCTCCGGAGCCGTCGAGCCGCAACCGCAGCAAGGGCCTGCCTAGGTGTGGAAGACGGGCGGGGATGGCCGGCCAGGTGGCTCCCCTCGGGGAAGAGTGCTCCTCGCCTCCTCGGGGAAGCAGGACGGGCAGCGGTGGCCACTGGCCGTCCGGGAATGAGGAGGAAGACAGGGACTACATGTAGGTCATTTTGCTATCGTGAATAGAGTAAAATAATCCAAGGAAATTAACTTGTATTGACGGAATGGCAAATTTCTAAAGATTTGGATCTTTCGATGATAGAAATCTTAACGGAGTTCTTTCAATGGTAAATTTCTAAAACGTGGAACTTTTAGTGACAAATCTAATTTTTTCCTTATAGGAAAAATGATACAAAGTCATTTCAAAAGCATTGGACAACTTGCACTTTTTAAAAACAAAAAGGTAGCATGGAATTTACTTCATGACAATGGGAGCAAATCAAACTGGCCCTGTACGTAGATTATCTAATAAAAGTACTCCCCTGCAAGCATAAAATGAATAAAAAAGTTTGGTGTATTAGGTTTCTCCGAACTTATTAACATAAATGCATAAGATGACCACATGTCCTTATTGAAAAGCATTACTTTGGTGTATTAGTTTTATTTGTGTTTCAAAATATTTTAGGTGACATGACACTTTTGAAAACACTAAAATGAAACTACTCATTAGACTAGCCGATCGTGATTAAGATTGAATGTTTCAATTCGATCGAGGAGTGTGCAGTTAAAGATCAAAGCGTGCCTTCTTGTATTGATCCGTACGTCGTGTTTTAGAGCGTCGGCCTCGTCGAAGTATTCGAGGTACTAACTCGAGCCTATTGTAGACTTAGAATACTATGGATATAGTCAGATCCAGTACGCTGCCCAAGGCATTGATCTCGGTTTTGATTTGTTAATTAGTCCATACAGCCTCGTACTCCCTCCATTTAATTTTATTGGGCGCTTTGGCCTTTCACACGGGAAACAAAAAGCAAAATATTTGAACCCTGCTGCCATGCGAGTAGTAAGATTCTAGCTTCTGCTAAGAGCGTCTTCAATAGTTGCTTCTTAACTAACTTTTAGAATTGTTTATTAGAGAAAAAAAGAAAGAGAAAGCTGCTAGCTCTTCTTTAAGAGGCAGCCTCTAATATTTATTGAGACACTGACATATTGGACCAGTCATTACTTTAGAATTGATATAAACTCTTTATGTTGTCTCTTAGATGACATGGAGAGTCAATGATGTCTCTACCTTTAGGACGCTCTAAGGAGCACTGCCCGCACACTATACGTTCGGCGCCCAAAGTCTAAGCACTCGTGTACATTGGAGAGTGGCAAGGCACCCAGGTGGCGGTGATGGCGTCAACGACGGGAGAGGAGCCTACTGGCTCGGGTGTGGTGGGAAGTTCTCCACCTGTGGCCATGGAGTCCACAGGTCTTGGCGAGTTCCAGAAGCTGAAGAAAAAAGACGCTACAACAACGGTGGTGGCGGCGGCATCAAGCAACCAGGCTTCAGATGCAAAACCGGCCTTGACGAGCTCGCAACTGCGACTTATAGCAGCGGCATCTGAAGGTGATTTGGAGGGATTAGAGTCACTTCTTAGCAGGTACATGACAAACCCATCTGACCGTCCTATTACATATAGAGATTTATGACATGTTTGGTTTGAGAGTTCAATATGGCAAAATGGATCTTCTTAGACTCCAACAGAGTAGCCATACTCATATATGCATCTCCATTTGGCACTGTGCATCTCTAAATCTCCTCTCAACAGAGCATAAGGCAGTTTGCCTTGGAGGAGAATGGTGATGTAAAAATGGATTCCCCCTCTCCTCGATCATTTTTGTGGAGCGACCGTCGAGGCAAGGAAGCAGAGGCGCGCGGCGGGGGTGAGCGCGGAGGCGGCATAGCGCGGCGCGACGGTCAAGGCGGGCACGGCGTAGCAGCGGGCAAGCTGCGCATGAGCGTGGCGTGGCGGGGCGGGGCGCGGAGACGGGCGTCGATGAGGATCACGCCGCACGCGGCGGGGAATGGCACACGGCAGTGCACGCAGACTGCGGAGTTTGGCGGTCTGTGGGGGGGGGGGGGGGGGGGGGTGCTCGCGAACGCAGGCGAGATCGATGTTGCGGCGCGCGGTGCCAGAGCGGTGTGGGTGCGGCGGGTGACCCCATGGTCAGCTACGCGTGTGCCGTCGTCGGAGGGTGCAGGTGGGCGGGCGTGGGGCCGCGGAGCTCCTCGCTCGAGGACTCGGTCGGCGCAGCGGACGCAGAGGATGGGGACGTCGGGACGTGCGGGCGCGTCTGCATGTGCGGCGGGGCAAGGAGGAGGGGCATGACCCAGGCAGAGTTGGCGTTGGCGCCGGCACAGGTGGAGGTCGCCGGGGACGGCCTCGCGGCCATGGAAGCTGTGATGCGAAAGAAATGCAACTTTTTTGTTGGAGACGGTGTCACGAGTGGAAGATGTATAGCACTGTTCACGTGATGCAATCATCAATTTGCATCTGAGAAATGCCTCTTCTTATTGGAGTTAGTCTTACTCTTCATTTCAGTTTTATCCAGTACTCCCTCCATTTCAGTTTAAGTGTCATTCTAGCACCATCAAATTTTTTCAAAATAAGTGTCATCTCAATTCCTGATGCGGGTTTCTCTCTATCTCTCTTCTCCTTTACTGCTCATCGTTTTCAGTGCACTCTCTACTTTTCATCTCTCCTTAATTTTCGTGTCCGAGACTAGAATAAATACTCTCTCCATCCCAATATGTAAGGGATTGGAAGAGTTTGGAGTTGTCTCACAATGTAAGGGATTGAGGAGTCTAAGTGGGGCCCACGCGTAAATTCTTTTCTTTTTCCCCTCCCTGTCGACGAAACGAGTGCTCCCTGCTCCCATCTCGCGCCCACCACATCGTCCGCCGCGCTCAGGCGGTGGGTGCAGGAGGAGGCGTCGAGGAGGTTGTGGCGGTGGGTGCGGGAGAAGGCTGCGGGGGCGTGGAGAGAGAGCGCAATAATTAGGGGCTTTTCGGTCTTTGAACTCTGCTGCTCTTTTTCTCGAGAACTCTCCTGATCCTTTACATATTGGGACGGAGGGAGTAAGAGCAAGTATAGTGAAGTGCATTCAGCCGGTGAAACGAGTGACCACTACTCGAATCTAGGTGGAAGAGAGAGAAAGCTGGAGAGAGAACCAAGCGGGCGACTCATTCGACGCTCACTTGAGGCAGCAAAATCGAGACAGAACGTTGCTCCTAGGCTATCAGAACATGCAAGCATTAAATTTCACAGCCAACCTCTCCGCCAGCGTAGTACTCCTATATGGATTGGTTTTCTCCAAAGCTCAAAGTGACATGGCCCTCGCGTTGCGCCGGCGGCCAGCGAGATCACTATCCTGGCTCTAAGTGACTCCTCAAATCAAACAATACCGTACCTATTAATTGATCGGTCGAGCATCTTTACTATCCTTAAAAGAGCGTGGTGGGTGGTCGTGGTTCGTCAGCCCCCTAGATTGCGCGCCGACAGGTGGGTCCACACCCACGCATCCTCTCCCCCAACCTGTCGCAGCCACCGCACAAACAGAACAAGATTTCCTTTGTTCACGGTAAAAAGGGAGGAAAAACACCCGAGATCAATCTCCATCCCCTCCGATCCGGATCCGTGCGATTCACACCCGCGACTCCATGGCCCAGCGAAGTCGCTGTCCATCTCTCTGCGCTTGGATGGAGCGTCGACGAACCAGCTCGATGCCCTTCCCTGATTTTGAGAGAGAGAGAGACAGAGAGTACTCAGACTCACACAGTGGCAGCGCTAGAGCTCGTGAGAGGGTTGTGCGAAACATCGCTTGAAGCTGCTTAGGCTTGTGTTTTTTTCATTGTAGGTGCACAGTTAGGTGCTCAAAAGGTGCATAGATGGTGAAAACAAGAGGAATACCATTAGAGCATCTCCAGCAGCATTGCTAAAATGGATTGTTATACCTAAAAACTGCCCGAAAGCCTAAAAACAGCCAACAATCTGCTCCAGCAAAGTTGCTATATGGATTGCTATACCTAAAACTTTTAGGCTATAGCCTAAATTTCTCTCTCCTGGACTCAAATATACCAATCCAACCCATGCATTGCTAAATGTTTTAGGCTACGGCGGGAAAGGCCAACTGCCCTACATGGGACATTTCCGCGGCTCTACCGCCGTCGCGCACCTCTCTTCCCTTCCAAATCCGACCGGCGGCGCCACCATGGATGGCAACGGTCACCTTTCCGCGCCTCCTCCTCCTCCCGCCGGCACTCCTAGCCCGCCTTCGCATGGCTTGACGGCCCCAAGCCCGCATCGCAGCGGCGACCTAGGGTTGGCGCCGCCACCCTCTTCGACGCCGGCGTAACGCCAGGCCTCGCCGCGTCGCGCCTCACGGCGCCAAGCCTGCGCCGCACCCAAGCCGCGCGCGCTGGCCGAGCCCGCGCCGCTCCCCAGGCCGCACGCGCTGGCCGAGCCCGCGTCGCGCGCTCACGCCGCCGAGCGCCTTGGTTGCTACGTCACGCGCGCTGGCCGGGCCTACGCCGGGCATCCGCCTCCTCGTGCGAGGCGCCGCCGCCGACTTCCATGAAATGGGAGAGGAGGTAGGAGGAAGGGGATTTGTGGCTGGAGAATGGGGACGGACGGTGCGTTCGTGGATAAGGCCACACGGCCATGGAATTTTGCAAACAAGTCCTCACTGAAAGCTGTAATTTTTCGTAGTTTTCCTGTGTCTTGATGTTTTCATAAAACACCCCCTCATCTTTAGAGTATTTACAGGAAATTTTTTAGCTATCTAGTTTTTAGGTATGCTGCTGGAGACGAAAATAAAACGGATTGTCAAATCTTCTCTCTCCTACACCTAAACTCAATTTTAGCAATTCGATTTTAGCAACTCTACTGGAGATGCTCTTAGAGTTTTATTTTGCTGTGCGCCCACAGCCACCTATATAGATCCGTCCCTGACTCACACCGCCACCCAGCTGTACCATTGGTCCTCCTGTCTCTTCCCCAGTTTCATATGCTCCATTCATGAGAGAGAGAGAGAGAGAGACTAGGGAGGGAAGGAGCTGGACAGGAAACCAGACATCCGTGGTGCACTGATGCCCAGCGAGGAGACAATATTTAGGTTGCTGACGAAATTTTTTTAGTACAAGAAAGCAAATTATTAAAGGTAACTGACTAACTGACACAAATTCAAAAAATCTAATAGTGGAGAGAAGCTTACAAGAGAAGAATTGATAATTTACCTATTCATTCCTAGCTTGAATTTTTAAGAGAGGTCAGGTGAACTCTGCCATGCATTTGTGTTCGACGGAATTTTGTTTTATAAAATAGTTAGCTAGTTATATCTAACTGACCTGCTATGGCTATACACCTCCAGCGACGGTGCCAACGGAAGCTTGCAGGGAGCCACTACTGACATCGAAGAATGCATTAATACGGCAGCACCCTCTGCAGCGTCGTTGCTTCTGAATTGTTTTACCGTGGAGGGGGACACGCCACTGCATTTGGTGGCCGCCAATGGAGCCACGGGAGACAACGAAAAGTGCAAGAGATGTGCTGAACTCATCCACGAAAAGGACAAAGACAAAAGTTTGCTGTATAAGAAAAACAACAAGGGTGATACACCCTTGCATTGTGCTGCCAGGGCTGGAAAGTCCCAACTGGCATATCGTCTTTTTTGTCTTGCAAAAGACGACGGTAAAGCCCAAGACCTCCTGAGAATGGTGAATAATAATAATGAGACCGTCTTGCACGAGGCTGTTCGTAGGGTTCATAAACCAATGATCAAGGGGCTACTGTGGGAAGATCCAGAACTGGCTTCTTTCCCCGTGGAAGGCACTTCACCTCTGTACGTAGCTATCCAGCTGGAGGATATCACAGCCATCATTCTGAAAGAAGACAGACAAGCAATTGCAGAACGCACCGATGATCTTTTGAAAACTAATGAAGAGAAAAGCATGATACAAACAATACATGATGAGAGTAAAGACGGTTTTCTCTCCTATTTGGGACCAAAAGGACAAAACGCACTACACGCCGCGGTTCTGCGAGGCTCAGGTACTCAAAAAGAAACATCCGTTCGTTTCAAGCGAGTACATATTGTTCACTTCAGACACTTGCACAATTTCCTTCACATTTATTGTTCGTTACACATATGAATGATTTGGGCTATAAAAGAAAGGAATTTTTTATTCCTGGCTCTATGCCATTCTAAAGCTAGGGAAAAAAAAAAATGGGAACTAAGAGTAGGGCCGAGGCCGATAGAAACAAAAGGGGAAGGAGGCAAAACAAAAAAATTAGTAAGAAATGAGAATGCGAAATCTTCTCATTTTCGATCATGATTGTTGTATTTTTCCACTTGATTAGTTTATAACACATTAATGTTATCAATTTGCAGTGCTTACAAGGAAGTTATTGCGATGGAACAAGGACCTTATCAAACGATGGAACAAAGACCTTACTATACAGAGGGATGAAAACGGTAGTACTCCTCTTCACTTTGCCGCAGGCTTGCGAGGGGCACATCTTCGAGGAAGCGTGTGCTCCGTACTGTTAGAAGCTAACACAGACCCGTTGTATCAGCTGGACAATGATGGATTATCCCCCATACATGTTGCTGCTACTGTTGGTACATTCCAAGCCATCGGCCTATTTCTCAAGAAGTGTCCTGGAAGTGCTGGTTTGCGTGACGCTAAGGGGAGAACATTCCTTCATGTTGCTGTTGAGAACAAGCAAGTGTGGACAGTTTATCGTGCATGCTGGAATCCGTCGCTAGCATGGATCATGAATATGCAAGACAATGATGGGAACACGGCACTGCACCTAGCTGTTCAGGCTGGGAGTCTTCGGATGTTCTCTGCTCTATTTGGTAATCGGTACGTTCACATAAGTATATCAAATGCGGAAGGGAAAACTCCTCTAGACATAGCACGATATGTGGTGCACCCATCTGGGCTACGTTCTGGACAGGTAAGTTGTTCACTCTTTTTTAAACATGCATGACAATGCCATTTGAAATGGAAGGAAAGAAAACAGTGTGATCGAACTAGCATGGTGACCTTTTTTTTTTGCTTTTTGCTTTGGCAGAACTCCGAAATAATGATACGCAACGCACTTACAGTGGCCGGTGCCAGGAGCGGTGCTGCTCGCCAGGATCACTTTCAGAAAAACCATGAATGCATTCATGGATTAAAATCCGAAAATGAACGCAAAGAAATGGAGGACATGAAGGATTTGACACAAACCCAAAGTATTGTCTCAGTTCTAATAGCAACTGTGGCATTTGGTGCAACATTTGCCCTGCCTGGAGGTTACAGAGCTGATGATCACACTAATGGGGGCACACCAACACTCGCCGGGAGGTATGCCTTTGATGCATTCATGATGGCAAACACATTCGCCTTTGTATTCTCCGCAGCATGTATCATTTGTCTCGTACATGGCGCTTCACCTTTGTTTAACCGTGGGAGCCGCACAATCAACCAGATCATAGCCTTCAGATTCTTGAAGATGTCGGTCGCATGTTTCATCAGCGCCTTTGCTCTGGGTGTGTTTCTCGTGCTATCGCCGGTTGCTCGTAAGACTGCCATTGCCATATGTATCATGAGTCCTCTTGTAGTGCTATGCGACCATGTGGAATTTTGGCTGAGACAGCTCCTTATGGTACCATCATTCTGCGTTAGGAAGGGACTGCTATGGACATCAGTTCGGTACATGTCGTTAGTTTTGTGGAATCCTCTTTATGAATTTTGGCCTTTCTTAGTAATCTTTATTTGGGCTGCATACGGAAGAACTCATCCTAGTTCAAAAGTGGAACCACCGGTGCAGCCACCTTCGGTTTGAAAGAGGCAACTGATGTGTGAAAATGAAACAGTAGTATTTATTCTCATTTGCTCACTCAGACTGCTGAGAAGTGACTTGTGGTTCTTGTATCCTGTTCGAAACCAATGCTTGTGTGTTTTATGGTGTATTTTTTTTTCTTCCCCAGATTTGTTACCCAAATATTTATGTAATGTGATGATAAACATTTTTCATTTGATATATGATCATTGTGTGCAACCTACACGCGTCAAGTTTTATTTGATGCCTCATCTGATCTTTAAATGGAGGACCTGGTTGGACGAAAGAGGAGAATTCGCGCACCATATACTAAGACTGACTTCAACAGAGAGCGCAAACCCATATATGCGTCGCGCGCGCGGCACTGTAGGCTATGGAACCGTCTCCAACAGAGAGCGCAAAAGAGGATGCACTTTTGGCTTCGAGGAGAGAGAGGGCGCAAAGATGCGATCCCTCTCTCCTCGCAACGCATCTCTGCGGGACGACGGGCGAGCGACGCGTGGGCCGGGCGGTCGAGGACGACAGCGGAGGCGGGCGCGGAGCGGAGTGCGGCCTCGTCGGCGGGCGCTGCGGCGGAGGCAAGGCGGGCACGCAAGGCGAGCGCGGCGCGGGTGTGTGGGGCGCGCGGCGCGGGTGTGTCGGTGGGCCGCCGCCGAGCCCGCTTGCAACCGGGACGACGTCCGCCGGCGGCTGTGGAGCGCGAGCCCACCTCGCTTACTCCCCACATGGTTTCTCTGCGGCAGCTGTGTCATTAGGTGGAAATTTTCGGAATCGAGGTTTGGGATTGAATTAGGTTCAGAACTGCAATTTGGCTCAAATTTATTTGGGGAAATTGGTGCTAGGACACGTGAGAACTTGTCTGGGTCATGGATTGATTGATTACTTACTCTCTCGAGCATCTTTTAATTTCAGTTTCCCCATTTGCTTAGGGTTCCATGAATTCCTGAAATTGGTGCGAATAGCTTGATCTTTCTTGGGGATTTCACTTGGATTGGGTCACGCATGAGATTTTGATTCAAATTTTCATGATCTCTGATCTCGATTGGTTGGTTTTTGAGTTGGATTTCAGTGACGAGCTGCACTTGTTCTTCAGTTCGTGGAGTTCTTCCTGTGCTCTGTTTTGTGCACGGGCGCGGGCTCGCGGCGGCGTTGTGAATGCAGTCTATCTGTTGGAGACGCTGCTAATCGAACGCATGGCAAAGCACTGTTCAGGTGATGCAAAGGTAGGTTTGCCTCTCAAAAATAGCTAGCCTTGTTGGAGTCAGTCTAACGTAAAGTCAAAATGTTAGAAACAGTCTCACTTGAAAATGCCAATCTACTCCTACGAAGCAATGTCCTTTGCTCTGAGCACTGTCACGCCCCATTCGACCTCCACCACCGACTCTCCAATGCAAGACGCCAACAGGAGAGAAATAACGTCCCACACAAATACCCGATTAGGTTCGACAAATCCAGACCGTTTGATCTGACCCACAGGCCTCCTACGGTCCTACCGCCCCTCTCCCCCGGTGATGGCGAAGCCCCCGTCGTCCGCCGCGGCGGCGGCCGCCGGAGGTCGGGGCCTGGCCCACCACAGGACCCGGCTCCTCCTCCTGCTCCTTGTGGCCGTCGCCGCCTCCGCCTCCACCGCGGGATTCCTCCTCCGCGGTGCCCTGCGCGACCCCTGCGACGACCGCGGGAACTCCAACGCCATCGCCTCCGCCGCCGCTGCAGGGAGCCCCCTCGGCTTCATGAGGTCCAAGATGGTGCTGCTCGTCTCCCACGAGCTCTCTCTCTCCGGTAATTTTCTAACTGAGTGGTTTACCTCGTAGCTCACTTAGGTCCAAGACTAGTGTGATGTGTTTGTTGGTTCGGGAAAATGTGGCACGATCCAAGTATTATTAGCTAATTGCAGTCCCTAACGTTGAATTGCACACTGGGATCTGAAACGGAGTGGATACTTCTGTTGTAATACCTAGTCCTGAGGACTCAGGAAAACTGAGTTAAATGGTCCTTGTATATGTTTTTCGGGAGCAGACAGAGTGGTTGAGATTTCGAGTTCCTATGTTGGACACAAGCCCATATCCCTGGCACAAAGAGAAATGGGGGTGACCACTGTGATGTTCTGATTGTGAAACTAGTTCCTTGATCAGTCAAGACAGACAATGTTGATTTCTTTTTCTCACTTTTTGAAATTTATTCCGAGTAGGACGACTGGATTTCTGAAATGTTCATAGATCTGTGGCGATGATTTCTTACAGACATATCCTGAGTATGATTCGTTGATACTACCGTCAATAGTTAAACATATGTACTTCTGTTTGGTGCAGGTGGCCCACTATTACTGATGGAATTGGCGTTTCTTCTGAGACATGTCGGCTCACAAGTCGTGTGGATAACAAACCAAAGATCAGAGGAAACAAATGATGTTACATATAGCTTGGAGCATAAGATGTTGAATCATGGAGTGCAGGTAGGGTTGTATGGATGGTCCTCCAGCTGCTCATGCAGCTTGGAATATTCACTTTTTTGGTCCTACATTTATGCATTTAGCTTGGAGTTCGGATGTAGTAAAGCTTTCAGTCATGGAAGAATTTGTAAAGGCTAACCTGGTTTACCGAAAAGTCAATAGCAGAAGAAACTAATTAACCATCTGATAAACTAGATCGCTGATTTTTGGCCAAAGTAAGTTAACCGGAGTATATTTTCTGTTCCAAAGGGTTATTCTCCTTTGTTCGTTCCAAAAAGATTTGGTTTTAGGATCTTGTACAACAATCGAGGTCCAACTCATACCCACAAAAGCCAAAGTTACCCTAATTAAGCCTTCACCAGATTAGTAATTGCTCTTGGAATGTCATTTGTTCCTACAGTTCATATTATTAAGTGACCTTGGGAAAATAGAAACTGATAATTAAAAGGATAGATATATTTATAGGAAAATGATACAAAGTCATTTCAAAAGCATTGGACAACTCACACTTTTTAAAAGAATACCGGAAAATGGGAGCTAATCAAACTGGCCCTGTATATTATCAAATTAAAGTATTCCGCAAACATGAAATCAATAAAAAAGTTTGGTGTATTAGATTTCTCCGTGCTTATTAAGAAAAATGCATAAGATGGCCACATGTCTTCATTGAAAGGCTAATATCTCTGTTCTAAATTAACGCCATTCTTGTTTTTGAATTATTTGACGTTATTACATATTTCAAAAGAAACATTATTACACTTTCCTTATTTGTGTTTCTTCTTTTAGTTACCAATTTCTATTCCCATCATTTACTAATATGGACTATAGTAACACAAGGTATTGCGTGAGTAATAACTACCCTATGGGTGCTTTGAATGATGGTAACATAGTATGTAATTGGTGTGCTTTCACTCTTTTGCAACATACTAAATTACTTCATTGAGAAATAGAGGGATTATGTCTCCTGTTTCCTCACTAAATTTAATTCATTCATAATCCCTGTGATTCCACATTAAAACGTTTCGACTATTATACTTTGATGATTGATTTATCATACCAAAATAAATTAATTGACATGAAATAAATTATATAAGATGGAACTATTTAAAATGATAAATATATTTGTATCAGTGTTGCTCTCAATCCATATTGTTAATTAAATATTGATGGTCAGAGGCTATAAAGTTTGACCGGCACAGTTCCTAAAACGATATAAATTTAGAATCAGAGGGAGTATCATAAAATCACCTATTGTTAATCTTAAAAGTTGTGGTACTTACTAGTAGGGTAGGTATGTATCTTCCTGAAATTCTACAAAATAGAGAATACTTCTAAACCCTTACAGCATCAAGTAAAAAAAGAATGTCGAAAAATATTCTACTTCTAAAGGAGATCTTTTCCTTGAGAGAAGCTCTATAACTAGTTTATATTTATTGAGGAAAAAATGACTGATAAGAGAACTGCATATGGAAGAGCTGAAGAAATATATTAGATGGTGTGTGTTGTTCTAATTTTCTTGTTTATGTGCTTAATTCTCCTTCGTTCAGATTAGATGTTATTAATTCCGGATTTTAATGTGCTGCATACCTTTAGTTAATTTCAGATAGGGGTTATCTTGGTCTCTGTGGATGATTGTCCTCCTGAATTTGAGATGGCTGGAGCGGCCATTGGCCAATTCGCTCCTGCAAACCATAAATTGCAATGCATTAGTCGTCTTCCTGTTTGTGCAACCTCGTATGGTTTTTTCTACTTTGGTGTTTGGTATAATATAATGAAGTACCCAAAAAGAACTGCAGGAATCTTATTCATGTTGACGACAATTCAAATTGGATTTTTCCTTAGTCCTTGTTTACCCTGATACATGATCTGCTTGCTTCACAGGTCTTACCAGCCAGGGGACAGGAGGCAATTGATACTGCTCGTAAAGCTGATCTGGTTATATTGAACACTGCTGTTGCTGGCAAGTGGCTTGATCCTGTATTAAAAGATCATGTTCCTGAAGTCCTCCCAAAGATTTTGTGGTGGATCCATGAAATGCGAGGACATTATTTTAAGCTTGAATATGTCAAACATCTTCCCTTTGTTGCTGGATCAATGATTGATTCTCAGACAACGGCTGAATATTGGAAGAGCAGGACTAGCGATCGCCTGAAGTACGTGCAAAAATACTGGTACTCTCTGAGTTATTTTCTTCATATAATGTTGAATGCTGGGTTCTGTATATAATAATATAGAAGATGTTGGTATCCATTTATTTTGACTTTGCGCTTCTTTGATATGAATTATTAGTCCAGGGGACAATAAATCATCTTGCTAGATACACCTGTGTGAATTTCGTGAGTGAAACATCCAAGTCAATGAGCAGCTGTTTGTTGCATTGTTTTAACTTTTAGATTCCACTCACTGTTATATACTTCTAAATTATAAGTTGCTTCATGTAAAGAATACAGATGCCACAGACGTATGTTGTTCATCTCGGGAATAGTAAAGAACTAATGGATATTGCTGAAGACAATGTCGCAAGAAGAGTCCTCCGGGAACATGTTCGTGAGTCCCTTGGAGTACGGAGTGAAGATCTTCTGTTTGCAATAATAAACAGTATGTCGTTTGTTAATTTCAGAATTATCAATATGTAGTCATTAAGCTACATATTCTGAGTGATATGAGTTCTTTATGTTCTTATAAATATTTTTCTTTTATTAATAAATCTCCTGTGATCCAGGTGTATCACGAGGAAAAGGACAAGACTTATTTCTTCAAGCATTTCACCAAAGTTTGCAACTCATCCAGCAGCAGAAGTTAAAAGTGCCTGTGATGCATGCTGTAGTTGTGGGAAGCGATATGAATGCTCAAACTAAATTTGAGACACAATTACGGGAATTTGTGGTGAAGAATGGGATTCATGACCGTGTCCATTTCGTGAACAAGACATTGGCAGTGGCTCCTTATTTGGCCGCAACTGATGTGCTTGTTCAGAACTCTCAGGTGAGCAGTAATGTGATTCATGATCCATGGTTTTTCCACTAAAACCTGTGTGCCTTCGTGATCATTTAGGTACGATGTTTGTAGTATTCAATGGATAATGAATGAGCCATCTTGATTTGTTAGTCTAACCTGTCAACCCTTATGTGCCTCAATTGCTTCAACCCGCTCTAAGTAATGCAGACTATGTTCATCATGGCAGCATGCTTTACTTCATGATATAAGTTTGTTGCATTGTAGTGCTTCAATAGCCATGCATACAACATAAAAAATGGTCACTTGTTATGTTGCACAAGATTTAGATGACCCTTTACTTTCTTGAACTTCTAAATTTCGTCATGTTCTATGCCAAGGTCATCTTTCAACGTGACAACTGACACCTACCAGTCCATTCAAGTGTAAATTCTTTGCAAGTGCTGCCTGATTGCTACTACGATTCGTAAGGTGTAAGGACTTCCCCTTCAGGGCAACTATTATTTTGTGGACATAGTTCAGTACTTAAGTTAATGTGGCTCCTAGCTTGTTGAAAAAATGTAGCTTAGAATGGAAGTCATGGTGCCTTGCATTTATTTTTCGTGAACCCTGTGGCATCAGTCCAGTTCTGAGTGTGGCTTGTTCACTTCATTACTGTTACCTTGCTTTGCTACACCTAACACTCACCAGCATCTCCAGCAATGGACCTCAAAACAAGACCCCTACTTTCGTTTTCCAGGCCGGCATGCAAAAATGAGGGCCCAAAATTTGGCTTCAACTCCAGCAATAAACTGATCTAAGACCCTATTTTGTGTGAGACCCAGTAAAAAAATGATGGGACCTATGAATGAGAGGGAGGATTGGAGGACCCTAGGAATGGGGGCTTGGAGATGGAGTTTGAGAGGGCATGCAAAATGAGAGCCCAAGTAGGGTCCCTGCTGGAGTTGATTTTTGACTCAAGCTCCTAAATAATAGAGTAGGGGCCCAACTAGGGGCCTTGCTGGAGATGCTCTATGCTAGTCTGCCGCTTGGCTAAAGAACAGACTAGGATCATAGTGCAAACATCATTGCACAAAACATGTTATATTTCCAACTAGTTACATTAGGTAAAGCTCTGAGCAGGTAGTACAACTGTTGTAAAGGTTTTCATTGGCACCGAAGTGATCAATCAGTGCTACTACACATCTACACATATAAAATGTCAGCTGATTTTCGTAATTTTTTTTTCTTAGGCTCGTGGAGAATGCTTTGGAAGAATAACCATTGAAGCAATGGCATTCAAGTTACCAGTATTGGTAAATCTCTCTCTCTCTCTCTCTCTCTCTCTCTCTCTCTCTCTCTCTCTCTCTCTCGCGTTCGTACCATGTAGGCAGGGGGTAGATAAGGCATTGTTCAACTGCACTGTATTTTTACAGCCTTTTGGAGCATGAACCGCACAATCTCACGACCAAACAATTAACCTTACAGAAACATTTGAAACGTGGGCCAGCATTTTCCTGAATCTGCTGACCGGATTTATTGTTTTCAATCATATGAGTACGGAGTCACTATAAAAATCATGAGCTCACATTACACCTTGACCCCGCCAGCCTCTGTTTTTGCCTGCATTCTGTCTGGTGTTTCCATATTTCAATTTATTATACTACTACTTATCTTGGTTTAGTGACACTATCCTTATCAGGGGACGGCTGCCGGAGGGACCACAGAGATTGTCGTGGACGGCTTAACAGGCCTTCTGCACCCTGCTGGAAAAGAGGGCGTTTCACCTCTTGCTAAGAACATTGCAAGACTCGCAAGCCATGCTGAGCAAAGGGTCGCCATGGGGAAGAAGGGATACGATAGGGTAAAGGAAAGGTTCATGGAGCACCACATGGCAGAGAGGATTGCGGCGGTGCTGAAGGAAGTCCTCAAGAAATCGCGGGAGCGGGAGCGTTCTCATTCTTGAGCCTTTTTGCCATGCCCACTGGAAGTGTATATACTTTGTTGTGCTAACATGTAGATCTAGATTTACTGACGATCACAAGGGTCAATTTCGAGGTTAGCTGTAATATACAGTTTGTTTGATCTTTTCCTTTACTCCGCAGTTTGCAGTATATTGTTCTTTCCTCTTGATTTACCTTTCGATTAGCCTTGTATTTTTCTTAACCTCTGTCATTAAACCTGTTGGGTTTAGAGCAAGACTGTTCGAAATTCTCCATGGCAACAGACAGACATGGAGAATTGAGACCATGCTATCCGACAATTTGCCTGCAGACCCACAATGAATAGAACAATGCTTTTCTGAATTAAATAATAACCGCCTCCATGGCAGTCGGTAGCCAAGTGAACTCTGATGTTTCTCGCGACAACTGTTCTCACTCATATGATTGTTTTTCTTTTCTTTGGCAATTATATGCTGATGACAATTGCTACCGACCACGCATCACCAGTGCAGACACACTTCAGAGGCAAGAACTTCGCAAACACGGTATTGGTATACACGCGCACAATCTCTAGTTCAATTCCCTTCGCGCAATGCCGTGCCTCAGGTTCTCAATCCCCTGCAGTTTCGCCGCCCGGAGATTAGTTGGCCTTGCTGGGCGGCTTCTTCTTGCCGAGCTTGTACCTGACCATCCGGAGGATCCGCAGGAACCAGTAGGCGCTCACCAGCTGCAGCCCCGTCGCCATCGCCTGCCAAACCGGAAACCATCGAAGTCAGCACGTAATCCGCATGCATAGAAACGGCTCAGGACAGTTGGGATTCCGGCGCGATCGCGGTGAGGTCTCGAATTCGTTACGAACGGAAAGCAGGATTACGTGATGCGCACAGTTGCACGTCGTTACCTTGATGAGGAGCGGGTTATCCGCGGTGACGGTGACGTAGGTGAGGTATGGCCCGACGCCCATCCGCGCCGCCGAGAAGGTGACGGCGAAGAGCACGTCGACGAGGAGGTTGAGGTCCGTGTCCCTGACCCCAAACTCCTTGAGCATCTCCCGGAGGTGCAGCAGCGGGCTCGAGATCTCCGTGATCAGCAGGCTCGCCACCATCTCCGTCCCGCACTGCAAAACAATTAAGTCGTGTCAATAATAATTACTCTAATAAACCACCATAATTAACATCAGCGGCGAGTTCTAACGAACTCGTCACGAGCCTCCCTCACGTGACGTACCCTCCGGTAGGCGAGGCCGGCGCCGATGCCGACGATGCTGACGAGGTGGTGGACGGTGTTGTCGAGGCGGACGTCGCCGTGGAGGTGGCAGCACGCGGCGTCGTACACCATGTAGGAAAGCGTGACGGCCAGCGCCCTCATCTGGCGCGGGGTGGAGGCGGCGGCGAGCGGGCGGACGGGGCGGGACCAGTCGGCGACGGAGAGGCAGGCCAGGCACACGGCGGCGACGGCGTGCATCGTCGACACGGCGCGGTTGCAGAAGTCGTAGGACCGCTTCGGGAACAGGCCGCGCACCAGCGCGAACGCCGTCGACCACAGCACCACACCCGACGCCACCCAGAACACCACCGTGCCGCTGCTCATGTAGTCCTCCTGCCCCTCCATCATCGTCATCGCCGCCGCTGCCGCCGCCATAGGATCAAAACAACTTTCCTATAATAACCAAATCGTCGTCGACGATACGAGGAGAGAGGGAGAATCAGAGAGATCTGGGAGGGAGATCGGTCGAGACCAAAGGAGGAAACTGACAATGATTGGGTCCAATCCAAGCCGCGAGAATATAGCCGGAGGAGAGAGAGAGAAACCACGGCGAACGCAGCAAGGACTCGGCCGTGCCACGGAGCTAACGTGACTGACAGGCACGCACAGATAGACGTGGAGTCATATAGAGTGGCAGGCAGCACAGGCACAGGCAGGCTTTGCAGTGATCGATTCATCAATGGGGACGGTTGGGGACGGACGGCTACGGGTCGGACTCTCGAGCGGTGGCAGAGAAAGGCATCAATCGGAAATCAAAGTTGTGTATAGTACAGTATTATTATCGACTGGTTTCTGGTACTGGTTGATACACGGGGCTCTCTCCTAATTCCGTCCACGCACGAGCCATGACTCATGTTCTTCGCATGCAAAAATTGCAATTTTAAAATCATTCTGTTGCGATTTATAAGTGAAATCTGCTGCACTGGTCCTGAGATGGCGACGTGTCTGTGCATGGCTGACCGCCTGACCCAGTTTTTAAAGAGTTTTTAAGTTGCAAGCCAGCCAATCAAGGCCTGGATAGGTCCCTGCATTTACGACAGATGGTTGAGTTTGTCTAGAGAAGAATGCTAGCCACACACATTTCCTCAACGACTTTGAGTTTCCAAGTGAACGGGAGAAGGCCATTAATTATGCTAGTCTACCCACTTTCTTTGCGTACGCCACACTTTTGTGTATAGATTATGGCGTGTACCTGGCCTTACCTGGTCTTGAGTGATGATATGGATAGATGTAAAAATCACCTATATATATGTGTACAAGATGTTCAGTGCGAGGTTGATTTTCAAAAACACATTAACTCTTTCTAACTAGATTTATATTGTGACAGTTGGTGACAACTTATATACAAGCACATTGGTGTTGTGCATTCTTTACCAACTGGTTATTTGTTATTGTTGAACCATATGTGAAGTGCCCATCTCTTTTTATCAGCTCAAGTTTTTGGTGCAATTGATCGCTCATATTTAGTAGCTGTTGAGCTGTTGGCTTTTCTGAAAAGCCAAAGCCAAAAAAAGCACAACCAAACACCCCCTTAATATGATATCGAGGTAGAGGTTTTGAGGTCTAGTCTTGGTAACGTATTTTCCGCTGCGTCGCTCCTCCCACCCTTCACTGATTTGTGCGTTCGATGCATATAATAGCTTAACAGCTATTACCATGTCGATTGTCGAAGATCTAGTTTGTCATCTTTCGTTAGGATAAATCGTAGTCCTGATAGTCCGGGCGTTCACTTCACTTGCATGCCCATGTGCCGCTGTCAGGAACCTTTCTTCTTAAACATTTGACAGCAAGGCAACTAATACTAAAATTGACATGATTGTGACCTTAGCTTGTAGTACGTACTAGGCCCAGTTGGCCGTGTGCTTTCGGTCATGAATGGCCGCACTTAGATTGGACAAGTACCTAATTTCAGCTACTACTAAGCGGACTAGGTCGCATTTTATACCCTGCAGAGACTAGCACAATACTCCTACCATGTACTCCTGTATAACTAAGCTCTAACGCTATCTCTAAATTGATTAAGCTCAACAACGGCTAACGCGCTGACCATTCTATGGCACAAGCCACAATTAGCTGCTATCGTTTGCCAACCGACACCTAATTACATGCAGTAAAGCAAGGGGTGGTCCTGATTTCTGATGAGTCGTGGATGCTACTGCGTGAATTTTAAGATAGCCGGGGGACGATCAATGGTGCCAGTCAGCACGCGGAGGGATATGGAAAGGTCCTAGCTAGGCGAAAGGACGTATAAAAGGTAGTAATGTACGGGCGGCGTTTTATTGGTAATAGTACGTACGGACACCTAGCTAAATTGATTGCACTTGAAATTTCGGTACGGGATTAAGTACAGTTAATTAACTGCAAGAACCGTCGTCTAGCTCTAGGCGTATGCAGAGATCATGTGTTTTTTGTCGCCAAGCCTTGTGACGTTGTTTTATCCACAATAGTACAAGTATTCATGGGACAGCCTGTTGCTGCAACATCGGATCTCATCCTTCACGCATGCACAGCACAGTATTAAAAAAGTACTAATGTCCTGTGCTACTGGCTACTGCTACGTATAGACAGGACATATAGTACTAGTAATTTTCCAACGGCGTTTTTGCCACTCATTCTGGACGGGTTCGTCTTTCCCAGCCAGGTCTAGCTAGCTGGACGGATGGAGCACGTGCTGGAGGAGCCACGATTACCAACTTACCATGTCCAACGAAACCTCCTCACCCACCAGCAAGCATGGCAGCTACGTAAAAATGTCGCGGAACGCAGCGTCGGCCACACCTTTTCGCCAAAAGCGACGACACGCTAGCTGCGTGCAGATGCAGCCATGGCTTCCGGCTCGTCCTGGTTTGCTCTGTTCGCACCGTCGTCGACTCCACCGGGTGTCGGGCTAGCTCTGCATCTTTTCTTTTCCTTTTTCCCCTTGTTGCAAGGGGCTAACTCTGCATCTGTGTCGGGCTGTTGGGTTTGCGTCGTTTGTTTTTGTTCTCTCGCATTGCCTGGATTAGTAGTAGTAGTAGTAGTTCTAACTGGAGGATCTAGATCTCATGTTCGAAACGGGGAGTTGGGCGGTGACGCTTTTTCTGTGAACCTTTTCTTTTCTCTGAATCGTTTTTCTGTGTACACTTCATCAGGCTCTCGGTCGTGCTTTCGTCCCAGCTCACCAGCCGTGCCTGTTTCGGCTTTGCTGCAATTTCATCATCTCTTTCTCGACTGCGACGACGGGCTCCTCATCAGCGAAAAGTGGGCCGGACTTCCTTCATTTGAACGGCCCGTTATGTTGGCGCTGTTTCAGGTTCAGCTGCAAATTCCTCGACATCAAGCTGACATGTTTCCTAATCCTATGCGCAAATAAATTTTGCGCATCTTGTCCAGTCACTCAGGTGATGTCCTGCATTAGTGACTCCATATTTACAATACTACAATACCTCAAAAAAGGTCAACTGCAGATAGACAGTCTCATCTGATAGAAGTTGTCTTGAGTCACTGACAGTGCCATATATCATAACGGGGACATTTGCACTGACATGAGAGAATTTACCCCTTTGCCTTATTGCCTTCACCGGTTTCACCCCGTCCCTGGTAACAACACAGTCACGCGCATAAACGAATGAACATAGTGCGAAATCAATCCTAGCACACTGAAGATGGACACTCGAAGCCCACACAACAATAAGCATGATTTGCAATGCGGCACCTCCTCTGAAGAATGATCATTTGATGAGAAAGAATTCATGCTCAAGTCTACATGTTGCTGATTACAGAGCCTGAAGCCGTCTTCACTCTACATTTGTATAAGAACACAAAAGGACATGTAGACGTCCGCATTACATACTATAAATCAAATCAAGCTTGCGTGCAACACGTGTAGAATTTATTAAATTATTGAGAGTGACTCGCAGCAACCTTTTATGTGGCATACTCAATCATGGTGTGATTCCCTTACTCGGGGCGTTCTGTCATTGTTGTGGGTCCTTGCCTTCCTCTAGCCCCAATGGCTTGCTGATTGTAGGCTCTTGCCGGCTTGTAATGTTATATTGGCGTATCCTGATGAATACATGGGGGGGGGGGGTGTTGGTGGGATGCACATTTCTCCCCCGATGGCATTAAAAAAAAAAGTCACATCCTTGATTTAGTGGCGTCAATTCTATTTCGGATGTGGTGTAATGAATCGAAAACTTATCAAAGCGTTCTCCGCTTCGTTTGAACTGATTCGGAGTTTGATCGGTTAAAATCAACACCCAGTAATATGGTTATTGTTTGAGGCTCCTTGGAGACGTCGTCGCAGATAAAAGATATATATGGTCACTTCCCTAGCCTGCAGCATTGGAACTCCTCTTGGTGCCTAGTTTCATTAGTTGTTTGATTTCCTTTTTTTTTTTTTTTTTTTTTTTGGCCTTTGTAGTTTGGGGGAGCGGAGTTTCATCCTTCCTTTTTAAGCTCTTTTGTCCTGTTGTTGGTCTTTGTGACCATCTCGTAATGACTACATATAACACAACACTACATCACTATAAATTGAGTGTAGGTTAACTGAAGCTAATTATTTTCTTAGTGGTATTTTCTCAGTGGCAGGCGACATATAGACGAATGTGATGAAATCATTGATTTCGGGATACGGATTGTTTTGTGAGAGAAAACAACAGTGCAATTATTTTTGAGCCGACACGGTACCATTCATGAAACTCTGGTTCGCAAGGAGCAGTGTGTTAGACTATCAATTCAGAGCCGAGACAGTGGGGCTTGCGGATCAAACATACCAAGTACTCAGCCGTGACAGGCCTGAAGACGCGCGGCTCTTCGGACTCGAGCGCCGCTGCGAGCCTCGGGCACACGATTGCATTCACGATCCATGATCTGTCGTCCCCGGGCCGGGAGAAGATCTGCACGTACCCTCCGCACAGCCTCGCCGCCGCCGTGGCCGTCGGCATCTTCATTGTGGCGACGCCGAAGCCGAAGTCCTTGTCCACCCGGAACGAGGCCATCACCGTGACGCTCACCTGCGGGCTTCCCAGCCCCAGGATCGCCGTCTCGACGTAGCGCTGGTCCTTGTGGCCCTCCACCCAGTCCACCAGCTCCTGGAAGTGCTCGTCGTACGCCGGCGCGGCGATCGCTTCCCGCACCGTGGCCGCCACGTCCGGCGGCGCCGCGCGCAGGACCTTCTCCACGCGCGCCTCTCGGACCGTCAAGGTGATGACTGATGAAGTTGCCGAAGTAGTTGCGCAGGAGCTCCGGCGCCGTGGCCCGCGCGCGCCCGTTCACCCTCCTCCCCATCCGGCAGTGCGCGTCGGCGGCGTCCACCACGCCGGCGAGGGCCTTCCACAGGTACGCCGAGAGGCGAGACCGCCTGCACCCGCGTCGCGCTCTCGCCGGCGCGGCTCACCGCGCGATGTCGGAGGCGTCGATGTAGTACAGGAGCTTGACGAAGCTCTGCTCGGTCGTCAGCACGTTCACCTGGCGCTTGGGGTCCAGCGGCGTGAACGCGTCGTCGAGCGCGGCGGCGAGCGGTGGCGGAGCGCCGAGCGGTCGTGGCTCGGCCGGGACGCCGCGGCGAGCGTCCCCGAGCGCGCGATCTCGGACCAAGCGCCGACGAGCAGGCTCAGCGCGCTGCCGTCCGCGAAGAGGTGGTGGGTGCACCATGCCACGGTGAAGCCGCCGCACGCGAAGGAGACCACCAGCACCGACAGCGCCACGTCGTCGCCGTAGGGAAGCTGGATCTTCCGCATAGACACGCCGATGCACCGACAGTCCTTGGTTGCTGCAGTCGACCTCGGGAAGGCCGGAGCTCGGGTTGGTCGTGATGCGACCGGCCAGCGGGAAAAGTGGTTCAGTAAGCGAGGCAGGCCGCCTTTGAAGGCCGCAACGACGGCGTCGAAGTCGCCGACCTGCTGTAGATACAGAACATTGAGGCCCGTATGTTTTGCATGAGGAGGTCGAGGTTGGAGAAGGCGAGGAAGTGGGGCTTCATGCCGGAGTCGGAGGCCTTCACGAGACGCCGGCGCAGACCCGGACATGCACGTCAGGGCAGCCTTTGGTGCTAGCCATTCTTCTTCCTACAGTTCGTGCTAGTGCAACAGTAATATCGGAGAACATTGCACTTTTTGCCACACGAGTAGCCTCTGCGAATGCACGCCGCTTGTACTAAACTGGTTGGATGATCCCAGATCTTTACCCCAGATTTTTTTGAAGAAGTTTATCTCGTGGTGGCGGATGGTCCCATATCAATGCCTGGCAGGAAGTACGACCCATAGCGGCCCCTGAAGCAACTTTCCTGGTAAGAATGCAAGCACCAAGGCAACCGCTCCTACAACCCTGGATGTACAGACCTTATCGTTTCCTTTTTCTTTTACGATACGAATCAGGGCTAATGGCTCACAGATTTACACGGCTCAGACCTCACCGATTTTGTGTGGTTATGTTTGTGAGTGATTTTCCTCTAACATTCATGAAACATATACTGCGTTTGTGCTAACTACTGTTTGTGTTTTTCACATAAGAAGAGCTGTAGTTAGACTATTTGTGTTATCCATTAGAATAACTAAGATAAAGCAAGGTTAAGTATGCTTGATCACTCCAACAATCCTTGGCATCAGAAAATTTGTAGTACGACAAATTGAGCATTATAGATGTGATGTTTCATCTGAAATGGTTTAATTGCTTCCATAATTTTTTTTATTAAATTGTTGAATAGCTTCCACATGTTCTTAATCTACCTTCCAGTTTATATTATGTTCTATTTGCTACAGTTTAGCTGGCTGTTGATCAATGAGCGGTGTGCTTGACATAAAGGATTGTGGACAAAGGAGGGACGAGGGAGGCTGAATGGAAGGGTGATGGGAGGGAAAGCGGCATGAAGATTTTATCAAAACGTCTAGGTAATAACTTGAGCATCTTTCGTAATTTGTTCGCATGATTTAAATTTTTTTGCCGATAACGGATTATTGTTGCTCCCTGTTGAATTGGTTCGAGCGGTGGCAATGTACACCTGTGGCATGTAATTTTTGCATTTGCATTAATCAGCTTTCTTTCGCTAAATGTGTACTACTTTTGCTATACCGTTTCATCAACAGATGGTTCAACTTGAAATTGCCCGGTTGTTTTAGAAGGCAATGAGCCCATGAGGGTGAAGCTACTTCAGTTGACTGTTAAGTTCTATCGACCTATTGTGACTTATGATTTCTGCTATCGATAGTGCCATCTCATGTTCCAATGTCAATTCCGGATTGGTTTGCATGATTGCATCAGGGGTTGCAAATATAGCATCATCATCTGATTATTCCATAGTGAGGCTACTTTGTTAGATCGAGCTGCCAACTTTCTTTTCATGTACTACTGATGCATTTCGCTATTTGATTCATGACTGATGAAACCATCTAAAATTCTCTTTGCCTTTTTTACACCTGTGAAGAAAAGGATGAATATGAAATCTCTCTTAAAAAAAAACAGTAATATGTGGCTTGGATTTTGTATGGGTTTTGATCGGACTTGTTGGGGTTCAATCTGATCTGGATTAGCATAGAGAACAGAGCACCATAGATGCTGAATGTATTGCAACTCCGATGTACGTTAAAGTAATGCATGAACTTCACTGATATTTTAGTATGACAATGATTATGATCTTCATTGCCGTGATCCATGGCCGGTTTAATAGTAAATTTATAACGGCTGTTTGTTGCTCCTGTATTTAAATTTTCTATTTAAAATAATTGATCATGTGCATGTGATTTGTAGATGCTATGCCACTTGCATTTCAGGTTGCCTCCATCAATCCACAGAAAATTGTAATCGCCTACCTACCTATTAAGTGTATCATGATCAAAACTCTTTTTTATGAATGCTTTCGTGGACTGACTGGTTGTTTTACTTGAAACACCTTGTGAGGTGACAGCCTGAGGGGCATCCATGCTGCAAATGAAATTGGAATACCTACTATCCTGAATCTCACATCTCACATCTGTTTATTGTTGGATATTTCTTTGGTTTGCTGTGTGTGAATGTAATGCTAATGTATAATTTTCATCGAAGTTAAAATTACAATCAATCTATGTGTTCTTCGTACTTGGATATTACTTTAAATTCATCTTTCCCTTTCATTTTGTCTTCGCTTTACTATAGATCACTCGATGCCTTTAGGGGTTTGCCTGATGAACCCTAAAGATGAATACTATTTAGATGTTGTATTACCTCTGGCCATTCTTAAGTTTTTAGACCCTTAGCAACACATGGGCACATTAAATTAGATTTAATGAAGATTAACATATTAAATGGAATATGTGATACATAACAAATTGCTTTCAATTTATACTGAATAATGCAGAGGCTATTCCCATGCTTGAAATACATGCTATCTCCAAATTGCAATTTTTTTCAAACATCTTTCCTTTAATGAGGCCCAAGTTTAAAATACAAACTAGGACATCATATCTTTAAATTAGGTTCAAGTTTACTGCACAGATTGATTTTCTTTGCACCTATAATTCTTAAATGGCAGGTTTGTTCTGCATATGTATGGAGTCGGGTAGTGCAAAGGAAGGAAATGCAAGCAGACGTGAGCCTGCACAGATTGATTTTCTTTGCACCTATAATTCTTAAATGATTAATTTGATCATTAATCACGGGACATTGAGTATTTTGATCCTTAATCACTCGATCACTTCATGTAATTTTGCTTTACTATAGAGCACTGTAATTTGAATTGTTAGGTGTTCAATAAATTTATTTTTACATCTTTTTCTGATTAGCGCGTGGCATCGTACGGGCACTTTTGCTAGTATAGATATATTGCCCTTGTCGAATCAGATATCAGAAGTAATGCTGGCGATGTTGATGGGCTTTGGCATTTGATAGCAATGATTTTGGTGTGATGGATCTTGTGCAACAACGTGACTCCCGAACGGTAGGTTTATGATGGAGTGTTCCTCAGATTATTTTCAATGAATGGTTTAGTTTAACTAAAGGCGACCTCTGTTTCAAAAATAACTCAGTATTTCTGTTCAACAATATACAGGTAAACAACAAGACAATCTGTACGCGCAAAGTATCAATCTGACAGTATTTACCATTGGTGTGCGCAGATCATCCCATTCCGACAGCACATCCAAAATCACACTATACTATCATCCTTGGTGTACCTAATGGAAATGTCTCCTGACAACCGTTAGATCAACATCCATACTTCCATAGTCTATCTGAACCCAATCCAGGACAGATACACGCACAGAGAAAGGGAGAAACATGCTGCATGTAGATGTGACGGAAATAACAATCATCGATTTCTGTGAGGAACTTGATGCTCATTTTGCCAAGAATCGAGAATACTCTGCAGCCCCGATCTATAAGTTGGGTGAATCAGCTTAACGCCAAGTTCCTGCTTCAGCCGAGCATTAGAGACCCTTTTCTCGGCAGGTATAATTCGTGCTTGCGAATCTAACCCGGTGGGACCAGCCTCAATGGATTCAGTTATCAGATCAGGATACATCCTCTCCATCAAGCTCCTAGCAAACGCAAAAACTTCAGTTCTAGGGGCAGGGTCATCATCCACCACATTGAATATTTTCCTGGAATTCAATTGCTAAACATGAGAAGTGAATCATCTGACAGGAAGATATTCATTTCATTAGGTCGGTGCAAAAGGATCATAAGTTGAATTGAAGTCTATATATGACAATGCACAAACAAAATACCAGAGGGGACATAAATGACACCATTGAAATCAAAAGTTGCATTGCACCAAAATGGAAAGTTTCCACACTACTTTTTACAGTATGAACTTCATGGTGCATCATATAATCATGTAAGGGACATAGATAAGCAAGATGTATACTAAAGAAATTGAGAAACAGCCTATGCAAAAAAATATTACGGCGCAAGAAGATTCTTGTCTGAAAACAATTGTTAAACATATCACTGAAACGGGGAAAAAAAAAGGGCATTGAGAAAAGAAAACCTTGCACATCTCAGGCTCATGCTTGCCAAGATAGCCTGGTAGATGTCAGCTACATGAATTCGTGCAGTGTACTGCTTAGATTCTCTCATCTTCTGTCGCAGGGACAAAGATTTGCTCTTTGCTAAGGTTTCCAAAGCACTGCAGTAATCAGCAACTGGTCATTTATAGGGAAAAAACAGGTAACAACAAACTAGTTCGGTTAGAAAGCAAGTATCATGGGGCTGAAACAGAGTGATCACATGTGAGTTTCCATGTCGTCACTTATTCTATTGTTTGGCCATTTTTTTACATAAAGAACAAGCTTGACATGATAGAAGAGTTTTCTTAAAAAGCTGCACACACTTCTAGTAATCAATGCCAGCTGCCAAATGTTTCATTTCTGGAGTCAAACTGAATTGTAAGAAATTAAAGAATTAAATGGAATGAAGTTTTAGCAGGTCGAAACCTTCTTCCAGGCCCATATATTCCGCCTAAACGAAGTACAAAAGCTGACAGATCTGGATCATCCATAAGATTCAACCATCCTTTTTCTGCTGTATATCTTAACTTGGCAGACTCACTCATCGGGTTTACAGTATGACTGCATGCACAACACTTTCTTCAGCTTTCTATTAAAAATGTATTTCATGAGCAAGACAAAGAACCATTTAGTCTCTTACTCCTCATCAACCAATGCACCACCACAATCACCATATACACCTGGAATAAGAAGGTGTTACTGAGGAAAATCTTTAGCGTGTGTACGCAACAAAGCATGATATGTCCTTCACCCTACTTAGCTGAAAAACTTCAACGCCAGTGAATGATAGAATCAAATCGAGTGAATGACGAGTAAATAAATAGATTTCATGCAAATCTAGCAAGATTCTCGAATGTAGTATTAGGCACTAAACATAAATGCATTTCATTATTATTGCCACTGGTGTAGACCACCGGCTAACATAATATTTAGAAAAAGTAAAATTTACTACATGTAGAATAGAAGTGAACGGAAGCAGCAATCTGCAACACGATGCAGCATCTGCTTTATGCATAACATACTGACATAAATATTATGCTTATAACAGCAGATCTGCTGACTATCACGTGATTACACTGGATAACTTTGAGTAGTTTGTGATAAACTTCACCATGCAGCGCCGAATCGCAAACTAGCATAGGAGATAATTTGCAAATAACGAACTTGTTTCAATGAATATATCATGCAGGTAGGACAGAATGTGCACACAATACTGTGAGCTTACTTGTTGTTGAGAGGTAGCATAACCATTGAAGATTACCAAGGCTCAGTATTCTCTTCAGATCTCCCTTCGAATTAAGTAGCTGCGTAAGTATTAGACACAAATAAGTAAATAACCATAAAGTCAAATCCAGAAAACAGCCAATCAAATTCAACCTGATATAAGCAAAAATTAGATTAATTTACAACTTACAGGATCACCAATTTCAGGAATGGGTGGAATGGAAACGAGCAAGTGAGTTGCGTCCTGTAAACTGGGGACCTCTTCCAGGCTGGAACAAAATATATTATGTGTAGTCACAACAAATTCAAGCAAACACAGAAAGGTCCTTACAGAGATACGATGCCATGGATAGCACATGCAAACAATATGGGGTTAGAGACGTTAACACAAACATCATAGATAAATTTACAAATAGAGTAAGATCAAAAAGCCAATCTGCTCTGTTTGAAGTATCTCTGGTGCATCTGCAGTGTTGCAGAGGGTTGTACCCTATTGGGTATTGGCTACTGCCGTAATTAACAACTAAATAAGTACAACTCCTCGTTAAGACTCGCAGTTCAGCAATTTCACAAGAAATGTTTGGCCTTTGCCCCTCCGTACATTGCAGAGAGAAAAAAAACATGCCAGTTGAATTCGTTTCAGAAGGCAACATGGCATTGACCTACGGGAGAGGTTTGCCACTTGGCTACTTGTTGCTCAAGTCGCTTGAACAGCTCCCTGACAAATAAAGGTTCCTCAACTCTGATTGTTAGATATAATCCAATATCCACCCAGGCTTCTAACAGAAGTCCCATCAATTTATCGGGCAGCAGTAGCGCGCACACTTAGCATGCTAAAACCATTTTTTCTCGTGGCCAAGCTGGGTAACAAGAGGGTACGAATCAATGGGGGAGAAAAGCAGAAAAGCACAAAGAGTCCATACTTGGTTTTTGTGGCATCAAAGACGGAAGCACACATGCCCAGCGACTCGAGCTCCCTCTTCTTGGCGACGCTGGTGCACGTCCCGGAGACCATCCTGAAAATTCACCGAGTCCCAAAATCAGATATCAGACTGACGCAGGGGATCGGAAGGGAGTGGGGCTGGAATTCCTTCGACGAGAAGGAGCGAGGGGGAACATCCCACCAGCCCTGCGCGAGGAGGCGCTCCGAGACGTAGCGGCCGACGAAGCCGGCACCAAAGACGAACATGTGCCGAGCCTGAGGCGCCGGCGCCGGCGAGGCCGGGATGGGGGCGCTGGCTGGGACCATCTGGAATCCGGGGGGGTGTTTTACAGCCCATCTAAGCACAAATTTAAGATCAAATTTGCAGCCCATCCAAGCAAAAAATTCAGATAAACTTTGCAGCCCATCAAAGGACAACTTTCGGCCCGCGTCGAAAAATATCAGGGTTAGTGTTCTAACGTATCCGTAAACTCCGAGCATGCTCAGCTTCGAGCCATGGAAACTGCCATGCTGATACTTCGCTCCTACTGAGTCTAGCTTGTACTTGAACGATGTTGTACTTTTGCAGTTTCTAACGTTGTTGTAATTTTGCAGTTTCTAACGTTGAACAAAAATACTGTAATAGTTATTTGTAACATAGACCGCGTCTAGCGAAGCTGCGGAGGAAACACTGATGATTGTTAAACCTATAGTGCATCCGGTCCGGGAGTTTCCTAGGTAGCAGCATTCGAGAGTCACGTTGCTGAACAAATTTAAAAATCACTGATCTCTAAAGTCAGACTATATACACTGCTTCCATTTCAAATTATTTGACGTTTTTGATTTTTGTAAATCACGTTTGACCGCTCGTCTTATCCAAAAATTTGTGCAAATATCATTTATCTTGTTATGGTTTGTTTTATCATTAAAGATACTTTAAGCATTATTTATTTATTTTTATATTTACACAAAATTTTTGAATAAAACGAGCGGTCAAACGTGATTTTAAGAAGTCAAAAATGGTAATTTGAAATGGAGGGAGTACTAGATAGGCACAGAGCCCATCAACATTGTCGGCAACATGTACTGTATATCTACCAGCGGCGTGCATTCGCAGATAAATGTATGGTAACTCCAGCGGAGTACGGTAACATGTACTGTAACATGTAGTTGGCGAGGCGCTATTGGAGGTGGTGGTGGGCGGCGGGGAGATGCCGAGGGGCGGGCAACAACGACAACGTCGGAGGCGTTGGAGGTTGCAGGTGGCTACTGGCGGAGCCAAGGGAGGGCTGGAGGGGGGAATGCCCCCCCCCCCCCCCCCCCCCCAAAAAAAAGGTTCAAAAGCATACACTATGGCTACATATTATTTATTATATTTTGGTTAAATCTCTTGTATTTAGAGCCATGTTGTATGTGAAATCCAGTGATATAGTTTGCTCGCCCCCTGCTAAGTTTTAAATCTATTGGCAGCGGGGAGGAAGACGATGTATCTGGACTGGTCGCTAGGTACCTGAAACTGACTACCGGTTGCTCGTTAGTTGCGTCCTAAATATTACAAGATTTTTGTTCAACGTTAGAAACTTCAAAACTAACATCGTTCAAGTGTTTTGAATTTACAAGTAAAGAACAAGCTAGAGTGCTAGATAGGTACAGAGCCATCAACATTGTCTGCAACATGTACGGTAATTCCGACTCCGGCTTGCCTCGTTTACTGAACCAGATTGCAACAAAACGACTTATGTGTGGCAATCTCTTATGGGGTGGTTTGTGCAATTATCTTTTTTCTTTTTGGCCGGCTGCTGATCATCTGCTAGCAGAAAGTGAAGTCGTTTGATTTGTTTTCGAAATGGTCAAACAGAAAGTGAAACTTTGAAGTAGGTGCACTAAAAACGAACCACTATGACTGTTCGATTGATTTAGTTCAACATAATATGGTTTCGAGAAATGAACGAAATAGTTTACTTTTTGGAGCCAGATTAAATTGTACCTTACGACAGATCATTGGAGAGTGACATATCGTCCAGAATTTTGTCCTTCAGAAAGAACAAATCATCCAAAAGCATCCAAGGTCCAATTTGTTCGCACAAAAGATTCCGTTGACATTACAAATATCGCAAAAAAAATTGATATTCGTGGAGCTCATGTGCCACGTCATCTTCATCATCAAGCCTAGGTAGTAGGTCGTCGCCCCCAAGTGGCTCTCATATGAGAGCAGATGAATCCGCTATATATATTTGGACGAGTTCGTTCGGCAGAAACTAGATCTTGTGAGTAGTGGAAACTGGAAAGAGCACCCCACAACCACAAGCTAAGACAGCAGCATACACACAATCAGAAGAAGAATGGCAAGCAGCCTGAATGGCGATGACGTGCATGTCCGGGTCGTGAGCCGGAGCCTCGTGAAGGCCTCCGACACCACCATCGAGCCGGACGTCCTCGCCGTCTCCAACCTCGACCTCCTGCCGCAAACCATACAGACCAGCATGTTCTGCGTCTACCCCAAGCCACCGGTCGCCGACTTCAACGCCGTCGTGGCGGCCTTCGAGGCTGGCCTGCCTTCCTTTCTCAACCACTTCTTCCTGCTCGCCGGCCGCATAGCAGCCAATCCGAGCTCCGGCCTCCCCGAGGTGCACTGCTACAACCAGGGCACGGAGCTCGTGGTCGGAGACGCCGGCGTGGCCCTGGCGGCCCTTGACTTCGGCAACATGAGCGCGTCCGTGAGGAGGATCCAGCAGCCGTACGCCATGACGTGGCCCTGTCTGTGCAGGTCGTCTCGTTCGCGTGCGCGGCTTCACCGTGTCGTGGTGCACCAACCATGTGCTCGTGGATGGGAGCGCGCTGAGCCTGCTCGTCAGCGCGTGGTCCGAGCTCGCGCGGACGGGGACGCTCACCGCGGGAGCCCGGCCTTCGAACCACGACCGCTCCGTCTTCCGGCCTCGCGCGCTGCCGTCTTACAGCGCCTCGCTCGACGCGGCGTTCACGCCGCTGGAAGGCGAGCGCCAGGTCAACGTCCTCACGCTTGACCACAGCTCGGTCGAGCGCCTGTACTACGTCGAGGCCTCCGACGTGGCCCGCCTGCGCGACGCGGCGAGCGGGGACCGGGAGGGCCACCAGCGCGCGACGCGCGTGCAGGCGGTCTCGGCCTACCTGTGGAAGACCCTCGCGAGCGTCGTGGGCGTGGCCGACGCGCACTGCCGCATGGGGTGGTGGTTGGATGGCCGCCGGCGCCTCACGTCGCCGGCTAAGCTCCGCGCCGCGATTCGCAACTACGTCGGCAACGTCACCACCTTCGCCGTCCGGGAGGCGACCGTGCAAGATGTCGCGCGGATGCCGCTGCCCGCCGTGGCGGACATGGTGCGCGACGCGCTCGCGGCGCCGGCGCCGTACGACCAGCACTTCCAGGAGCTCGTGGACTGGGTGGAGGAGCACAAGACAAAGCGGTACGTCGAGACCGAGACGCTCGGGCTGGGCAGCCCGACGGTGTGCGTGACGGCGTTCACCTCGTTTGCGATCGACACGGACTTCGGCTTCGGCCACGCTGCGATGGCGACGCCGACAAGCGCGTCGGCTGCAAGGTTGTGCTCCGGGTTTCTGCAGATCACCGAGCAGCCTGGTGCCGACGGGGCGTGGATCGTCAACGCCTTCCTCTGGCCGCGGCTAGCGGCGGCGCTCGAGGCCGACGAGCCGCGAGTCTTCAAGCCAGTCACGGCTGAATACCTTGGCCTGGTTGCTTAATCGAGTTTAAAGCTCAAATTTGACATGATGATATTTCACACCGCAACCTATGGTAAAATAGATATAGAGAGTATATTATATAGCCGAAAGTAAAAGAAGTTGATCCAGATAGTATTTCACTCCAACGAACAAAAGATTTCATTATTCATGTGTATGTGATCATGGTAAGTTGATCTAGATAGTAGAAATTTCACTCCAATGAACAAAAATACACACGTAAGCTGCCCGCGGACTCAACACCAGCATGCACCCGCGGACTCGCCCTACACATGCAAGCCACTACTCCTTATTAAGGGTAACACGTACAGTCCTTCCGGCTACTGATCGATGAAGTGATCATTACATGAATACAATGTTGAAGTGATCTGTAAAACTGACACGCACAAAGTTCATAATTAGATGCGGCTGCGATAGGTTTGTCCAAAATCTGGATAGGTTTGATGTAGTGTCCTTCACTTCTGGGAGGCACTATGTGGCAGCCACAGTACATGACAAAAAAATTAATAAGGATCTCTGCTTGATAACAATCTATGGCCCAGCCCAAGAGGAAGACAAAGAAAAGTTCCTGATAGATTTGTCCAAAATCTGTAATTCAAATAACTTACCCACCCTTATAGGTGGGGATTTTAATATGATCAGGTACAGCTCAGAAAAGAATAAAAATTTCACGGGAAACAAGTGGAGTGATTTGTTCAATCAAGTCATCAACACCCATGAACTGAGGGAGATTTACCTGGCGGGGGGCAAATACACGTGGAGCAATAACCAGAATAATCCCACGCTAGAAAAATTAGATAGAGTGTTGATGAATAAGGAATGGGAAATGCTTTTTCCACTGTCAAATATAAGGAAGAAACCCAGGTACATGTCGGATCACAACCCAATTATTTTCTCTGTTGGTGAGCCTAAGACCCAGAAGAAGAAACCCTTTAGGTTTGAATTGTCTTGGCTCGACAATGAGGAATTCCTACCAAAAATGTCTGAGATTTGAAATAGACCTGTGCAAGCTAAATCTAATCTTGATGTGTGGCTAATCAAAGAGAAAAGGGTCAAGAAATACTTCAAAGGTTGGGGGGATAAGAAAAAGGGAGACGACAAAAAACTAAAAAATGAGCTACAGGAGGAGCTGCTGGTGCTGGAAAACATTGAGGAAGAACAGATGCTGGACGCAGTCCAACTGGACAGAAAAACTGAACTACAATTCCAGCTTCTGAAAATCTTTGAACAAGATGAGCAATACTGGAATGAAAGGGCGCACAGTACCTGGTTGCTAAAGGGAGACAATAACACTGAATTTTTCCACAGAGTAGCTAATGGAAAAAAAAGGAAGAATACCATCTTTTCTCTCCACCATGAAGATAGAATAATAGAGGGTGATGAGGACCTTCTGTCCCATGCCACAGATTACTACAAAAACTTGTTTGGCCCTTCGGACAAACCTGACTTCTATATGGACCACTCATGCTGGGAGGACCATGAAAAAATCTCGGAAGAAGAAAATGAATCCTTAACAAGAGAATTTTTAGAGGAGGAAGTAAGAGAAGCAATCTTTGCCATGGGAAAGAACACTGCCCCTGGGCCTGACCATATCCCTGTGGAATTTTACCAAAAATGTTGGGAAGTGGTTAAAGATGATCTAACAAATCTTTTCAAAGATTTCCAAATGAACAAGCTAGACATAAGTAGATTGAACTACGGGGTCATCACCCTCTTACCAAAGCTCAAGGAAGCTAACAAAATTCAGCAATATAGGCCTATCTGCCTATTGAACGTGAAATACAAAATTTTCACAAAAGTTTTGACCATCAGGTTGGAAAAGTACATGAATAGAATCATCAATAAGAGTCAAAATGCATTCATAAAAGGTAGGAACATCATGGACGGTATTATGTGTCTACATGAGATTATTCATGACACAAAAGCCAAAAAACAGAATGGTATTGTTCTCAAACTGGACTTTGAAAAAGCGTATGACAAAATAAGTTGGGACTTCCTTTTTGATTGTCTCAAGGGGAGAGGTTTTAGTGAGCAATGGTGCCAATGGATCACTGCTGTAGTTCAAAAAGGGACTCTTTGCGTGAAAATAAATAATAACATGGGAAGCTACTTCCAAAGTGGTAAAGGTGTGAGACAAGGTGACCCCTTGTCTCCCTTCCTGTTCAACCTGGCAGCAGATACTCTTGCCAAGATGATAAACAAAGCTCAAATCAACAATCTCCTAACAGGGATGGTACCTCAATATATAGAGCATGGAGTTGTGGCACTTCAGTATGCAGATGATACAATCATCTGCCTCCAAGAATCAAAAGAGGATGGTCTTAACATGAAATTTATGCTATATATGTATGAGGCTATGTCTGGGTTGAAAATAAACTTTCAAAAAAGTGAGCTGCTTATGATCCAGCACGATGATGATAAAGCGACTGAATATGCTGAAATGTTTAACTGTGCGATAGGCAGTTGGCCAATTAAGTATTTGGGTGTGCCAGTATCACACTCTAGACTCCATGTAATTGATTGGGCTCTTATTGAGGAAAAATTAGAAAAAAGGTTGGATTGCTGGCAAGGAGGTTCTCTCTCGAGTGGCGGCCGAAAAATTTTAATAGACTCATGCCTTACAAGCATCCCCATTTATCACATGTCCATGTATCTACTTCCCAAAACTACAATAGAAAGAATGGATAAAATAAGGAAGCGATTCTTTTGGCAAGGTGGGAAGAAAAAAAGAAAGTACCACCTGGTAAAGTGGAAAATTGTCTGCAAACCAAAAAAAAGAGGTGGCCTGGGCATAAAAGACCTCAGGAAATTGAATGTGAGCCTTTTATGCAAATGGTGGTGGAAGGTAGAAAAGGAACAGGGGATGTGGCAAGATATAATCAATAAGAAATATATCAAGGGTAATCCATTTTCGCACATAAAGCATAGGCAGTCTGATTCCCCTGTGTGGACAGACTTGCTTAAGATACAAGAGCTTTATTCAAAAGGGAGGGTGTGGATCCTTGGCGATGGAAAAAAAATTGACTTTTGGAGAGACAGGTGGTGTGGGGCTTTTACCTTGCAAGATAAATTTAAAGAGCTACATCAAGTATGTTTGCAGCAGACAGGTTCTGTGGCTCTCTTTGCCAACAGAAACTGGAACTTCACATTTACAAGGTGGTTGGATGAAAACTTGCAGAATCAATTAAGGGAGCTGAGAGATATTCTAGTTGCAGTCTCCTTATCTAGCTCTGCTGACACTCCGAGATGGTGCTGGGAGGGGTCAGGCAAGTTCACAGTGAAATCGATGTATGAAAAATTATACATGGAGGAATTAGAGCCCAGATTTGACGTGATCTGGAAGGCTAAAATACCACTAAAGATAAAAATCTTTATGTGGCAAATATTTCATGGGGCGACGCTAACTAAGGATAACATGCTCAAGAAAAAGTGGAGGGGAGATTCAAAATGTGCGTTCTGTGATCAAGAGGAGACTATCCCTCACCTGTTTTTGAGTGCAATGTAATCAAATATGTGTGGAGTTTGGTAGCTCTGGTTATAGGGGCTGATTGTAGACCGGAAAATATTGATGAATACATGTTGTGGGTCGGACATTACTTGCCATCTGGGAAAATACTACATGGTAGGATTGGCCGGCATTTGCTGGGCAATTTGGAAACTCAGAAACAGAGTTTGCTTTGATAAAAAATTTGTGAGATCTCCTACTGAGATCGTTTGTTATGCTTGTTCCTTTTTGAAATACTGGGCAGGGCTACAAAATGAAGAGGACGGCAAGGCGCTGACGGCTGGAACGGAAGTGTTGCGGCAAGCGGCCATCCACCATCACCCGAGGCAATCACCACCAAATGCGGCTGATCAGGAAGGAGCGACCACAAATGGTTAACTCAAGAGGATGCGAGAGGAAACAAAGGTGCCGAAAAGGACAAGACCTCGATTTGTTTACATTCAGACAAACACATGCTTGAGCCCTGCGTGGCAACTGCTGTAATGTAGCGTCTTTTGTTGGCATAAGCCAGGAGTGGGGGAGTTTGGCGTGCTTGTCTACCAGCCCTCGGTGCTGGGCGGCAAGCACGGGTAGTCAACAAAACGACTTTTAGAATAGCGTTTACCTTTCCTGCGTTTTACTTTCAGTACGAACTTAAAAAGACATGCTGTGATTTCGTTGCTTATGGTAATGAAATTCCAGGGCGAGGCCCCTGTTCTGCAAAAGATGCGGCTGCGATGAACTTGTGGAGGAACCAGGCCAAGGCACTCCGCCGTGACAGGCTTGAAAACCCGCGGCTCGTCGGACTCGAGCGCCGACGCGAGCGCAGGCCACACAAAGGCGCTGACGATCCACGACCCATCGCGCCCGGGCTTGGGCATGATCCGCACAAACCCTGAGCACAGCCTCGCGGTGACCACAGACGCCGACAGCGCCACCGCGGCGTGGCCGAGTCCGAAGTCGGTGTCGAGCGCGAACGAGGCGAAAGCCGTGACGATCACCGCCGGGCTGCCCAGACCGATGGAGGCCTCCTCGATGTACCGTCCGTTCTTGTGCTCCTCCACCCAGTCCACCACCTCCTGGAGGTGCTCCTCGTACGCCTTTGGCGGCGCCGCGGTCGTCGCATCGCGCACCATGGCGGCCACGTCCGGCAGCGGCATCCGTAGCACGTCCTGCACGGGTGCCTCCCGCTCCGTGAAGGTGGTGACGTTGCCGAAATAGTTGCGCAACGCGGCGCGACGCTTTGGATCCGTGAGCCGCGCGCGCCCGTTCACCCACCACCCCATGCGGCAGTGCGTGTCGGACGTGTCCGCCACGACGCCGGCGAGCGCCTTCCACAGGTACGCGGAGACCGCCTGCACCCGCGTCGCGCGCGGCGAACGGCCGTCCTCACGGCTCGCCTCCTCGCGGAGCCGTGCGATGTCGGACGCTTCGACGTAGTACAGGCGCCGGACGAAGCTCTGTTCGGCGGTCAGGACGTTGATCTGGTGCCGGGTGTCCAGCGACGCGAACCCCTCGTCGAGCGACGCGCTGTAACGCGGCGGCACGCGAGCGCGGAAGATGGAGCGGTCGTGGTTCGGCCGCGCTTCCGCGGAGAGCGTCCCCGTCCGCGCGAGCTCGGACCTCCGCGAGCACATGGTTCATGCACCACGCCACGGTGAAGCCGCCGCACGCGAACGATACCAGCTGCACCGAGAACGCCACGTCTCGGCCGTAGGGGAGGTGGATCCTCCGCATGGGCTCGCTGATACCGCCGTAGTCGAGGCTCGCCAAAGCCACGCCAGCCTCCCCGACCACGAGCTCCGCGCCTTGGTTGTTGCAGTGAACCTCGGGCAGGCCGGAGCTTGGGTTGGTGGCTGTGCGGCCGGCGAGCAGGAAGAAGTGGTTTAGCAGGGCTGGTAAGCCGGACTCGAAGGTAGTGACGACGGCGCTGAAGTCGGTGGAGGCAGGCGGCTTGGGGTACATACAGATTATGTAGCCTTGTAGAGGCAGCGGCACGAGGTCGAGGTTGGAGACGGCGAGGACGTGCAGCTCGATGGTGGTGTCGGAGGCCTTCACGAGGCGCCGGCTCACCACCCGGACATGCAGCTCACCGCCGTTCAGGCTTGCCATTCTTCTTCGTCTATACTATATGTTAGGACTGTAATACGTCGTAGCCACTCCTTCTACAACTCATAAGATGATAGTTTGTGTCGAACGAACTCGTCTATGCAGTATATATACACAGAAGCCGCGCAGAACGCCATCTGTTCGCACATCAGGACCCCTACTTGGAGAGAATGACCTAAGCTTGATGATGAACCAATGACGTGGTCCACGAGTCGATCTTATTTGGCAGGACTTGTAATGTCAACGGAATCTTTTGTGCGAATAATAGGAGCTTGGAAGCCGTTTGGATGATATGCTCGGTTTTTTTTTCTCTCCTATTTTTTTTTTTCTACTCTGCACGATTTGTCGTAAGGTCTAACCATGACTGTTCATTTCTCTTACCATATGACTGTTGAAAACTATGGGAAAATCGAACAATAATAGCAGTTTGTGTTTAGTGCTCCTACTTCAAAGGTTTACAATTGGCTTGCAAGTACCATATGACGGCTTGCAAGTGGTAGAGAAACGTAACAGAAGCCCCACTGCCTTGCAATTGCTACGAATAGTTTTTTTTTCCGTTCCCAACCTCTCGGTATTTTAACGTTTTTGAAGTTGACATGATCTTATTTTGCAGTTCCAATGCGGCTCTTGGATGCCGCTAGGAACAATATATACCCCGTCTTCGTAGTCTTACTCAACTGTTATTGAACCTTCAAAGTATACTCCTCTTGGATGCCGCTAGGAGTAGTATACTTGTTTTTGAAGATTATATAGTTCGTACTAAGCTGTCAGCTCCTCGTCAAGAAAAATAGTCACAACTCAGCCTCATGCATCTGAAAACTAATCACAACTCTGCACGTATGAAGTTCACGTTACGAAACGGCTACGAATACAGGTTGTCACGTGATGCTGGAGGTGCGTGTGTCGCGGAAAAACTAACCATCGTCAAGTCTCTCAAATACTCCACAACCTTCTACGCTCAACGAAACCTTGATTAAAAGTCGCAAAGACGAAAAAGACTTGAAGCTTGACTAAAAGAATTTATTGACGTCTGACAAAATTAGCAGATAGTTCTTTACATGCATATGATTGAGTGCAACTTATTATCTTGATTGCAAACTGTTTATTTTTGCGCACATACTAATTTGTCATAATTCCTACTTTTATGTTTGTTCAATTGCCCAACCAAATACCGCTCTGTATCTTGTAATGGTGTGACTTAATTAATAAAGCCCCCGCCTTTTCATGAAAAAAA
Source organism: Eragrostis nindensis (assembly GCA_012490785.1). Taxonomy (NCBI): domain Eukaryota; kingdom Viridiplantae; phylum Streptophyta; class Magnoliopsida; order Poales; family Poaceae; genus Eragrostis; species Eragrostis nindensis. The sequence continues at coordinate 1,568,308 of JAAXCT010000069.1, read as the reverse complement.
ATATACCGCTCTGTATTCTCGCCTACGTGCGCGCAGTTGCCCGCAACATGCTGCCAGCATCCCTTTATTGCAGTCATCATCGCAGAAGCAATGGGCCTGCCATTTGATCAACCATATATGAACTGGGCCTGCAAGGTCTCCCATATTTGCCCTGCACTGTTTTTTTTCCCTAAAACATTGACCTACATATGAAATTCCAGCGTCTGCATAAATTCATACAAAAATCAGGGTATATGGGAACAGCAAAACCTACATGCCAGATTTTCCTTTTCATGTGAGTTGCTAATCCTGTGCTCTTAGCTTATTCAACTGTCTCCACCTTGGGTCTAACAGGCACCTTTCTTGACTGGAGCATATTAATGGTTGATAGTAAACAACCCTGGGATGAATTATTAGTTGGTCTGAGTGCAATGCCAACCCATTGGGGGTAAGCATACAGATGAAGCTTATTGTCAATATAAATAGCAGCTATAAATCGCTGGTTATGGAGTATAAGGCTAATCTATGCTGCAGACTATCGCCACTGCAGCGCATCAAGGGCCTGCTTGTGGACACGGGCATCACCAGCTGCCACCACATTGAAACCTGCAAGAAATCAAAAGCTCAGCAGCGTACAAATGACCAGAAAGGACGAAAAGAACTTGTGAATCCAAATGTGAAGACTGAAAATTATACTTGTAGGCCTTGAATCCGGTGTAACAGACCAATAGAGCTTGTCTCCTTTCCAGTCAGTTATTGATCCTCCAGCCCCTTCAATGACAGGTACAAGAGAGAGGAAATCGTATGGCTGCAGAAAGGATGCATTATCTCCAGTCCAGAGAATTTTCATCCATCCAGGATGAGAATATGCTAAATTGAATAGTGCATTTGGGCTGGTTGTGCAGCACATAGCAATTATTTCATCTAGCATCGAGATCCCCCCACCTCCCTCTTTCTCAAGGCTGCAGAGTGCAGTGACTATGGCCATGTGAAGTCTAATATGACAACTCATAATGCAGAGGTAAAATAAACCAAACACATGAAAAATTCAGGTGTCAACTGGTTTTGAGTCAATCTCAGTTTCAATGTCCTAGAGCTGTAATGAGGTTTTGTAATTTGTGCATAGATGTGGAGCCCATTCAAGGAAAACTTGAGCAAGAAATGTGAAGTTAAACCAGATTAGATTGGCTTGATTTCAGTTCATTTACAGTCCTTTCCAGTCAGCAGTCAGATAAGATGGAAAACAAGAAACCAGCTGCTTACTATAAAATAGAGGCAAAAGCCACATTCCAAAGAAAATGGTAAACGTACCTTCAAACCAGATTCAACAACAAGATCGACAAAACCAGATGCCAGAAGAGCATAAGCATAGCAATCACAACCATAAAGTGGGACTTTGACCTTGCAACAGAGACGATAAATACAAGTGAGCATTGTTGACGAATGTAGAGATTCATTAAGTGTTTGATATGTAACAATCAGAGACCTATACCTTATTTCTTACACGAATAAATGCATCCTCAGCATCTCCTTCAAAGAGATGTGGGCTTGTTGTATATCTGTCATTTGCACAACACTGACAGTTATGGCGCAGTGCATTATTAAGACTGTAAAGACATGAAAACACATGATAAATAAACAGCAAAGGTAATATACATACAAGTAAGCTTGGGCCAGTAAATTGCAAGAGCGAACAGATATTCCCTGTCCATTCAAAGTTGTTTGTTTCCCATTCACCCCAATCCATCTTTCTCTCATGATTGGCTGGTCAATAATACCAATGACCTACGGAGAGGAAGATATGAAGTCAAGCCTAGATAAAGAAAAATCCAAATCATTACTTTAATTAGTAAAGATGTCCACAAAATATTTTTCAGGAAATTTCTCAACAAGATGTATTATGATTAAAAATACCTAATGATATGTTAATTTAGTTCATTGTTAAGAAACCAAAATAATTAGAGTCATTATGTACATATAGTGGTAGTGTGGTATGATGTTGTATGATATCAAGAGTATTAAAAAAATTATTATTATTCTATTTTCATTTTTGCTTATAGTGGTGAAAAGAATGACGAAATAGAAAATACCAAAGCAAACATATGCAGCTGGATATGAGCAAGCAAGAGCAAGAGGAAATTACCGGCTTCCCCTTGTGCAGAAGTGATATGAGCGTACCGAAAAGAGGCTTCCCTATGAAAAATTGATTGGTATCAATTATCGTTAAGTACAAATTAGTTTGCTTAGTCATAATGCGGCCAGATATCTAATACCAGTGATGAAACTTTTCGTTCCGTCAATTGGGTCCAGAACCCAAACATAATCAGCATAATTCGCCACGCACCTCCAACCATTCTCCTCACCAAAACTGCATTATGTAAGGGGGGCAATGGAATCATTTTTTTCGAGGTGCCTCAAAACCGACTAGAGCATTGTAAACACAGAAAAACAAATCTTACATGGCATGAGCAGGGAAGCTCTCCAGTATAACTGACACCATTGCTTCTTCTGCTTCTCTATCTGCAATCGTAACAGGACCTGGACCGAATTCAATAAATCCATAAGTTCAAAGACACAAAACCACCAACACTCAACAGTTAAAATATACTCCCTCCTGTCGGAAAATGTTGACATTCCGACCAGACAGGCAGCACAAATTTGCACTGCACCACTGATCAGGACGTCAACATTTTCCAACCGAAGGGAGTATTACATTGACTTCAAGAAAGTAGCCTTTGACGTTATCCGGTAGTTCGTACAGATAGTTGATTACAGGACATTCTGGAGTCAGCTCAATTTCAAGCATCATTGTTTGTAAAACTAGGGGTCAATTTGTATGTACCCACCAGGCCACCAAACACTGAAAACCGCATTACTTAAGGAAGCTCTAAGTATATGATATAGGCAAATGATACTTATTCACATGAGTGTGTACTGCGTGTTCTTCCTATCGTTTCACTACAAATTCCCAAGGGAAGTGGTGGAGTATAAAGGTATCGATTGCAAGAGGCACCAAATACTCACTTCATCAATTTTGGAACAAGTTAGAACAGGCAACACTTTCTTACAGAAAGTGCATGTTCTCACTTCTTAGCACATCAGGGGTGCTAGAGATAGAATTAGAAGACTAGAAAAAAGGGAAATGGCCGTGCCAAGTTATTGTGTGTATGGCATGGTTCACAAATTCGTGAACCATGAATATGTGGTTATTGTAGTACTTATTAACTATGTATATGGGCAAGGTGGGGAGCAGTAGCACAGGCGCACGAGCTGCAAGCATGAAGGATTCTCAGAGCAGTGCAAAAGGAAAGGCAAGCAAAGAAGTGGAATTTGATGAATCAGTTGGCTGGAGTCCAAGTGTGCATGAATCGGGTCAAACGGACCAAGGCCGATGTTCTGCATTATGCTTGTAATGGTCCAATCGTCCAATGCACCTTTTCTAAGGAACCAGTCTCAGTGGCGATTCTAGCCACCGGGGGGGGGGGGGGGGGGGGGGGGGGGGTGGGTGCGGCCCACCCCAAATCCAGCCCAATTCGCTTTTAGCACTGTAGCAACATTTTTTCCTCTGTTTTTTTCTCTCCTTTCGCGGCCCACCCCCACACTGGGCCCTGGACTCGCCACTGACCAGTCTTCCAGTGAATGGGGGAAAAAGAGAGATAACCATACCAGTAACTTGGTAAAGAGGCAACTTCTTAAACAAAATTTTCAATCTCAACCTATCCAGATCAGTCGGTTCCTAAGATTGATTCAGTGGTGTGACACAATGCTGTAAACAAGACAGTTGCGCAGGTACAGGTGAATGTAGAAAAGTATTCTACCAACCGTATGGGGGTATATTTTACTGGCTGGACTATAACTGCACAATGCGCAGTTATTCTCAAACAAGTCCATCATCTATTCGCAAATCAAGTCCTAATGACTTGAAGGTAAGGATATAGTCAGAAAGGGTAAAAGATACTCAAATTACCAATCAGGTCAGCAGAACTGTAAGAAGCCCCCAATCAAAAAGTGTAGATAATTGTCTAATTAATTTCCACTTCCATAGTTAGATTGTCCATTGTTCACAGAACTTTGGGTAATTTACAGCTTACATACCAAAGTTCTTATAGACTTCTTATTTATTCAGAGATGCTCCTTATACGTCTTAATGCAGGACGTCATAAATACTATTAAGTCTGGTACAAATCTAAAGCAAGTCATTCTGCTACAAGCTATCACTTGAATGATCACCCAACAGCTAAACTTCAACTCTTATGTAATCTCGATTCCAATCAGCATCCAACTACGGTCACTTTCGAAAATCACTTAATTTCAAGTAAAGTATCAGCCCCGAGGTGAAGGCTGTAGCAACAGACGTACTCGGAACACTTCCAACTAAACATAGCGTTGTCAGCAGCTAACAAGGCATGCCCTGATCTAGGGACCAGGAGACTATCCCCTAAACCTCGGCAGGAAGAATGAAAGAGAGCACGCACTGTTGTCCTCCTTGTCGATGATCTCGAATCGCTGGCGGAAGTACTTCCTGAGCACCTCCCCCGCGGCGTCCGCCGCCCTCTGCGCCACCTCCACCAGCCGCTCCGTCGCCACATCCGCCTCCTCCCGCCCCACCGCGGTGGCCGAAGCCATCGGCCGGCGCCCGCGCGCGCGCACGGCAGCGGGCGAGGCCGCGACGGGGAGGAGAGGACGGCGGGGGTTAGGGTTCGCGGAGGCGGGGCGGGGGAGGGGCGAGACGGCCGGGCGAGGGGTGGTGGTGGAGGAAGAGGAGGCGAGCATTGGGGTGGGGAAGCAGCGCGGCGGAGAGGGGTGGTTTAAATTGGTGGGGGGCGGTGGAGCGGAGAGTGACGGGCGGGAGCGCCAAGCGGCGGCGTTGCGAGGTGGGTGAGCTTTGTTGGATTCCGGCCGCAGCGCCGCCTGCCGCTTCCAGGTGGGTGAGACAGTTTTGCTGAGACGACGAGCCCAGCTCGGCAGCTCGTCGTAAGTGGCCGAGCCACCTGCCCCTGCCACTTGGGTTCACTGATCTTGGCCTTCCATTTGGGGCATCCATGATGCACAAAAGCTCAGATCTTCGAATATCGACCACTTAAAAGGCATCAATGATGCACACCCGTCATCTTAGGCCTCCTGGATTGAAGGATTTTTGTACGATTTGAATTCCTTGGTAGTTTTTATTACTCTACGGGAGCCTTTGGAACATACATGTGCCTATTATGATGATCTTTATAAATTCCCCTCCCAAACTATTGATCGTCTGAAGTGGTTCTTGGCTAGGCTTCAATATGGCTCAGCATGGTCTGTCTTAACAATCCATTACTCTTTGATTCATTCTAGTTCAATAATTGATATAACTCGAGGCTTGGCCAATTGTGTTAGGGGAGCATGAAATTTGTAAAAGCCAAGGTGTGACAAAAAGTTCATCTAGGATACGCTATGCTCGCTTCTCGCATCATTTCTTATTGATTTGTTTCACCACTTTGTTTGGCCTACTTGTTTTGATAACTCGTTTTCTTTCCTGTATAGCCATCTTTAGTCACTGCATAAACAACCTTGATCACCTAGTGTGGTGACTCTGAACAACCGAATTACCCAAATGATAGAGAAAATGATTGTGTCTTTGGACATTTGAGAAATGCTGACCATTGAGCCTCTGCGACGCCCTCTGCCCCAGTTGCCCAGATGATAGTGTGGCAAGCATGAACAATTGGAAGCCATGAAAGAATAACCGGCGGCTTAAAAATATTGTGCAACAATCAAGCACAGAAAATAAAAGGCAAATTGGGCAAAAGCCCCTGGGAACAAAATGAGAGAAGCAAAAACAAAGACCAAAGTTAATAAACCAGACTTATCATGTATAGGCGCATCAAGGGAGAAGAACACTTTGTTTTACTTAAAAAAGAGAAAAAAAAAGTAAAGCAAAGCACTGCTAGAGTAGAACAAAAAGGTTACTACAACCTACCATTCTCCTGTTATAAATGGACTACTTCAAAGTGAAGTTTATATAGTTTTTACTTGAACATATTTTCATACTATAGACAATTGCATCTATACTTGGGTAGCTTGTAACCCGGATGCACTACCGCTACCGCAAGCAGAAAAGGGAGCTGCCTAACTCACCCCATTTTTTGTTGGTTTAGGCGAGATGCAGATGCAAGGCCATGTCAAAATTGATACTACTACACGATATATCACGAATCAGTTTATTAATTAGACCTCTTAAGTCACTCTGAAAAAAAACAGAGAGACGCCTTAAGTGATGTCTTCTATAAATCATCGTACAAAACCAACCCAACAGCAAGATGAAAAGTCAAATGGGAAGAGAAAAATGAAAATTATAATGAAGAAGAAATAAGTTTGTTAGCTTGTCATAGATAGGTAGGTACTACAGATAGATAGAGCAAAGAAAGCAGTGGGAAACCGAAATTAAAGCATGCAGAATCTCAATACGACATCAGCACGTACTAAGCACATTATCGCTTGCCAAGAACCATACATAGGCCTACCTTTTCCTGATCAGCAAGAACCGAAATGGGAAGGATAAGGGGAGTACCGCGAGAAAGGAGAAAGTCAAGCAGACAAGTGTTGAGCTCGACTTCGGATTCGAATGGGGGAACAGCTTATGGCGTCGCTTATTTTTCAACGCGCGCCTCTTTGAGCGCCAGCTTCGCCTAAACATCTAAGGCTGCGTTCGGATACCCTCTAAAATTTTTAGAGGGGTCACATCAAAGATGCCGGCACGATTTATGTGTACTAAACAAAGTCAAATTACAAAACTAAGTTCAGGACTCCCGTCTATTTCACGAGACGAACGTAATGAGGGTAATTAAGCGGCGATTAGACGATAGTTACTGTAGCATCACTGTGTCAAAACATTGATTAATTAGGTTCATTAGATTCGTCTCGAAAAATAGAGCTCATCTGCAGAAATGTTTTGTAATTAAATTTTATTTAGTACTCCTAAATAGTAAGATTCTTTTTACTTTAGAGGGGTATAAAGTTTAGAGGGTTTTTAGAGGGGGAACCGAACGCGCCCTGAAATCGATCGGATGAGATGTTGACGCGCGGACGTGATTAGTAGTTTTCGCCGTGCGGTTGCGCTGGGGGCTGACGCTCCAGCGTACGTAGGAAACCGTCAGGTCGAAGCAACGGGAACGCGACCTCGAGGATGCAATCGTTCCTGTGGACGGCGGATCGTGTTTTTGCTTGTGCGTGCATGCGACAGGTCATATGATTTCGGTTTCGCGTTTTGCAAAGGATCTATGAGCGAGACATGAGCCAATTAATTGAACGTGCACAATAAAGAGAGTTGGGAATATTCGGCAGCTGTAAAAGCGTGTTAAAATGGGTTGCGAGCATTGTATTTTTTTTCTCTTGTGGGGATAAATGCTGTTCACAACACTTGACTTGATTACTGAGCGCCGGTACTGTTTGTCGTACAGTAGAGAGTGTATATGTGGGAAGTGGGAACGCTCTCAAATACACTTGTGTACCACTAGAAGCGAACGCCCTCAATGCTACTCCAAAGCTCCAACTCCAAGCGGTGACGAAGTCAAGCCTTCCAAAAAGAAAAGAAAAAGTGGTGAGCCAGGTCGACGTGCCTCCCTCTGACAGCACGAGCCCAGGGACGACGACTAGTCTTGCGCCACAAGCCAGGGAAGTCAAGCGTCCAGCTGGCGACAACCCCACCTGGCAGCGATCGTCTGGCTCGGGCCCGGATCAGATCGGACGGCCAAAGACGCCGCTGCCACGGCACCTCCCCGCCCGTCGCGCTCCACGCGGCGGCCAACGACTCGGGGCCAGGACGCCCGCGTTAAGCAAACGACCCGCGCTTGATAAAAACGCGGGCTGGGGAGCAGCGGCCGAGACCTTCCTGGCTGTTTCGTCCCGTTCGTCTCGGCCTCGCCTCCCCCGCCGCGAGCGTTCGCCTGCTGAGCTGTTGCGAAGAAGACCCATCCATCCATCCATCCACAGCCCCCACGTCCTCCTCGCCCGAAAGCCACTCCTACTGGCGTAGCGAAGCGAAGCGAAGAGTGGAGTTGACCCGTTCGTTCGCCTGCGCCTCCATCCTCGTGCTCGTCGCCGCCTCGTCCGGGTGGTGGTGCCGCGGCGGAGCGCTGCGCTGCGCCGGTCGGGCCGGATCGGTCGGCGCCGGCGGAGAGGTGAGGCGATCCCATCCTCGGCGACTTCTCTCCCTTCCTCTCCTCGTGGGGCGCGTCTCTGTGGGCTGCAGTTACTGGTGGTGGGCTGGGTCGCCAGTGTTCCCCGTGTTCATTGCGGCGGGTTTGGGGGAGACTCCGCTGAATTCTCGCGAGGCGCGATCGTGTTCTGGTTGGGGAACCTACCTAGGGTTCGTGCTGAGCGGGTATCCATGGCGTATCTGTGCGGGGATTGCTAGGTCATTTGCGTCCCCTTGATTGTCGCGTTTGGGGAGGCGAAATATCGCTTCATTGTTCGTTTGTTTTTTGTTAACTTTTTCCGGGGCTCTGTTTGGCGCGACCACGGATTGGGGATCTTTGGTTCCTGGCGTCTAGGATCTTGCCACCGGTTGGGGATTTTGGACCCTGGCCGTGTGCTTCTGCTTGAAAAAAATGAACCTGTTGACTCACATAGAAGTGGATTTTGCCCATTCCAGCTTGGAGTGTGTTTAGTTTTAGTGATCCTTGTATGATGAAATGATGCTCTGTGTGTGAAATTAATGCGATTGTTTCTTTTATGGAACGGCTCTTGAGCAATTTTTGTTACTCTTCTCATAAGATGCTAAGTGGAATTCATACCGCTGAGTTACTGTTGTCTTCAGAATGTAAAGGGTAATGGGGAAAAGATTTTTTGTTTCTCTGCTTTAGTGCTGAAGAATTCCTCCTTTCTATTGACAATAAAATTCTCGTAAGTCGTAAATGTATGATTCACTTGAAGAGTTAATGATCTTACCCTTCTCATGAGATGCTAAGTGGATCTCACACCGCTGAGTTACTGTTGTCCATAGACGTAACGGGGTAATGGGAAAAAGAGGGACGGATTGAAATTCTTTCTGTTTCTCTGCTTTAGTGCTGAAGAATTCCTCCTTTCCATTGACAATAAAATCCTCGTAAGTCGTAAATGTATGATTCACTTGAAGAGCTAATGATCGTACCCTTCTCATGAGATGCTAAGTGGATCTCACACCGCTGAGTTACTATTGTCCATAGACGTAACGGGGTAATGGGGGAAAAGGGGGACGGATTGAAATTCTTTCTGTTTCTCTGCTTTAGTGCTGAAGAATTCCTGCTTTCTATTGACAATAAAATTCTCGTAAGTCGTAAAATTCTCGTGTATGATTCACTTGAAGAGTTAATGATCTTACCCTTCTCATGAGATGCTAAGTGGATCTCACACCGCTGAGTTACTGTTGTCCATAGACGTAACGGGGTAATGGGAAAAAGAGGGACGGATTGAAATTCTTTCTGTTTCTCTGCTCTAATGCTGAAGAATTTCTCCTTTCTGCTGAGAATAAAATCCTCAAAAACACGTAATTCACTTGTAGAGTTAACTTTGACTTTGGATACCCTGCTATATTCTGCTTCGTACAAAACTTTGGTAACCCAGTCTGATCGTATTAATATTCCTGTTCCGTGACTACTGCAGATGAATTGCAATATGGAAGCATTACGTCAGATGAATCTGCCACCAGGATTTGGATTCCATCCCTCTGATGCCGAACTCATTTCTCACTATCTGAAAAGGAAGATACATGGCGAGATAATTGAGTCTGATCTTATACCAGAGGTGGATATATACAAGCATGAGCCATGGGATCTACCCTGTAAGTCGAACATGCTTTCATACTTCAGTTTAGTCATACAATTAGGCCTTACTAATTTTTTCTGTCAAGTTTAATTATATCAATTTGCTACATGTACTCAGATTTCCTTTCCTTAACAAAAAAGTTGAATTCCTCTGAAGCTGTAGTCATAATGTCGTAGTGAACTGTAGACAACTAGATATGACTGTATTGAACAATTTTATCATTGATGCAGTTTTTGTCGCATATAACAAAGTAATTGCTGTCATTATGTATCCTCTTTGGCCAGCACAATGGCATTTTTTTTCCTGTTGCAAGGTTCAAATACTCATTTTCTCTGATCTTCTGATTATATTTGCAGCAAAGTGCAATCTTCCAATCGAGGATAACAAATGGCATTTCTTTGCCTATCGTGACAGAAAGTACCCTACTGGTGCCAAGTCAAACAGGACAACAAGGGCTGGTTATTGGAAATCGACAGGGAAGGACCGAGCCATAAAGCTGAAAAAGCGGACTCTAGGAACAAAGAAAACTTTAGTTTTTCATGAAGGTCGCCCTCCCACTGGAAAACGTACTGAGTGGATTATGCATGAGTACTACATAGATGAGAATGAATGTCAAGCCAGCCCTGACATGAAGGTATTGGACTGCTCATTGTGGTTGCCTTTCCAATTCAATTGACTGTTTGCTTGGTTATTCGAGATTATCATATGTTGTGTCTTGTCAAAAAATTATCATGTGGTGTTACCCAAGGTTTTAAACCAGTATGCTAATGTTGTTTTTCCTGTTCTTCAGGATGCCTTTGTTCTCTGTCGTGTTACTAAAAGAGAAGACTGGGTCTTAGAGAATGGTAATGAGGTGGGAAACAGGAATCCTCATCCAAATCAACTGAATGACGCTGCTACATCAGTTGCCATTGCTGAAAAGCAAGAAGATGCTGCTGCATCAGGTAGCTGTGTTGGAGAACCTAATCATGTTGCTACACCAGCTAGTGTGGAACAGTCAGATGTTGTCCCGGCAGAGTTCATTGTTCATTCTCCGAAAAGTGAGAGTGAGCTGCAAGTATGGCTGGATGGCCTTATTGTTGATCCTCCATCTTGCCCTGCAGGGGATAACGGTTCTGCTGACCTGTCTCTGATTGAACAAAATGCTGAATCATTGGTATGTTCCTGATGCTTACTCTTGTTGGTACAGTTATATAATTCAATCTTACTTCATTTCAATTATTTAGCTGTAACCAAACCTTTGACCTAAAAGTATGCTTTCAAAGTATGCCTTTTTTTAAAAAAACATTGCAATCATGGACATTACTCATTGCAAATTGTTAATTATTTTCCTTCATTATATTTGGCATGCTTTTAAATGGAAGTTTTTATTACATGCTTTCAAAAACTCTATTTTTGATTGTTTTGTTCTGGCGAAGAATGTGCTAACCTTCTGGTTTCTTTCCCTTGCAGAATTGGCAGAACCCTGATTCTATTGCTCCGAAGACAGAATCAGACCAGGCTAGTCCCTCCCAGAATGATATAGATGTTAGAGACTATCTAACGTTTGAAGATGTTAGTATGTTGTTTGCATTAGCATTTCTGTTCCTGGCTTCGATGATGCTTCTGCTACTAACCAGGCATACTCTATGGTCGGATTGGATTATGGTACTCTTCCAAACAATTTTGAGGGGACCTGGAATGAAGAATTGCAGTTACACCAGGGAAATTACAGTACAAATCTGTCAAACGAAAATGCTGATAATGGAATTATAGTTCGAAGGCGAAATGTAACAACATCTGATAGCAGTTTACCATCGAATAGGAAGATTAGACTGCAGGTTGGTATTAACAAGATGGTTACAAGTAACTCTGAAACTATGAACCAGACTATCAAGGCTGTAGGTAACAGTGGTCGCATGAGATCCTTCAAACAGTCGGAAGAAACTGAGTCAAGTGAAAATCTCAGCAATCAAAGGGGCATAAGAAACACATTCAGATCATCAGCTGGGTTCAACACACTTTTTGCCTGCCTTTGCATGATTGGAGTTATTGCTGCAGTACTGCATGGGTACTACCACTCTGGTATCAGCTTGTAACAGTGGATCAGGAGACGGCGGCATCTTTAGTTTTAGGTGTACGGGGCAGTGGTTTCGCCTCGAGGGAATATAGATCACTTCTGCTTGAGTTATTCTTGGTGAGATGGGATGCCAGTAGGTTGCTTGGAACCGGTTGTTGCATCTGCCATTTTTATCTTTGCAGTAGTTTCCCTTGCTTCACTTGCACTGAATTGGACGAGTCATTTGAGTTCCTCACCTTATGCTACTGTGAAGATCTCTGCTTCACCGTTTTTTAGTGGTGCTGTACATATGAAGATCTTTCTCCTTTTTCCCCTTATTGTACCTACTACGATGAACTCCTGCAAAAATCAAAAAAAAAAAAAAAGCTCTGCCTATTAATATTATATCGTGCGTTCTAGAAGCTTTGACTGTGAATGTTTTATATTTTGATTGTGAACCTCGTACATTCTCATGTACTATCACATAATGGGGACTATAGTGTTATAGTATACTCCGTTTTTTAATACATGACGCCCGTTGACTTTTTTGTTCAACTTTGACCAATAATATAGATTTAAATAATTTCTTTTCGAATGTGAAATGAATATCATTGGATTCATCATCAAAAGCATTTTAAGATTAACCTATACACTTAGCTAGTTACACAAATATTTTGAATAAGACGAACGCTCAAACGTAACAAAAAAAGTCAACGGCATCATATAATTAAAAACGGAGGGAGTATCATTCTTTTTTTGGCAATCTTATTTTGCTCTTAGATTAAACCCTCTGCTTGAATGAAGTCCTCATTTGCTCGTGTCTGGTAGAGTAGACGGCTACACTTCATATGCTACTATTTTTTTTCTTTGTGACGTTAGGACAGCTGGTTTAGCTGAAAATTGAACTAATCCAACTGTCCTAATTTTCTATTTTCGTTTTGAAAGTGTTACCAAAAGTTCAGTACTATAATGCCTCTTTAGATGTCAATGGCACTAAAATTGACGCTCTTATTGCCGGAACTAGAATTACTTTAATGAAGCGGACCAAACATGTTAACTAGGTGACATGATAAACAAGGTTATTTTTCTTTTTTCTTTTTCTTTTTTTTTGCGAGGAAACAAGGTTATTTTTCTAGTTGCCTCAACTGTGTGTTTGTTCCTTGGGCTTGGAAATCCTCCACAGAATCATAGCTTTAATCTTTTTGCAGACGCTTGACGGACGAAACCAGAGCTTTGGGCCTGGCATCATTTTTTTGAAAACATGGTTGTAAAAACTGGCTAGCAGAGATAATAAAATTCCAATACTTCGACAGCTGCAAGACGCATTTCTACAACTACAAAGCCAACACATAACTACCTACATGCGCTCTGTGGGAGCATTCCATCACGAAATCATATCTCCCAGTTTCGCAAAAGAAAAAAAAAGAATATTATCTCCCAGAGACTTGCACGCAACCAAACTGCTCATACAAAACAACTCGAATTCAATAAATAATCTAGCATGCCGGGTGGTAAACTTTTGCAACCCAGCAGGGCCTTAGGCCCTAACCTTTTTCTGTTAAACTACTTACTGTCATAACTAAAAACCGCAACGTGGGTCTAAACAGCCCTGTGTTGCATAGTATAAGAAGTCGTACTATCATGTGCCCTGGATAGCACCGCAGTCCTGCCTCTCTGAATATGATGGCGGCAAGGGACTTCCAGTATGGTGGTTGTTCGCTAGCCCTGGCACCAGCTCATCGGCCGCAGGATCCATCAGCTTCCATGCTAAGGAGCTATACTTCCAGTGGCCAACCTGAACAGAAGCAAAGTATGCTTTACACTTGGAACAATAGTAATTCACCAGTAAAATTGTGACAAAATCAAACTTGCAGGGCACAGAAAACAGGAAGCAACTCACCTAACTGATCATGAGGAGGTAGGCTACTCCCTCCAGTGCCTCGTCCAGAACCCTTTCTTTCTTGCCGAGTCATTCTCTGAGGCTGACCTTGGAGGTCGAGAACCAATTGAGAAATGCCTCTTCAAAAATGGTCTACTAAATGGGACCTTCATGCTGGAACTTGTCCCTAACCTGGGCTCTCTTCTACCTTTCTTCTGGTGCTTATTGTTCCCATCTAGATCGATATTAACTATCACATTTTTTGGTATCTTATTCTTAATCTTTGATTCCAACTTCCCAAATAGCTTCACTATACATTTCTCACCATGCGTGCATACAGGGCATGGAGGATCATATTTGTCAGCTTCTGTAGTTATGCTATCTAAACAGTCAGCATGGTAAACATGGCCACACAATAAAACAGCAACAACAGCCAGCTCCTGAGCATTCCAGGTCGACCTTTCCTTCAACAGCTTTAAACATAGCTTGCACACCTCTTGGTCTGGGGGTAGGCTACTAGGATTTGAAGCATTTGATCTGGTCATTTTACTGGAAATGGAACCTAAGAGCTCACTGTCAACTGACCACCTCTCTCTTTGGGATGTTGCAACCATTTCAGAAAATGTGCGCATTGACCAGCCATCAGATGACTCACCATGGGATCCTACTGCTGATAAATCATTGCTGCAGACAGAGAGCATGGAGGAGGATGGCCTTCCTTCAGGAGAGCTGATCTCATTGAGAGATCTGAGAGATGGAATTTTGCTATCCGAAACCTGTCTATATAATTGGTATCCAGGTGACCGTCGTGCTTTCTTCATTGAATCTGAATCCATTGTTTGAGAATGACTCCTAGAGCATGAAGCATCTGCTGCTCTGGATACTAAGGGTGGCGTTGAAGGAACAGATATTGATGTCTTCGAATCTGAAGCAACACTCCCAATGTCAAGTGATTTCCTGGAGAATTTTGCCTGCGCAAGATATTGAATAATAAAATAGTAAGACAATAAATAAGCAGCAATTTTACAGCTGTGTGGAGCCTAAATCATTGCAGCTACTATTTTGGTTAATTCAGCATACCTCTGGGGAAGAATTGCTTGCTGTGGAACGATCAGCTGAAAAACGAAAATCAGCAAACAAATCCATCATGTTGGGAAATGCACAATTACATCAAGGATAGCTCAATGAAAGCATGTCAGATAGCATCAATTAGTTCACTACCTTGAGGATCAGCTTTCATAACCTTTGATGTTTCTACTTTCTTGTCAGATTTATGCCACTTTGCCCTCTGGAACACATAAGAAGGGCTATTTCCATTGGAAAGGCCTTCGGTTGGTGCAATGGAACCACTCTTTGTTTCAGGTCGAATGCTTCCACTGCTATGGTTGGAAAACATCGTAGGGATTTCCATTATGTCTTCGATGTGTGTGCGGTTGTCCCATCGGAAGCTCCATGATGGTGAGTGCCTTACATTTCTGTATGCTGAAACTTCTACCGGAATCACACATGGCTGTGTCCTCTCCTTTGCAGCTATGCAGCAATTAGCTCCCATATTGCTTGATGAAAGCAATCAATATGCTGCCATTTCAATCAACCAAATGCAATGAGTTAATTTATGAAGCTCAAACCTTGCGACCCCACACTACCTAGTATTACAGGAAGACAACACAAAGAATAAGGTAGTTTTCAATAAAGAAATGGATACAGACTAGAACTGAATTAGATAAAGTACAAAACAGGCAGGTAACCATAAGCTACGGTAGAAGCCTCCAGACAGCTAAGAGGATCGCATAAAAAGCAGAAAGGAACCCCGACAAGGAAGCCAAGGGGCTCCCTCAGCAAACTTAACTCAAAAGCACGTGTAAACGGAAATTATAAAGGTTAGTAAAATTTACATTTCGGCCATGCAGATGATAGTCTCGTAATCATTATCTCGTACAAATACTGTTCATGAAGGTCTGGATAAACAAATTATTATGGTGCTGCAGGGATTGGATCGCTGGAGTGACTTATATATACTATATTTAATATTTGTACAGTTAGAGCGCACTATCCAAATCATTGAAATTATTTAAGTGACTGGAGAAAGAATATTTTCTGGCAAATGGGAGCATAAAATCCAGCAGCATGCTTTACATACATTTAAATCCGCTCATGACATTCCTAATTGTTCCAGTTGTGAACATCAGCATCCATAAAGCAAACATTTAACCTAGCCACGATAAGAAAGCTAAAAAAAAAAAGATGCTTGCTTATAATTGAAGGCACGAGTTAGAGGAGCTGACTAACTACAGCGGGTGAAACTGTGTGCAGGAAGAAAGCAGCAGTTAGGTAGACCAGCATAGGGACATTCCAAAACTAAAATACACTCAAAGGCCACAGATTCTTCCTCCCACACAATGCCTTAGCATCTCACATTTATTCTTATGTCCACTACGAGCTGTACAGAGACAACAGGTGTGAATAACAAAAGTTGCATAGGATATTATTCGTGGCACCGGACCAAAGTAAAATATAGAGAATTCTCTGCCACTCGGTTTTAACCATACTCAATTCATTGCACCTAAGGATTATACTTGGAACGCACAATCATACTCAATCTGAAATTTAGCTCTGACGATTTCTGTCCCAGAAGTTCCGATATTAACTGATGTTAAATTACGAAAAGGGGAAAGAAAGTAAATCTAGTTGATAAAACAGAGGACACGGAGTTCTACGGAAGATCGGGTCGAGAGTCGAGACTATATGCTACAAACATTCAGCACAATTCGCTACGAACAAGTAGGTAGGACAGATCAAAACTCATAATTCACCAACATCTAACCCACCGCCAGGGCACCTGAATTCTCCATAACTACACCCCCAATAGCAACAGAATCCACCCGCAGTTCGCGAGAATTACCTCGTATCACGCGAACAGTGGGCCCCGATCCGCCCGACCACCACCCGCGAACCGCGCCGTCGCGGGGCCCAGATCTGACGGCGGCGGCGGGGCGTGGGGCGAAGAGCGCCTCCTCGCCGCGCGGGCTCGGCCGGGCAGGGGCGGGTCTCCGCTAGGGTTGCGGCGCGCGGGAGGTGGAGAAAGGAGGACGAGGACGAGGAGCGGACGAGGTGAGCGCAGGGGAGGAGGGGGGAGAGCGGAGTGTGGTTGGGTGGGTATAAAACCCGGTGAGAAGGGGAACGGGTCTCGGTCTCCGCTTGGCGAATGGCGAGACTGGCTGCGAAGCGAGCCGAGCCGAGCCAAGCGGAAAAACTGCTCCGGCCACCCCGCGGACACGAGGACACGAGGCCCCGCCTCGCGACGCTTCCGGCCGCGGCCGCTGGACCACGTGCTCCGCCGCCGTGTCTCCGGTCCGGGCCCACTGGCATCGGCTCGTCGCTGCATGGTGTACGCTTTCTGGTGGCTGTGCGAGACACATGTGGCAGTGACAATGGTAGGCTTTCGAATGTCAGTGTGTGCCCACGCGCATCTCCTGTGGTTAGCGAGCAGCAAGGCGGACGGCACTTGGTAGATTACGTGGCTCGATCCATCTGTGGCTTCGAAGTATAAACCATACCACAAATCGCCCTAAAAAAGTTAATTAAGTCAATGTCAGCTCAGCTTCATCACACACGGCAGCGAAGCAGGCGGCTAAGAGCCAGGCGCTTCAAACTTTGGAATTGGAAAGTCGGCGTGGACGTCCTTTCGAGATCCTCCCACGCCGTTTTAGGCTCTATGATCATTTTCAGTAAAGGAAAAGAAGATCATCTCTCTTAAAGAGATGCACACTTCAGAGTTAGCAGAACCAAAATGTTCGGTTCAGTTGAACAGAACAAGCATGGGGTTCCACCATTCATCACTGGTTGCAACTTCCGCTTCCTCTGCATCACCATTCATCACTGGTTGCAACTCCCACTTCCTCTGCATAATCATCAGGATCATTTTCATTCAGTGAACTCCTGCAACATTAATCTGGAGACATTCATAAGACTCTCGGTGCAGCCAACTCTGTGTTCCACAATTTCCATATTATGTATAACCCAACAATAAAGATTACTAGTACAATCAGCGTGTTCGGCTGGCTGGAAACCAGCCGGCTGCTGCTGCTCCTGCTGCTACAGTCAACTGAATTGCTACAGTACGTGAATCCTCCGCTACAGTGTTCTCTCTCACTATTTAAACTGCAACTGCAACTGCATCCTCCAACCGAACACCCCGAATAGAAGGTGCAAACAAAACAATACAGCATGCCAGGTTTAATCTTCCAACCCAGCAAGACACCTTCGTCCTGAAGATCATACTATGTATTCTATGTTCTATTACACTGCAACTATGACTGGAGTCTGCAAGACAGCAACAACCCTGGTTGCATACTTGCATAGTACAAGACAAGATTTACACACTACATTTGTGCTGGCACAATGAGTGCTTCAATAAACAGTATGTAATCATGTAATATGGTGGAGGTAGCTCCACAGTCCAATCCTTCCACAGCTTTTGACTCCACTGGACCACAATATTGATTGGTCATGAGCTCACACCAGCAAGCTCCTTCCTGGTAAATCATATGAAAAACCACAATACACTATAAATCAATTTTATTCCTCCTAAAATCTAAAGAGAAAGAAAGCATGGAAGGGGCAAATACCTATCAGAACTGAGTTAACAGAATAGAAAAATGGGAAGCTGCTCACCGAATAGATAACACCCAGCTTGCTATTCTCTCCAACGCCTTGACCAGAAGCCCTTCTTTCTTGTTGGCTCACCCCCCAAATCTGATCTTGGTGGCCGAGAACCAGTCGAAAAATGCCTCCTCAGAAAAGGCCGGCTGAACGATTCCTTCATGCTATAACTTGTGCCCAATCTGGGTCCTCTCATACTTTTCTTCTGGTGTTTTGAGCTCCGATCAAGATCACTATTAGACATACTTTTTAAAGTATTGTTCTTAATCTTCGATTCCAGCTTTCCAAATAGTTTTGCTGTACATGACTCACCGTGAGTGCATACAGGACAAGGAGGATCGTATTTCTCACTTTCCTCAGTAATACTATCCAAACAATTTGCATGGTATGCATGACCACAGAATAGAACAGCGACAACTGCAAGCTCATGGCCATTCCAAAAGGAGCGTTCCTTTAATAGCCTTGAACATAGCTTGCATACCCCCTGGTCAGGCGAGAAAGTAGGATGTGAAGCATTTGATCCTGATAGTTTACTAGCAATGGAGCCAACGGGTTGATTGCCAACCGACCACCCTCTTTGAGATGTAACCACCGATTCTGACGGTGTGTGAGTTGACAACCCATTAGATGACTCAACATGTGATAGCCCAGCAAACAGATCATGGCTACCTGATGAGAGTGTGGAGCTTGATGCCGGTCTTTCTGCAGGGCTGTTCTCGATAAAGTTCTTTAGGGGTGGGAAATTGACATCCATAATCTCCCTGTGTGGTTGATTCCCTGGTGACTGACATGATTTCCCCATTGAATTAGAATGATTCATAGAGGATGAAGGATATGCTGGTTCTGTTTTGGATCCTAGGGATGGCGTCAAAGGAAGAGACTCTGGTATCTTCATTTCTGAAGCAGCAGTCACCACATCTGGTGTTTTGTGGGAATTTGACTGCACAAACTGGATGAACAGGGACAGAAGAACCATCAGAAACAATTGTATGGCTATAAGCTGTAAAATGGAATATTATCATTAGAATGGTACGAAATATACCTCAGGGGACGAATTCTTTGCGCTGGATTGATCCACTGAAAACAAGAAACAGATATCAGAAAAGAATGGTTTATGTATTTTGTGCGTAGGTGTCAATTCTCCCACAGAGAACAGAAATCATTGTTTGCTAATTCCTACCATTCTATAATCCACACACATCCAGTATCAACAAAAGAGAGATCAATACAAAGAAAACATTGCAAATCTGTGAATCTGAAAGTTATAGAATCAATGCAGCACATTACTATTGAGTATGCATGACACACACAAATAACTGTCAATCTTACATTTAATACTTTAATACAAAAATAATCAAAGGATAAATTACGCAGAATGATGGATAAGCCCCCTTTCTAGAGTTAAAACTTACAAAGGAAAATAATAGACCAAAAAAGCACCATGTGAAACAAAAAATAATCTTGAGGACATGAAACAAGTCAGCACTAAAAGTCAGAAGCTATCAGTGCACGATATAAAAATCCTAACTCACAAACAACTTCAATCTTGTCCACCAACAATACATTCATTTTCACATAATATGCGAGCAGAGTACCAAAACAAATCAGTCGGCAATACAACAAAAGGATACGACGTAAGAGGAACAAGTAGTAAAAGAAAAACACTTAGCATAATTTCATGCGTTCACCTTGAGGATCAATTTTTGAAAGCTTGGACGCTTCCATCTTTTTGTCAGATTTTTGCCACTTGACCCTGCGGAACACATCAGCTCGGCCATCCTCAGCAGTATGACATTCGGTTGGTGCAACAGAACCACTCTTCAGTTCAGGTTGAATATTTCCACTACTGTGATTGGAAAACACTGCATTGTTTTCCATTATATCCTCTATGTGTGTACGGTTGTCCCACCGGAAGCTCCATGATGGAGAGTGTCGTATCCTGTATGCTGAAACTTCAACGGGGGCCAAACTTGGCTGCGACCTCTCCTTGGCAGCGACGCAGCAATTAGCTCCCATAATTATTGCAGAGAAAGTCAATATGCCTTATATATGATCAAATCTTCAGAATTCATCCACGTCATAAAATAGTTGCAAGGCATCCACAACATGCCGTGTTGCTGACACTCTCTAAGAGGAAACTGCAAAATAATGACAAGCACAAACACATATCATCTTCATGAAGAAATGAATCGGTGACTTCAAGAAAGCACTGCCCTAAGCGGGGACATCATAACTGTACTAAGAGGTTGTGCTGGACTCCTGTGGGCAGAACATTAGAAGAAGAAAACAACCTTACCACGGAGACAAAAAGCACTAGGAACAAGCTTATTTAAAACAGAGGAGGTTAGTGTTGAACTACTAATCTGTTTAGTGAACTTTCTTGGAGCAGAATTACTGAAGTGTTTTCTTTAAAAAAGTAAAATACTGACATCGCGGCAATTGTCTTCCAATAGAAGCAATTACAGGAGCAAAAAGACAGGAATTCACATTAATAAAACAAGAAAAATCAAATAGTATTACGAGGTTATGTTATGTGCTCCAAAATAGGGTGCAAGGAAAATTTATAAGACTTTAGCTTTGTATAGTTTAATAAAAAAATAAAATGCAAGAAATGATTTGAAAGCCAAGCGTATATCCTGGACATGTGAAAGCGTTTACTGACCTCGTTTCTTTAAAATAAGTAAAATACTGGCGTGGGGGCAATTGTCTTCCAATAGAAGCAATTACAGGAGCGAAAAGACAGGAACTCACATTAATAAAACAAGAAGAATCAAATAGTATTACGATGTTATGTTACATGCTCCAAAATAGGGTGTAAGGAATTTTGTATAGTTTAATAATAAAATTAAACGAATGATTTGAAACAAGTGTATACCCTGGACATGTGAAAGGTGTTTTATATTCAAAGCTTCTGAACATAAGAACAACGACATGCCATACAGAAGTTAGAATGTTTGACAAGAAAGACTTCCACGTGGAGCCAGCCACTTACTAATCAACAAATAGAAAGCTCCAAAATTACATAGAAACAAATACTCTCATGTATATTTTAGGGGGAGGTTCCATTTGGAAGCTCAACTACAGTGACATAAGCTGTGGAAGAAGATACTTTAAGATGCAGATGTTGACATATTCCAAAACTAAGGCACACTCTAAGAGACGTATTCCTCCCTGAAAACACACATAAGCATCTCCTCGTGTCTGTGCTCATGTCAAATCAGGAATTGTGGAAACAACAGCTACATGCCAAGCACAATCACCTTTGCAGGGTATCGCATCAGCGCCCAATGGATACTGAACGTAGTAAGCTTCTTTGTTTGCTGATTATATTCTTCATTAACCACAAAAGAACAATGTAAAGGTAATACAGTGTAACTACGATGCCAGCCGAAGAGCCAAGATTCAATTTCAAGGATACGTTTCAATGGGGGTTGGCATGTAATGTAACACTAGGACCCGATCTTAGTTCGAACAGCTAGTCACCAATCCATCCAGTAATTATACGACGCACGTCAAGTACGAACAAAAACAGAATTCGCATATTTGCATCACAGCATATATCGGTACCATACAGGGCAACCATAAACCGAGTTCCTCCGTTTCCTAACTTCGCAGCAAAACAGCACACCAGAAATCAGTAATTCCAAGAAATTACCTAGAGCCAATCAAAATTTCATCCGGCGGGCAGGAGGGACCCAAATCGCCCAAATACGCCCGGAGCTGCCGCAACAAGATCTGCCGCCGCCACAGGAAGGGCCGCTAGGGTCAGAGGGGCGGCGGGACGGGAGACGCGCGGGGGCGGAGGGTGCCGCTTGCAGCGAGGAGGGAGACGGGGAGAGGGAGCGGAGCGCGCGTGTTGTGTATGGAAGGGGAAGCGGAGCGGGTGGTACGAGCGCCGCTGAGAAAATGGTTTCTGCGTTCGCGGAGACGCGCTGCTCCAGCCACCCGGGCTCCGCACACAGAGAACGCCGCTCTGCTCGTGCTTCGTTCACGTGGCGAGAGCCGCGCGAGTCGCGGATACCGGGCCCACACGCATTGACTGAGAGAGCGTCCGGGTGGACGGAAAGGTGTGGTACGCGTGGCAGGTGAGCTTGGCAGAGTCGTTTCGTGGAAGGCAACCGGATGCTCGCCGGCCACACTCGCGCGCGCTGACTTTTGCGACGCGTGGTTTGTGCGGTCGCAGCTTGTAGTCAGCTGTGTACGGACGTGGTGTCGCCGCTCGGCTCCGTGCTACGCCGTTGAACTGCGAAAGGCCGGTCGTAAATGGGCCTTGGCCTGAGTCTTATGGGCCTCCAGTGTCTTTTTGACCAGTGGCTTATGATCCTTTTCAGTATTTTTTTTTATGAGACCCGTTTGTTTTCACCGTTACCATATACTACCTCCGTTCAGAAATAGATGTCATTCTAGCTCTGGGCATGAGAATTAAGAAGAGGTGAAAAGGTGGGTGCACAGAAAACAAGGAGGAGAGAGATAAAGATAAGTGTGTAATGGGAAGAGAGAAAGATACATTGGAAAGTGAGAATGATATGTAATTTGAGAAAAGTGAGTGTCTATGGCTCCCTTTGTTCCAGCTTTTGATTCTGAATTATGGATTGTAGAATCAAAAGCTGAAACAAATGGTTGGATTCTGGGCTCAGATTGTAGAATCTGGAAGGCCAGATTCCACAATCTCACAATCTGCTTCAGATGAGCTTTTGATGGATTTTGCTACGCCAAATGAACAACGTGCCCATCGCAGTGTTAGGAGATGAAGAAGATAACATGAATAAATTACGTGACAACCTTGCTACTGCTTTGTATGCTAGGAGTGAGCAGTTATTTATGAGAGGATATTTGCACCGACATTATGTATTCTTAATTATTCTGAATTTTTTGTAATTTTTAGTTGCTCCAAAGCGACTCTGTTACTATAATATGTGTTTAATTAAACAAACATGACATGCAATGCAATAAAGAGCATTTCAGACTTTTCTCTTCCTGAGGCAAGAACCCATAGAGTCACAATCCAAGGAAACAAACAGCTTCAACTTTTGATTCTTAGAATCTGGATTCTGAAAATCACAATCCAAAAGCTGGATTCTTAGAATCATAAGCACAAACAAAGGGGGCCTATATACATGCGCCTCCGTCCATGGCCAGAATGACATGTATTTTGGAACGGATGGAGTAAGCATGAAAATTTTCAAGTGGACTATGTGAAAATGCTAAAAAAAAAAAAGTTTAATGTTTGGTAAGATTGAAATGAACGAGTGGAGTAAATAAATTCAAAAGAATAGAAATACTAAGAACAAACTTTTGTGTTGCATATGATCTACTATTTGGAATTGAGGTGAGTACATAATGTAGTGAAAAATTATTATGTTTTTTTTGTGTGATCCATAGGATTTTTTTTTTAAAAAAAAAACACACATGAACACATACAGCTAGTGAAAAAATGTTAAGAATTGTGATTTGATATTCAACCTTACAAGTTGCAAAGTATGTATGAAGCCATGGCCTCTTCACAGGTAAAAGTAGAGATTAGTCAACAACAATGTACTCATTTTTGAATCTCAACAAAAGATATACCACTCACATGAGACCATGACTCTTTCGGTCAAAATGACATGATAAGAACCCGCGAGGGCTTATGTGTCGATCTTTTGGTGAGAAGGGGGATAACTCGATTTGGTGGAAGGAGACGACGTTCACGGCTCGACTTCAGCAATCCAAGGACGCTGCGCCTTAGCAACCGATACACCACCTCCAATGGACGCCGCGATCTTGTGGGAGCGCGACCTCCGGCCACTAGGGCACTCGTCCTGCAAGCAATCGAGAACTAGCAAGAACAAGTAAACAAGCACTGAATGCGAGATGTAATTGAAGAGCTAAAGCAACTGAAATCAACTATGGTGGGGTTCTGAATACAAGAAGTCGGGCGGTTTAGTCAACTCGCGCGCTTACAAGGAAGTAGCAATGGCTAACTTTCAATCAAACAAAACCCAATCTGAAAAGTGGCGGCTACGGGGGTAGAAATAGCAAGGGAGGACGACCACAGGGGTGCTGGGGTCGTGCTCCAACCCTAGGACGCGTCCTTAATGGACTCAACTTGATACAAAGCCCATTGGGCCAAAACCGGGTGTCGCAGCACCGTGAACAGTAAATCGACGACTGCAGGCGTTTCCGAACAGATATGGAGGTGAGGCTGGATCCGTTGGAAAGTAGACTTGATAAGCTTTCCATGAAGTATAAGAACGTCCCAATCGGAGTCCGTATGAAGCCATGGCACCCGTCACAAGTCGCCCCTGTCCTGCAGTCCGAAACCGGCGCGCGCGAATCCCCTCCCCTTCTTATCCTCTCCATTGTTCCTAAGCAAAACAAGAGTGCACGTGTCTCCATGGAACAAATCATATGGACAAGAACTTAGGAAGGAACTCACTTGATAGTTAAGTTGACGAGCACGAGCGCGAGTAATAGGACCAGCCGGCGTTTGTGGTGATGGTGCTGCTGTAGGTGTGGATGTATCTATAGTGTTGATGTCCTCATCATCCTCCCCTTCTTGCATTTGAGTCGTCCTCGACTCAAGCGCATCTTCCTCTCCCAAATATGGCTTCAAATCTGCAATTTAACGCATCTTCCTCTCCCAAATATGGCTTCAAATCTGCAATGTTAAATGTGGGACTAACCCCAAACTCTGCAGGAAGATCAAGCTTATATGCATTCTCATTAATTTTTTGCAACACTTTAAATGGTCCATCAGCTCTAGGCATCAACTTAGATTTTCTCAATTCAGGAAACCTATCCTTTCTCAAGTGCAACCAAACCAAATCACCAGGTTCAAAAATCAATTGCCTTCTACCTTTATCACCAGCAAGTTTATACTTAGCATTTATACGCTCAATATTTTCTTTAGTTGTTTCATGCAACTTCAACATAAATTCAGCACGTTGTGAGGCATCAAAATTCAATTTTTCAGAAGTTGGCAAAGGCATCAAATCAATAGGAGCACGAGGCAACAGTCCATAAACAATCTCAAAAGGGCACATCTTTGTAGTAGAATGCAGCGAACGATTATAAGCAAATTCAATATGAGGCAAACATTCTTCCCACATTTTAAGATTCTTCTTCAAAACAGCCCGTAACATAGTAGACAAAGTTCGATTAACAACTTCAGTTTGGCCATCAGTTTGGGGATGACAAGTAGTAGAAAACAAAAGCTTAGTCCCCAATTTACCCCACAAAGTTCTCCAAAAATGACTAAGAAATTTAGCATCACGATCAGAAACAATTGTATTTGGCACACCATGCAAGCGAACAATTTCCCGAAAGAACAAATCAGCAATATTAGTAGCATCGTCGGTCTTATGACATGGTATGAAATGTGCCATTTTAGAAAATCTGTCCACCACCACAAAAACACTATCACGCCCTCTCCTAGTCCTAGGCAATCCCAACACAAAATCCATAGAAATATCTTCCCAAGGAACACTAGGAACGGGTAAAGGCATATACAAACCATGTGGATTTAATCGTGACTTAGCCTTTTGACATGTAGTGCAGCGAGCAACAAATCTCTCCACATCTCTCCTCATCTTTGGCCAAAAGAAATGACCAGCAAGTACGTCCTCCGTCTTCTTTGCTCCAAAATGTCCCATCAAG
This sequence comes from Eragrostis nindensis, assembly GCA_012490785.1. Lineage (NCBI taxonomy): Eukaryota > Viridiplantae > Streptophyta > Magnoliopsida > Poales > Poaceae > Eragrostis > Eragrostis nindensis. Next base: position 1,542,335 of record JAAXCT010000069.1, on the reverse strand, counting down.
CCACCTCCATGCGCTTCCTGTAACAACAACAAGCGAACGGAGCTAGCTGGAATGCATAGCTTGTTAGCTCTAAACACAAACCCATCATTGACAAAGAATTTGTTCCATGCTTTCCCATCCTTGCAATGCAGCAACACATCTTTAAAATCAGCATCATGCACATATTGTTCTTTAATTGTCTCCAAACCAAAGATTTTATGGTCAAGTTGGGTCAATAAAGTATATCTCCTAGACAAAGCATCAGCAATGACATTCTCCTCCCTTTCTTGTGTTTGATAACATAAGGAAAAGATTCAATAAATTCAACCCATTTAGCATGTCTACGATTCAGTTTGACTTGACTACGAATATGCTTCAAAGATTCATGATCAGAATGTATGACAAATTCTTTGGGCCATAAATAATGCTGCCATGTTTCTAAAGAACGCACAAGAGCATACAATTCCTTATCATAAGTAGAATAATTCAGAACAGGCCCACTCAACTTCTCACTAAAATATGCAACAGGTTTTCCATCTTGTAGCAAAACACCACCCAATCCAATTCCACTAGCATCACATTCAAGCTCAAAAGTCTTATTAAAATCTGGAAGTTGGAGGAGAGGTGCATGTGTCAACTTATCTTTCAGCATGTTGAAGGCGTTCTCTTGTGTGGTGCCCCACGAAAACGGCACTCCCTTCCTCGTTAGCTCATTCAACGGTGCAGCAATGGTGCTGAAATCTGTTTGCTGCTGATTTTATGATGGGTGATTATAGCTTTGCAAGTGAGATTAAGTTTGTGCCCAAACTTTCTTCAAGAGCTTCTCAATCTGAATATTATGAGTGGGAGGATGCTATGGACGATTTTTTGTATGATCGTGGTCTGGAATCACACATGAAGATTCATTTTGCAAGGCGAACTTTTTCTGAATGTGTTTCTCAGTGGTGGATAAATATGGACTTGCTGGGTTCTATCGACTACTTGTGAGAGTTCATGGGTTCTATCAGGCGATCCTTCTCCTGGGTACGTGCTGGAACCTCGTGTTCCCCTTCTCTAGATCGTGCTCATCTGAGTTGCGGGTTGGAGAATTTTATCCAGTGCTGGTTTGTGATTACATCAAGTTATTGTAAACCGGTATTATCTATTGTGGTCTGGATTTGCTGCTGATTTGTGGTTGCTAGTAAAGAACCAATCTGTGGTGTGCTTTGCTGAATTTGTTGGATTAAATCAGTGGGGAATTGCTATTCTAGCTATTGATTATTCATATAACTTGTTGATATCCATTGCTACTTGCTGTACCGTGAAAGATTGGGGCAAAATCTGGACATTGCTAGCCGTGTCTTTATCATGACAGGTTCCAGACATGCAACATATCCACAGGTGGCGTGGTGTGTACATATATAAACCAAACCAGCATGGTGATCCATGCTACATGAAATTTATTCTACAAATATGCGGCACATATATAAGGACGACTAGCGATTTGATAGAACAATATACTCGTGGATACATCTTGGCAAGTCAGTTAGGTATGTCCTTGAAGTGAGGCTTAGCCATGGTTGGAGTAGGGTCGTATCTCCCGTAGTCGTCCATCTTCACATGCTTCAAAATTCGCTTGTGGACCATCACCACCATTTCGTCGTCTTCCTGTAGTTGCTGCATGGATGCCGACGTCTCCTGCCATGCATGCGTGAGAGGTTACAGGTTTTATATATAGCAGTAGCTAATTTGGGCTTGGGGCAAGAAGAGTAATCAGTGAATAGTATATGTCCCTCGCAAAAAAAAAGTGAATGGTATATGTAATACGAGGAATCAGTAACATGCACATCGGCTATAACATGTTTTAGCAAGTTTTTGCTATCTATTATCTCAACGTGTGAGCCAAGAGCTACAAATTAATTAACAAATTAATTAGAGAAAAAAGAAAGAAAATTGCTCACTGCCATTACAGAAAGATATGTTTATAAATTATCCATCACTGCTATTATGAAAAAGTTGACCCAAACTACCCATATTCATATGCATATATTATGACTATGAATGCTATTAACCATAGTAGCGCAAATGTTTACGTGGGCCACCTTGTACTACTTATTGTACAATGTGATTGCATAGCTATATCTAAGACCACCACATCATCATATAGAAGAAATGATTCGCAAAGAAAAAAAATGGAAGAATTGAATCAACAACATATTTTATCCCTTATTAATTAGCTATTCCACCCAACGACACAATATTATTTTGCTGATGAAAGGAGTATTATATTATTCTAGATTTTAGCGACAGTTAATGCAAGAAAGTTATACCTGCAGTGGCGAAATAGTGAAGTATTTCAAAAATACTTTTATATGACCATGGTTTTCTTAGTTTCTGGTGAGCCGTGAGCATGCGCGCACGCTAGATTAGTTAGCAAAAACATATAACCCAAATTAAGGTTGTAGCTCCAGCTGCATGCTGGTGTTGTCGGGTTGACATAACAACGGAATAATAGACTGCATTATTTGTGGCACCTTGTTGTATAGACTGGACTGCATAACAGCATAAGTATAGGAATGGATTACATGTATATAGAAAACAACCGTTTTGACTTTGAAAAAACGGGATCCTATATATGCCTAGTCAACGTTTGCATGATCAGTACTAGCCATGCTCTAGAAAATAATCGTGGTACTAAAGGGAGAAGAAAACTAAATGATTAATCCTACTTGGAAACTGTAGAAAATTAATCCTAAGTTTTTGCCCAATGTCAGAACAAGAACACGCTGGTGTTGATTACAGAAAAAAGATTATTTTAATTGAGCAATATATATACCATTGATCCTGCTGCCTCATCTTTGTTCAGCAGCTTCCTGTGTCCTCCTACATCGAACATACTCAAAAGATCACAACAGATATTGAAGCACAAGCAAAAGAAAAACATAAACCAAGAACAGCTGAAAAAATGGAAAACACACACGCACGTGACGTGATCAACAAAACGATGGACTAGCAGCTAACCTGCCATGGCAGACAGCAAGAGCGAGGCAAAGACGATGGCGATGAGATAGTTCGACTTCTTGATCTCCATGGCGCTGGAGGAGCATGCAGCTGTCTTAATTAGCCGCAAGCCCAACGTTTTCGCGGCTTGAAGAGAGATGGAAGGAGGGAGAGAGAAAAGCAAAGGCGAATGAAGCAGCAGTATGGCAGATTGGCAGGAGAGGAGCGGACCTGCCTTTCCTTGGTTTGGACACAAAGGAACCTGCAGATGTGAGTTGTCTACAATAACAAATCAAAAGGAGGCACTAGACATAGCTTAGGCAAAATGACTTGCATATTATTTATTGTTATTCTCTACGGAATATGATGGAGATGTGAATCTCAGTAGTGGAGTCCCTGTTGTAGGGGTGCTGTTCGTTAAAAAACCAAAAGGCAGATTAAAGGCACTGGTCAGAGCTTTCCCTGTGGAATTTTGAGGGTCTTGTCATCATTAGACTTGCTGGTGCAGACTGTTTATAAATTAGCATGTCCCATAAGCTAAAGCAACTGACTAGTACATGTACTGCAAGTAGAACCCCTTTTTTATTTATCTTTCTGCTGATGTATACCAACTGCGTGCCTGGAGTGCAAGAACGGTATGATGTGTACTATATTTTTCTAAGGAGAGACATTCGCTCGAAGCAATCGAATTGTGGATGCTGGCTCCTCATCTCTGTTGTGCCGGTTGGCGCCACAAGAGATTGGAATAAATTTAGTGAATCAGAAGGAATTTTTGTCAAAAGATTTGTATATGTAATGTAGAGGTGGGCAGGAGTGGTCCTTGGTCAGGGGTCTCTGCAGTTGCAGGGTGTTTGATGGCGATGCATGGCACAACCATGAAGGCAACATGCTGATTGCTGAGCACCAGAAGTCTACTTCAGATAGAAACCATCCATGATACCTCTGACTAACTGCTTTTCAGGCATGCCGGCACAGAATTATGGCACCTCGAATTTATGTATTTCTTTCTCCACAACATTTCTATCCTTTTTTTTTCAAACATGTGCATGTTCACTAGTTGGATAATTATGAAACATAAGATGTTTCGATCTTTCAAAATGTGTACAATTAATTCTGTCAATAGTGGCCATTGTTAACACAAATTACTATCACAAACAATATTTGATAGACATGCCGTGAAAACTTATTGAATTAATTTTTCGTAAGAATAATTTCGACAATGTGTAGTTTTAAAATTTGCATTGCTCGAACATTAATGAAAGTTGATTGTGAAAGTTGCATAATAGACACCGTATGGAATATCCAAAGTTCTATATATTGTTCAACAGAGAGGAGTACTATATATTATTTCGACAGTGCACGCAATTATATGTGGCCACTGCTTACAAAACAACTGAACTACCAAGCAGTCAACATTATGGGCAAATCACATAAAGTAATTCAGCACACAAATACTTTGCATAAACAAACTGAGAAAAGGATCCTCTCGCCTTCTTAGTGGGGAACTACTTTATCATTGGGGAATATATTGTATCATCTAGTCGGATTAGGGGTCGCAGACAGGGACAACTGGAGGTAACTAGTGGAGAATAAAGAGGCCATGCATGCCTGCATATACCTTTCCTTTTTGAACTTGACAAAGATAGTCTTGTTCCATTCAATCTAGTAAAGCTAATCTTTGTTTCAAAACAGAGCATATGTTTAGTTGGCACTCCCTTCACTTTTAAATAACTAGCGAGGTTGCCCGCGCAATTTGCGCGGCTAGACTTGGTATAAATTTTTTTTCTTCAAAGGAAAGTATATAAGTTAAAAACTTACAGCTTGTTTGGTCAATATAATTTTGCAAAGTCCATCTTATAATCGTAGAGTGATATACATTCATATGTCTCATTAACTATCTCAATTGCTCTAACAGTGGTTGATGGCTGAGCAGCTGATGCACAGTTGTCGGCCTGCTATTAGGAGGGCCTGAATTATAGCTTATAATACACTGTTAAGCTGAGAGATTGATGTACATATTATCGTGGTGAGTACAACATTTCCTTTATATAGGTGGCCATGAAGCTCAACACGTGCTTCCGCACTCAGGGCCTGTTTGATTTGTCTTTGAAGTGCTTCTTTACCACGTTGTAATGGCACCGTAGCACCAGGGAGCCGGAGCCGGAAAGTTTTATAAATAATACCAGAGAGAAAAATTGCTTTCATGAATAGTGTTGATACATTGCTTGCGTCAGAGGAGTTCTAGCCGATGGGAGCCGAATCAAACACGACATTAATTAGGTGGAGTCAATTTTTTAGGTGGTAGCTATATGAGATTGTAATCCGCCGATGTTATCTTTGCAGTTGAGAAACAATCTGTCCATACTGATTATTCCTCGCTTTTTTTGAGCTTACATGTGTAGCAAACTTATCTTTTGACTTCAGAGTTCGTTGAGGCTCTAGCTTTTGATGTTTCCCATTCACATTCATCTCGCTCGTCCTCCTTGTTTACGCAGTGGAGCTCAACAGCTAGTGCATGGTGTCACACCATGACAATTTGACAACGCATGGCGACTACTATCCCCTGATCGATCGGTGTGTGTGGCTTGCGTAGGCTTGCTTGTTGGTGGTGTCGCCTACTCTTTAGAGCTGTAGAAGAATCAGAGGCGATGTTGAACCTATCTAATATACCATTTGGTTCGATCAAAGTCAAACATTCTTAACTTTGATATAATATATATATTGGTAAACTATTGTAAATATGAAGAATTACATGTTATAAAACAGTTTGTTTCATGATAAATCTAGTGGCGTATTGCTTTTGTTTTGCACTGTCATCTCTTATGATTTTTTACTATTAATAGTCAAAGTTACAAATGTATGATTTCCATCAACCCAGAAATAGAGAGAGTACATTGTTTGCCAAGATGTGTCATGCCAACTTTGTTGTTCCTAATACCTCACTGTCATGGAATGCCGCCATTTTTTTCGGCAGTCCATGACCCACGGTTGAATGTAAGGTGACATCACATATGTAAGTTGTTGAGCTAAGGTCTTCCTTTTCCTAGGTGTATCTCTTCCCCTAATTCTAGGAAGCTCTTGTCATAACCTTGCTGGGAAGTGCTGGAGCATCTGGCTCGTCGAGCAGTACAACTTTCTCTGTCCTGCTACAATTGAGAGAGGTGGAAAAAGATCGTCGGTCAGCGATCTTTCTCGCTTTGGATGGCCCAACAGGCATCGGGAGGTGGTGGTGCTCTCATCACCTGACTAGTTGGGTTCGTAGGTTGTACTTTAAGTCTTAGTTTCTCCATGGTTAGGTTTCGAAGCGTCACCGATGAGGCCTTGGCGTAAGTGTCGTCGTGGAATAAATCCTCTCTGGCTTTTCCTTGCTTAGCTCGTTGGTGGTCCACTCCAGTGCTAATGGCAAGCTTGTGGAGGTGGGGCTCCAGGCAGACCCTGTACAGGAGTGGGTGGCCAGCCAGTGATACGATGCTGGCCTTTTGCTTTAAGGATGGAGAGAATGCTGTGGGATTTGCCGCAAGAAGGAAGATGGATTGAGCTCGAGCTTCCCTTGGTGGCGGTCGACGTCTATGGCGAGCTCAGATCCATGGTCAGGGGAGCCTAAGGTGTGCCCCCACTGATAGTCGTTTAGCGATGGCTTCATCCCGTCCCGAGAGACCGGTGTCTTTTGTGGCACAACTCAAAGGCAAGGTGTGATGGGGTTCATCCTGATCTGGGTTTGGTGGCGTCTGGATGTGGTTGCTCCTGACGTTTGCTTCGGTTTCTATGTCAGGTGGTGACATTCTTCGTCGAGCATGACAAACATAAAGGATAGGGACTTTTCTTTGTGTGTGTTTTTTTGTTTTTTTTGGGTCTTCTTTTTGCATGTTGGGTTGAAAAGTTGGCTATGTGTCTTTCGAATTGATTGATTTTGATGAAAGCTAGGAATGCTTATATTTTAAGACGGATGGAGTATCTATTAATAATACATAAACAAATTATAAAAAAAAAGAGCCAACCTCTACCTTGGAATGACCTGATCATGGACTTCTCGACGGTCCTTCTAGTTTTTTTCTTTGTTTTTACATGACTATATAGATGGTAATTATTCAGGTGACAAAAAAAAAACCCCAACGCCAGGACATTATTCAGACTCTTCACCTGCAGTAGGAATAGGATTAGGAGTTGTGCGGTGTGCACGACATTATAAAATTTTTAATTCCGATTTTTTTTTCAACGCCAGGACTCTGATTCTTTTTCAACGTCAGGGCATTATCTTGATCTTGGCGTATGCATATCAAACTGCTCCTCTCTATTTTTAGTTCCATTTTTTTCAATTATGAATTATTTTGATATGAGTACGCCGTTTAATCTAGACCGTTAGATGTTCATAAAATCCAACGGCTTATAGCTTTTTTTTCAGATTAACGTGGTAATTTCGTGGCCTTGAGAGCGAACGTGGTGGCTTCTTTGGACCTTCAAATACTAAGATAATAGATTTTGGAGGGAGTATTATAAAATTACAGTGCATGCGACTTATTGAATGTTGCCGTGTGTAGTACTATAATTTCCTTTCGTTGTTGTTTGGATGTTTTGGATATATGGTAGTATAATTTGAAGGAGTGCTTGTTCGAGGGATGGGCTCATGGGGAAATGTAAGGAGCCACACACGCACATGGTAGAGATTCTTCAAAAACAACTTTTCTGAAAAAAAAAGCTTCTCTAGAAAAAAAAATTCTTTGCAAGAAGCACTTTTTCAAAGTGTTTGGCAAACTAGCCTCTCTTATGAAACTAAAGCAAAAAATGAGTAGAGAAGTCATAAGAAGGTACATTTTTATGGCTTTTGGCTTCTAGTACAAAGTTGAGAAGTGCTTCTTGCATGGGAGAAACAAATTCTGTTTTGTTTTGAACCATTTGACAAGCTTCTCCAAGAATCCGGAGCAGAAACACTTCTAAAATCCAATCCAAACAGGCTTTAGTATGATTGAGAGGAAAGGAAATCTCTTCGGGCGTGATTGGTTTACTTCGGACCAGGGACAGGCTCGTACGTAGGGAGCCAGGCCGCAGATAGCCAGCACCACGCGAGCCAGGCTGAGAAGAAACGAGATTCCTTTTCGTTTCTGGCGAGCCAGGCCGAGGGCTGTTCGCTGCATCCGGGCGTGCAAGCTAGACGAACGGAGAAGCAACCAATCAATCGAGAACAGCATGCGCTGAGCCCAGCTGGTGTGCTGCAGGCTTCCAATCACTCGCACGTTGCATCTGACGCGCCTGGTTGGGCCAGATGCACCCAACCAATCGCACCCTTCGTGATTCATGGACAACGGTCGGTATGATTAAAAAGATCATCATTCTCATAATAAAATTAACTGGCCGTCGTGGACAAATTAACATAGAATTGGCCGACGCTGTCATTAATTCTTTGACCAGCTAGGCTATATATGTTCTCTTTCTTTGTTCCTTCGCGTTTTGTTTCTAGTCTAACGAACGATGAAGGTAAAGCGATGTCAATGGGCAATGTTCACTAGCGTCATGGAGGTTTTTAAGAGGCGGAGCCAGGTGCTTGTCATGGTGTCGTGCGACACCAATGAATTTTGGGAATCTGCATGGGAAAACCCTTCATATGTGTTCATGTCAACAAATGACACCTTGAGCACACCAACGTCCGGTACTCCTCGGGGTACGTGAAATACGTGGAGTCGAGGCACCACCATGCATGTGACTCTGTTCATGTCAGGTCGCAAAAGTAGTGTTAGAGTTTGTTCGATGGAAACGCGCTGCGCGTGCTTCCGTTCCACCACGCGGCCTTGCGCCTCGCCCGACGAGGTGTGCGTACGTTCACGTCGGCCGGCCGTTTGGACGACGTGAGACGAGCGATGCATGAGGGGTCGATTCGTTGACCTGGCAACGATCCCTATATATTCCCTCGAGTTGTGAGATGAGGCGCTAGGCACCGGCGCGCGCGCCGGCGACCGTCGACGTGGGCGCAGCCGACGGCAGAATGCGCAGGGTACGGTGGGTGGACCATGAGCGGGGTGACGCGACGCTACGCGAGACGAGCTTATGTTAGAGGGCAGGAGAAGATCAGGACGCGACGCCAACGGGAGCCACGCTGCTGGCCTCGCGCGAGGAGACCATATATGGCTACTGCGAAACTACGGATACATGTGGATCGTTGCATCTTCGTTTTATGAAAATGTGGTTGTCCATGTCCATGACACAAGGCTAGCTAGCTAGCTTGAAATGTCAGTGCTCCTAGTTGCTGATCCCTTTTCGAGTTTGCGACGGCGCGTCCATGCACAGTGAACTGCTTCAAGGAATGCATATCCATCGTGAACCGCTTCAAGGAATGCAGATTCATGTGTCAGAGAATCGAAGTGCATCTCGCCCAAAAAAAAGAGAAGTGATTCTAATTCTGAAACGAATTAAATATGGCGCCCTGGCCATCACGAAACCCTGATGAAATGCGAACCAAACCTCAGCTGAAGGTTCAGCTCCGAGCATCAATGGATAACGCCGGCCGGAGTGACGTGGGGGCGGCCACATATCCACGTTGGTTCACGATCCAACGGTTCGGGGTCCAAATAGTAACGGCCCGATCACGTATCGCCCGGAGATCGAGCGAGGGTAAAAAAGGAAGAGAAAAAAAAGGCGCGTTCTGTGACCTCCGTCTCGCCGGGGCAGGGCTGAGCCGCGCCGATCGCCGAAGCCGAGCCAGGTTCGCCATGGTCGGAGGCCAGCTCCGGGACCAGCAGGCTGCGAGAATCGCCGCGCCGGGGCCGGCAGGAGGAGGCGTGCGCAAGGAAACGTCGCGGCATCGGCGCGGCAACAGGAGGCGTACTCCCGGCGTCGATGCCGACGCCCCCAAGAGCGTGCCGCGAGACCCGTAAGCTCTCTCTCCCCGCCGTTATTATCGCGTTGTGAATACCTAGATCATCGAACGATGTATTGACGGGAAGCTAAGATAACATTGATATAATCGTATCACATTTGTATGGCAAGCGAATCTAACGGGGAAAAAGAAGTCGAGGAAGGAAGCCTGGACGACGTGGGAGCAGAGTACATAGAGTATGGTCACGCAGCCTCAGCGGAAGAAGAGACCGCGCTCTATCAACGACTATACAAGAAGAGATCAAACATGGCGTTGGCTCTGTACCACAAAAACCATCCGGTGAGTTCTTGATCTTCCACTCCATCCCAGATGATGCATCTCTATTTCATTCAGATGTTACTTCATTCCATATCGGTAGCTGTCCTGATCTGTAACTATATGGTTCTGTATCCATAGGGCGAGCAGTACCAGTTTCTGAGAGTGAGCATCAACGACGTTTTCATCTTCAGGGAGTATCGGTTGCCGCATCCTAGCAATACGCACATGAACTTCATGGCTCTGGACGTCAGGACACGCCTGGAGAAGCTTTTCTTTGCCGAGCTGTGCATGAGTAATGACTACAATGACGAGAACAGCGGATATGTTGTTGTCACCTGCGAAATCGTTGATGACAGCTCTGCAAGTAAGCTCCTAATTTGCTTGGCTAGTTCTTTTTCCCTTGTCTTGGGTCACAATAGAGATGATTTCTTCCATCTAGCATGGTGTTGGATGGGGTTATTTTTTATGAAAATTTTAGGTTCTGTCAGGAATTTTAGCTTCTGATTCTGCGTCGATTCACAGTTTCGCCAATCACACTAATTAGTGTACTTGTGCTGCTGGGATAAGCTGGTGTCACATTTTACATTCTGCAATTGAATTTTCTGTTGACAACACTAGCTATTGAATAGCCCAGGCTTAAAAACTGAAAGGAGAAAGCCATTATTATATATGAAACAGGATCAATACCCTCCCTTCTTGTTATATGTTTGAAAGAGTGAAAATTTTAACGAAACTATGTGCTCCGTTGTCACAAAACAAACTCGCTCCACCTCAGGAGCATCAAAATATGGCTGCAACATGTCTTTGCAAATTGTTTATCACTCAATCTGGTTAGTGTTGAAATGGAACTAGGAAGAAAGTGACTACTGAATACCAATAGTGAAGACAACAAAGGCAGAGGTAAATATGAAGTATTCTTGTAAAAAATGAGGTAAAATGCAAAAAATGGACTGTTGCTGCTGCAGGAAGAGAATAGGTTTCCATTCGTTTGGAAAAGCATCAGGGTCCGTTTGGATGCATGGAACACTTCAGATTCTCCCTCGAATCACTTGAATCACTTCCAAACGGTCAAAATCTGAAACGTTTCTTGATTGAATCACTCTGGAACGTTTCAAGTGATTCTAGTTCATTTTGTGAAACATTTCATCAATTCTAGATCAATGGCCAAACGGTTTCAGTGATTCTTCTGTTTTAGATTGTGAAACGTTACCAAACGCACCCTGAATGTCATTCTTAACATGCCGCATCGCATTGCACATAGCTATCCACTTCGCTTTTGCTTGAACCTCAGAATGACTGACTTGTGCTACGTTTTCTGTTGAAGTTTTAAAACATTTGAAGTTGTACCACATATATCTAAACAAATCTCACTGATTTGTTTCAGGTGGTAGAAAGAATAAATGTTTCTTCCCAGACGGCAAATACCCACCTGATTATTATGACGGCGAGAACTGCTACGCATGTTTAGAGAGCATAAAGCACCCTCCTGGGGCGAGCTACCGAGCTGGGCATGATGTTTTGGGCTATGGTTATGATTGAATCGCAACATGTATCGCTTTCCTTGTAGCCCGCTGTTCAATACACAAAGTATAATTTGCTAGAGAAGGTAGGTGATTTTGTTGGGGCTGCTGAAGAAACCACTCCGGTAATCCAGTCTTCATCAGAGCTCTGGACACGGGAGACTACTCAGAAGACGACCAATCAGGATGCTCTGACGTTTTGTATGGCTTTTTCAAAGAAGTAAATTTTGTTAGGCCGTGTAGTACTACTGATTAGTGGAAGAAGTAAATTTTACCAGAAATTTATCAAAATGTTCCTCTTTCAGTTAACACCGATTTTCATTGGCGTGGCCTGGCTCTGCTCTGTTTCATCGGCGACCGGGACCTGAACCCGCACGTTGCTCAAGCCGAGCTTTCTTTGTCAAAACACGTGCGCTCAGCAGCTCGGTTTCGTTCTTCACCCTGTCAACAGGGCGTAGAAAAGCACTTCGCCGTCTATGCTAAGCGTCAACAACGAGCTCTTCCCGTGGTGGAATCAGAAAAGGATTACTAGGACTTTCTTCAAGGGAAAACTGCATCAGGTAAATAAGCTGATGCACGATTTCAATAAAAAAATGGAGCTGACACACGACCATGTCCAATCATTTAAGCACTGCAATGCTCTAGGGTACGAAGCACTCCATTAATAAACATGACATTGACAATGAGCCTAGTTCAATTTTAAGTTTTTAACTAAATTATCTGTCCTAAACGTTATAAATTTAAGAACAAAGATAGTACCTTTCAAAAAAAGAAAAAAAAGAACAAAGATAGTACTATGCAGCAAGCATGCCATGTCAGCCCCATGAAAAACAACACTAGATGCATATGGCACTGCACAGAATTCACAACGCAGAGGCAACAAAATACAACACCACAACACAATCGCAACCAGCATTGCAGACTTCCCCCAAAACATGAACAGTACGATTGCAGGGGAAAACTCCACTAACCATGCAGCAACGACCAACTTATACCACCCCACGAACAATATACTGCATATTATTCCTCCGACTGAGAAAAAGAAGTCCCAAAGAAATCAACCCTCACCACTGAATTCAAAAAGGAAAAACATTATTATCCCCACCAGATGAATTAATACTGCATGATCTACATTGCCACACACCACATGACAAACCTACAGGAGGCATAACAGCATTCTTGCCAAGGCCATGTTCCAGGCAATCATCTCTGGCTGGGTTCAACAGTGCGCACGTTGGCACTTGTCATTCCTTCAAGCCTGTCCTTCATTATATCTACAAAGTGACCAACCATTTCATGGAACTGCTTCAAACCAGAGAGCGGTAAGATTATTGACGAACGGTCAGCTCCAGCCACCTGTAAGCAAAAACAAGAATATGTAAGGACACAACTCTGTTTAGGAGGCAGATCAATCACACAGTATGACCAACCAGATACCTCAGAAATCCTCAAATAATGGCCCCTGTTGTTGCTGCCAAGGTCAAAGAAGAACCTCTTCTGATCTGCCCTAATGACTTTAGACATGCCCATGCCACTAATTTCTTCCTGAGGAGGCAGGTCAACCAGACGTTCAACATCTACCTCTGGTCCAGAAGCGGATTGGCTTCCGTGTCCAGCTATGAATCCTGCACCAACATCATCAGAAAGGCCAGGAAGGCGCTCTGGTGGTTCCATATGTTGCTGGCCAATCAAAAATTTAGAAGAATGTAAAGTCAATAACATTAATCGGCTTCACAAAAATGTCCAAAACTGTTGAAAGTTCGTTTGCTGTACCTGGTTTGGATGGTTTGGTAGGACATATAGTCGGGAAGCCTCACTATTTATTTCCAGCAACACATTCCTGAATGCTTCCCAACCTTCTTCACCAGAGCTACCAGCTGGAACAATTATGGTACTACGATTTCTATTGACAGAGGCCTCAGAGACCTGAAGAAAATATTTTACGTCAAAATCTATTCTAGCGATGTCATTATATTCACACTAAAAGGTTATTTAAGAACACATGAAAGAAAAGAAATAATATAGATCTTTGTTCCTGTGTAATCTAGGAGTATATCCATATGATCCACTTAAGCAAGTTGATGCATAGAACGAAGATGACAGACCACCACACAAACAAGATAAATTTTGTTATGCAATAACATCTATCACAATTTGGGGCGTTATCTTAAGATTAAAATGTTTCATAAGGTTAATATCGCACACTGCACTATAGACGTTACAAAGATTTTACTTGGAGATAACAGATTTGTAGCCCATGTTGTTTATGTGCATCAATGTTTGCAGGCTTAGCAAAAATTCACAGGTTTTTGTCCAGTTCTACGTTTTGGGACTACAGAATGCATTTCAGTATGAGATCATCTGCTTAAATTTATAGTCCTGGTCTGAAGATCATTGTTACCTAAGTTATCTTGTATAAAAGAATAAGATTATAGAAAAGTACAAGCAACATGAGAAATAGGTTGGTTTCCCCATCAAATATGCATATGTACTGCCAGACCAAGATGTATCTTAACCAATCAAGATTTTATTTTTAACGTTTTTCTTTGAAGCCATAAGTCAAATTCATAACCTCATAGTCAAATTATGTATTAAGTCTCACAAAACTACAAAAAGTGACTTTTGTAAGTAAAATTCGAATTAATGTAACATGTAAATAAGCTGATTTTTATTTAATAAAACAAAGGCAACTATCAGGTGTGCATACTGACAATTGAGCAACGTATAATTTATATAAACTCAACCCATGATTACATGAAGCGCTTATTTTGGTTCCAGAGAAGATTGGACCATTTAGACCAACTATCTGCACTAATCATTGGTACGATTCTAAGAAGATAATGCTTTGCACAATGTTACATGCCATTACAGGAAAGCATGAGATGCTGTGCTGGCTCAATTGTTGCCAGGTTCAAGGGTTCACAAAATAGGTACATGCCACTCAGCTAAACAAAGATAATGGAACAGTAAGCCTGTAAGCAGCCAGTAGAACTGAAGTTACCAGAACAGAGGAAACCAAACCAGAGACAATTCAAAGGGAAAACCCCCATTTCGATCATCCATCCCCAGGACCTGGTACCTTATGACGAAGACCAATTGTTTAAAAAAGCTCGAAGTAACACAATGGAACTTCTTTTTAGGACTTGTAACCCCTTTACTTAGAACCTCGGCCAGAAAAGACTATTTCACTGACAAGCGGGTCCAGGTTACCCTTACAGATAGCAAAATATAAACTGAGACAGGCTGACAGCATGAATCTTTTAGGATTTAGAAGCTGGAGGCCTTCTTTAATCAAATAAAAAGCTGATGACAAAAATAGGAGCCTTCAGTTAGTAAACTCACACATTTAATTTCCAGTTCTGGTATGCAAGAGGTATCCCAGTTAAACAGTAACGAGGTTCCCCAATTTAGCAATTTTTCAATTTGGCAGAATCAAACACACAAAGAAGTCAAGAAACTAGGAAATTACTAACAGTCATTGAGGGACAGGCACGTCACCTTGAGGAATCGACCCCTCTTGTTCTCCCCAATGTCGAAATAGAACACCTGAACCGCGCAAGGAGCAGAATTAGCCCACGCCAAAATTAGAGACACCGGCAGCAAAAATGAGCGGCGCAGCTAGACCGGGCCAATCGCGGGGAGCCAACGGGGCCACGGACCTTGGTCTGGAGGCGGAGCTCCTTGCTGAAGGCGTCGCGCTCCTCGGTGCGGATGTAGTAGTCGAAGAGGTCGAGGAACCAGGCGACGCCGTCGATGGGCACGATGATGGTGGAGCGCGTGGCCGAGGTCTTCTCGGAGATCTTGAGGTACCTCCCCCGCGGGTTCTCCTTCAGATCGAAGTAGAAGAGCTTGTGCTCGAACTGCAGCGTCTTGCTGACGAGCTCCACGTCGCCGCCCCCGCCCATGCCACCGCCGCCCATGCCGCCCCCGGGCCCGCCGCCGCCGCCCACCATGACCCCGCCTCCCCCTCCTCCTCCGACGCCGTCCATGGCTGCCGCCGCCGAGCCTAGGCTAGGGTTTTGATTAGGGTTTGGGTTTAAACGAACGAGCTCGAGTCCGGCCGGGGATGTGAGGTTGGGAATGGGGATAGATCTCGAGAGGGGTTTACCCTGGAAAGGCGGGAGTACTTGGCTTGGATGAGAAACAGCCCCTGATCTGTGGGCCGTGATGAACTGTGGGTCCCGATCGTCTGTGAGAGAGGTAGCATTTTGGTGGGCGGGAGTGGCTGCTTCGAGGCTGGGGGCGCCCGTGTGTGCGGGCTGGACTGTACCTGCGGATGGCGACCACGCGCTCGTGGCGTGCCGACCTGGGACTGGTCGCCCGCTCTCACTGACATGATTGGACTGAGTAACGTTCGTACTACACTTTCTATTCCACTTTTGGGGGGTATACTCTATTTTCGGCCTCAATGGCATCAAGCAGCAAGAGATCAGTGTAAAGCCGACATAGATATGTATACCATTCAAGGAAAATGCAAAGAGTCCAGTCTGAGCAATGAAACTCGAGCGGATAGGAACGCCAGTTGGTAGCAAATGTGGTAACATCGGGATCGCCATCTTGAAGCCACGCATGAAGGCATTTGTGAGGTGCACACCGATAATCATCAATCCGGCTTAGATTGCGTGCAATTAAAATTGGCACATTTATTAATCTATCATCGCGTCATTGGTGTTGTGTTGCTTTCTCGACGTGTCATCTCTCATCTCTCATCCCCAATTATATATTCTCATTATCGTTGACATCGCCAATGCTCATCCTCATAACATAACCATTTGTCTTACACTCTTACTACGCATCACTATGTATGAGTTGCCAAAATTTAGAAGCGGGAAGGGGAAGTGTTATGGTGTTATGTCAACTGGCCAACCTATTTTTTGCTTTGGGATATCAGCAGCATCTCCATCAATTTGACATGGCTGATGCGTATTGAGGTGACAACTTGTGAATTTTTTTTGGAAAAATTCAAAATTTCAAATTGATCACCGCAAAATGTTATGCAAAACTCAATTGGAAGAGGTACTCCTATTTTTTTCCCCCGAATACTCCTACCGTTTAAACCTGTTGAGAACTCTGTAGAGTTAAGTCAAAATTAACCAACGATATGTGTACTTTTCCTTTGACAAAATTCAAAGGAATAGTTTGGTGATCTTGTTGGCCCGCTCTGGCATGCTTTGCCTCGTGACTCCAATTGTACCATGTACTATGTGCTCGTGACCGGTCGTTCGATCGGCACTCGTGTGCTTGCTCGCTCCCAACACGTGACCCCAATTGCTGCACCACCTCTACCAAATTCACTTGAGTCATGCTCCTCTCCATGAGTCGGCCATCCCCTCGGTTTAAACGGCATCACGAGCGCGCGAGCCTCGTCCATGCACGTATGTCGGTAGGCGTGTATGTACGTATATACTCATCTCCGGCCATGCTGCCATGGCATCACATAACAGTGCACCGGCATCGGCTAACCTCCATCGTCGTCGTCGCTCATCGTACGTGCTGAAGAACTCGATAGGTAGCGTCGTCGTATATATAAGATGATGCGCCGCCGTGGCATCGGGAGCTTCTGCCACGGCGACGCGTCGACGTCCACGCTGCAGCATCAGCTCCACGGCAAGGACCCGCTGGGCAGCGGCGCCGCCAACGCCGCGTCGTCGTCGTTCCTCACCGTGCCGCCGTCGGTGGTCGGCTCGTGCGTGGCGGAGAGCGAGGCGAGCGGCGCGGGCGGTGGTGGTCCGTCGTCGCCGGATCAGCCGGCGGTCACGCTGGAGCAGATGATCCTGCAGCTGGACCTGGAGGAGGAGGCGGCGAGGAAGGCGCGGCGCGTGGCAATGGCGGCGGCGGAGGAGGAGGACGGCGGGTGGTGCCCGCGCCGGATGTCGTGCGTGGACGGCGGCGACCACGTGCTCCGGTCGGCGCGGGACGCGCTGAACCAGTACCCGCGCTTCTCCCTCGACGGCCGGGACGCCATGTACCGCGCGTCGTTCAGCGGTACTGGCGGCGGCTACTACCACGGCATGGGTGGCGGCCTCGGCGCCGCTGCCGCGCTTCGGGACAACAACGCCGGCGGCGGCGTCCACCGCCGTCCGACGGCGAGGGCGTGCGCCGCGGCGGCGTGCTGCGCCGGCGGCGGCGCGGGGTGCGGGGCGCTCGCGTGCGCCGCGGGGTACGAGATGGACCTGGAGCGGACGCTGCGGATGCCGGCGACGGTCGCCGGGGAGAGCGTGGTGTGGTGCAAGCCCGGCGTCGTTGCCAAGCTCATGGGGCTCGACGCCGTGCCCGTGCCGGTCAGCGGAGGCCTGCGGCGGAGGAAGGCGAGCGGGCCCCCGCCGGCGGCGACGTGCGTCGGCGGCGGCAGGAAGCAGAGGCTGAGGTGGACGGGGCAGGAAGACCTGGCCTTCCAGAAGGAGAGGCTCTTCATGGCGCTGCATGGCTACGACGTCGTCGGAGCGGAGGCGTGCCACGCTGGCGCCCGTCGGTCCGCCGTGGGGGCCGACGCGGGTGGGATAGACAGGCACGGCGATGGCTGGCAGTTTGGGCTGCGCCGTTGACCGGAGACCGATCAAAGTACGCCGTTGATGCATGTGTATGGTTTGAGCCCTCTCTGTTTTTGTTTCAGAGGAACATGTGTACGCTTGCCTAGCTAAAACTTTACGGCCCGTCGATCTGAAGATTATATGTACATGGATCAGTAACCAATGTCTCAAAATTTCTTAAACGCGGTCAGCAGCAGTCGTCGAGGTGTTTTTTTTTTTAATTAACATTTCGGAAAGAAGATTTTGGGTTAGTCTCGGACAAGGAAAAGGTGTGACGACGAGGTGGCAGCGCCAAAGCTGAATGCCCGATTAAGAGACAACGAATGTCTGCAACTGTGGGGGTGAAGAACTGAAAAGGAGAGGGAACACTGAAACTGGAAGGCAAAGACGAAGATATACCATGGCTTCGCGTGGAGGGGCATCGAGGCTCAAGTATTTTGAGTAGACACAAATACAAGAAACTTTGATCCCACGCTGACATTCCATGATAATGGGGCAATCCAGTTTCCAGCGACAAGCAATGTCCGAGGGTCGCTGTCCCTGCAGGTTGGCGTTTTTTCGGTTTTAGATGCCTTCAAATTTTGAAGTACCCAAGCTTGTTTAAATATTGTGTCACCGACACACATTAAAGATTCAGTGTTAGACAGGAAAACACGTACTTAAAACTATACAAATCAATGGGTGGGTTGCGCATTTCATATTCGAAGCAAACCATCACCCGACAGTACCTAAAGTGTCACTCTGTATGACTGTATCTGATGAATAGGCCCACTGGTTCATACTAGCACAACCAAAATCTCAACAGCATGATATAAACATCATCAAGCAATGATCAATGGCACATACAACAGCATGAAAGTTCCCACCAACATTCATTTAGTTTATTCAGGTCACAACAACACAGAACAATTGATAGCAGTTCTCTTTTTTTTTTTTTTTTTGCGAGGAATTGATAGCAGTTCTCGCATAACGCGCATGCACCTTTTGTACGGTGCGCTCCGCTGTCGTTGGGCGTCATGGAGCCCAAGGATCAGCTAACTGGTTGAGGTTATTTCAGGTGGTTACCACTTGCCAGAAAGATGCATACAAGTCAGTGCGATGACCTTTCTATCAGCCTGTCGGTGACAGAGTATTTTCAGGCACCCTCCTCTGTTTTTCGACGGCTAGAATCATGTACGAAAAAAAAAATTATCAAATACGTACAAGATCAAGCGACAATATGAATCATACAGAGAAGTAGAACTTCTTTGTAAAGCGTTGCCTGATTCCGATGCTTTACGTGTGAGATAGACTACACCGCGCGTGGACTCGGTGCATCTTCTTGTAAGGAGCCTGCAATGCATCATACTCTCATTACACGCTTCCCAGTGTTGGGGATGACATTTCACAGTTTGAAACATGGTTATTTTCCTTAATCACTTTATTTCGAGTAGCTTTGGCTTCAAACTCACTTCAACATTCGTCTTGTTTTTATTATGTCTTGTTATTCCTCTCCCCCATCCCTGATGATCTGGAGCAATTGCTGATCCAATTCCCCGCCAAAAGAAGAGAAGAAAATAGGAGAAAAGATGCGTGTCTACTCATCCTGAGCGCTCAAACGTGCCTGCCAACGAGAGACAGGGAAAGCAGGAATATTCCAGGCCACGCATAAGGAGAAGTCGTGTAGTTATGATCATACACCTACGATTGCCGTGGCCCAAACTTCTTGTAGTATCTCCCGATATCCATGAAAAGGGATCTCTGCCATCTTTCTGTGTCCAGGGACCATTTTTTTATCAGGCATATCGTACCTGGCAAACTGCATAAAAACACATTGGTGAAACTATTCAAGAACGGAGGTAATATGCAATCAAACTGACAGGTCCAAAAGGGACAAGCAAAATACCTAGAGTTTCACATGCATAAATTGTGGACGTACCTGGTCTTCTGGAAAAGCTGTGGGCGCCTAATGAATAAACCAACAACAACCCAAGTGCATCAGAGACTTCAACTGTTGGTGAGGTGAAAAAGAGTATCTATATGCAGATACAACATTTATAAGTGGGAGTACTGTTACTACTAACTACTACTAGTAGTATGGCACATTGAAAAACAAAATGGATAATCGCAAAAATTTTAGCACAGAACCACTTGTTGCTTCTCTGAAAAGTTAAGCATTGCACATGGTTGGTGAGCTTTTCGATGACAGCAGAACAGGTATATGATTTCATTTGCCAAACATGCATCCACCCATTGAATATTGTCGCCATAGGCCACAGATACAATCCATCACGGGCTCTGTTATACTAATTAATCACCATCTCTTTTCCCTCTCTCCTCCGTTCTCTCTCTGACACAACACATAGAAGCGACGACTGACCTATAGTGGCCATGACTGAACTTGGACCCCCCTTGACCACAGAATCCCAAGTGCGGCGCATGTGCTTTATTTCGTCAGTTTCCTTCCCATGCATCCATATCATAACTGAAACGACAAGCTCCATGGCTAGTTCCGTCAGGTCCTCTAATTGATCTGCAGTTACAGGAGCAGTGATGGAGGTAGCAGCCATGGCTGGCTAGTCTCCAAATGCTGAAACCAATGAGGTAATTCCTTGCTTCCATGTCCTGATGTTTGATTCCCTCGCAGCCTCTCACGCTTCATGTCGGTTGGGTACTGTCTTCTTTGATGGGGACATGGTAATGGATATGAAGCACAGAATACTCTGTCTGGAAGGCGAAAAGGGCTAGTTGAGATATTGCTCTTCCTTCTCATCCAATGTTCCAAAGACTTATTTCGCACTTGAATTGCTTTGCAAGAAGAAGCGATGTATTCTTCCATTATCTTGATTCATGATTGTTTCCATTGTGTCTAACCGAGGGAACTGGCAATGCAGTTGTTGGGGAACTGACCTATTCTTGAAAGTTGATAGGGACTTGGGAACTCCAAGGTGGATTTAAGCAATGTATGGGACTCGAGAGGCAACTTCCACATCCAACATTTTCCTTCATCTTCTACCCTGCAGCATTTGACCAAGAATGGAAATGCAGGTAACAACTGCAAATATCTCTTTGTGTTCCATAGATATGTTTCTTTAATTTTCTTTGAATATCTCTTTCTGCAGTCTTCAAGTCTAACTCAAGCAAAACTTGCTGTCAGATAACTGATTAGAAAATCAAAAGTCTTGATGTCAACCAGACGTAGTATGACTAGACCTGCTGAAACAGTCCAGTTTGATTTATGTCTGACTCCGACAGCAACATTCCTTTTTTTCTCCCCTCCCTAATCGTATAACCTCAGTCCAAAATGACAGGCGGAATCACCAGCAAGTAAGGAAATAGGAACAGAAGTATAGAGATTAGCAACACTGATTCATGGAGATGACTTGCATAATACCAAACATGGATGATCAATCAGGGAAGCCGATGCAGAGTCTGCCTGATACACTGTCATCTCTCATGGGTTTCAACAAGTACCTGACACCCAGTTGGATTGAATCAGTGTCTCACATCATCAAGGAGTTTTCACCAACCAAACCGAAGATGGACGTAATATTTCAGAAGGGCCAACATGATGGTCCTGATGATACAGAACCAGAAGCTAAAGTTGCAATGATTCAAGGTATGCGGCTCTGATTCTTCCGAGCTCTAAACGTTTATGAATAAGTTCTCTCTGTTTTTTATTTTTTTGGTTCATGTGACAGATGAACTGGTTTCGCTGAATGCTCAATTGAAGAAAATAACATTGCAGAGGAGACAATCACTAAATAACTATTTGGATTTGAAAGGTAAACTTTATTATCGAATTTACCACTCACATGACAAGGTCCATCTCTGACTCGACAGATGACACCCAAATAATGGCAGCTGGTAGATTTACCTATTTAACTGTCATGCATTTATTCTCCAGGAAACATAAGGGTGTTCTGTCGTGTAAGACCTTTTCATCATGAAGAGAGTCATCAATACAGAAATCTGTTCACCCTGGATGAGAGTAATGTTTCCCTAAAAGTTGCTGAAACCAAGATAAAGCAATACAAGTTTGATAAGGTTTACAACCAATCCTCAACACAAGGTAAGAATCAGATTTGTCTTTACAGGAACTGCATTATTAAGATCATCATTTGTTTGCAAGTCAAGTACAATATTAGCTTTTCAGGTGACGTATTTGCTGAAGTAGAACCAGTGATCAAATCTGCTCTAGATGGCTATAATGTTTGCATATTCGCCTATGGTCAGACAGGTAGTGGAAAAACTTATACCATGGTAAGATTTGATACATCAAATTCCTTACTTCCCTAAACTGCAAAAGAAAATATCAATATCCAAAGTCCAAACGCCCCCCAAACCAATTGAACTCCGATTTTTGTGCTTCTGCTTACAATCTATTATCTCATAAATTAGGAAGGCAAGCCTACAGATCTGGGTGTCATACCACGTGGCATTCAAGCATTGTTTGATCGAGCTTCAGAGAGCAACATAAGGTTCATGTTCACTTTCAGTATGCTCGAGATATATATGGGAAATCTACGAGACCTGCTAGTTTCAGGAAGCAAAACACATGGTTTTAAGAAAGTTCCAAGGTAATTTTCTAAATGTGCTGGAAAGAAGGACTAATCTTGGTGCATGTCTAGGAAGTAATGAGATCTTTTTTTACGGTCTAGGACAGGGACGTTACTTAAACATCGGTAGGTCCATTTTGGTGGTTATGGGAAAATGTCGCAGCACAACTGATGCACTTTTGTCCCTAGGCCGCATAGCAGTGCAACACAGGTAACAGATGAATGCAGTCACAAAAAATTGTGCATTAGCACACAGGCAAACTACCTGTATGTGGATAACAGAAGTTTGAGTATCTACACCGTAAATGGATACAAATTGAAAGAGAATCAGGAAGGGAGAGGGGGTTTCTTCTAACAATCATATACTTGACAAATGAATTGCACAATTTCGTTAGTGCAGTTTAAATAACTTGCATATATCTGGCACCTCTTTGAATCCTATTTCTTTTTTTTGTCATTGGAAGTAATTACTGTGTTTCCGCCTACAGTCTTTCCATCAAAACAGATCCTGATGGTGGCATAGAGATTGAAAACCTAGTGGCAGTTTCTGTCAATAGTTTTCAAGAAGTCAAAAGACTTTATGAAGTGGGGACCCGCCTTAGATCAACAGCTTCGACTATGGCTAATTCTATGTCAAGCCGATCTCACTGGTAAACATTTTATTTTTCTCAAAGAGAAATATGCACTGCTTTTATAACAGCTGAAAATAGATGATTGCACCAGGTCGAACAGCCCTGAATCAAAAGAATGTAATAAACGCTTACGGAGACCTAGTGCATTGATAACAAAGTTACTGCTATTATAAAAAAAAAGTATTGAAGGATTATACAATTCCTTTATTTTTCAACAGTTTGATTCGTATTTCATTGACTTCCGTCAACGCGCCTGAGAGAAAAAAAGAAAGAAATAAATTATGGATGATTGATCTTGGTGGAAGCGAAAGACTTGTAAAGACAAAAGCAACAGGGAAAAGGCTCAAGGAAGGCAAAGCCATAAATTTGTCACTATCAGCCTTAGGGGATGTGATTGACGCACTGCAAACCAAAAAAGCACATGTCCCTTACAGGTAAATAAAATCCATGATGTACTAGTGTTTGGCAGTTCGCACAGCAGATTATCATATGCATCCATAACTTGTGGAGGAAATGATAACCATTCACGTACTCAATGTCTCAGGAATAGCAAGCTTACACAAGTTCTGAGAGATTCTCTAGGTAAATGACGCCTCACTAACAGTTCCGAAAATGCAGAGAAAATTGCTGCCTTCTTGTTTTACAAACTCATATTTCTCATAGCTCACCTTGCGGTATTCACTGACAGGATGCGAGTCCAAAACATTGATGCTTGTCCATATCAGACCAAATGAGGATGATTTATGTGAGACATTTTGTACCTTGGGTTTTGCAACAAGGGTTAGAAGTATTCGCTTGGAAAGTGAAGAACCACCAGTAAGATTTTTACGATAACTACTAGCATAAATATATAATGAAGAAAACAAAGTGACTATTAGACTGATTTTGTTCATTGCTATGAATTATGAACCGACCATTAAAGTAGTTTGGCTAAGGCAAAGACAATTTTTGCATTTTTTTTATTTCCAAAGAACAAGTAGGAATGATTTGCTAAAAATATCCCATGGCCACGAAACTAGCATAATAGATTCCTCAAAAATAAAAATAAAAACCCTAGCATAATAGTCTGCATCCATGCAAGCAGATAAGCAATCCATTTTTTTTTGTATGTGGCCTAAATAATATTTGTAGCAAAAATGATATTCTCAACTTGCACAGGAAGTAAAAGCAAGAAAGGAACACTTAAGTTCTTTAGAACAAGAATGTGAAGATATTACTCGAAGGATTAAGAAGCTCGAGGAGACAATTGAGCATTTGAAAGGCCCACAGCCATTTGTTAGTACAAATGTTTCAATTTCACGTTCATCCATTGAAGAACTGAAAACTGACATGTCAAAGAATGCAAGGAATTCAAATAATTATAGAGATGTTTCTTCTAAGTTACCTAGGTTTATGAAGCCAACAGCTTCTAGCCAACACAGGATAGGCTTAAATAAACATATTCCTGCTAGTAACAGGACAAAACCACCAGTGCCACCAAAGAGAAGGCCTTCCTCAGTTTATGCGGAGTCTATAAGGCTGCCAGTAAATACTGCCACTTGGCAGTCAGATTGCAGCTCTGAATGCAGCATCTCCATGACAAGTGATATGAATTGGATACCAAGCATGCAAGATGAGACAGAATGCAACCAGGATACATCAGAGTGTGAAACCAAACAGGTGATTTCCTCAGAACATGAGAACATGTCGCAGGGTAAAGTGATTTTGATCACAGAATGTCAACATGCAGAACCAGGGAAGATGCAGAATGAAACTGAGGAAATAGGCATTATTGACATTGAGAGTTGGATTCATCAACAAATTGTTGAAAACACCGGAGTATGTCAAAGTACAAAGGTGCTAGATATTCCTGAAGTAACTGAGCATGGAACAGACAATTCTAGTACTACTTCACAACTTGATATGGAATGGGATAAATATTTTAAACAGGGACAGGGTGAAGACAACATCACGAACCTTCATTTCTCAGCGCAAAATGTAGAAGATATAAAGCAGACCAAGGCTGTTGACCAATTCACAACAGCAGAATCATGCACTCCTCCATCAGAAGAACTTTGCAGCAAGACCGAAATAAAGGAACACAAAAATGAAAGGCTTCTATATCATGGAAGTTCCAGAAGATCGTTAAAAGAAATTCTGGACACTTGCATTCCAAAGCAACTAGACAAGGTAGCAAAAGCTGGTCCAAGCATACAACCTGAAATCAGCTTTCAGGACAAAGAACACTATATAGGTAAAAATTATGTCAAACATTGAGAAACCACATCAAGGAAAACATATTTTCAGAGAAATGTGCATTGTAGATCTAGTGTCATCTGGAAAAGATCTGCTGTGATGATCAGGGTCCCAGGTGTTCCTGTCCCAGACCTAAGCGAAACAGCTTAGAATACACATACTGAAGTTAAAAGTAGTTTCTGTTAAGAAATTTTTTGAAATCCAGAAAAATCATGTCTTAACAGGAAAATAGTTCATGCAGTTGTTAATGGAACTGGTGGTATACATGGCAATACACTAGAATCATATATGTACATATTTGCTCTTTTTTTTGGAATGCATATAATATTTCGTTTAGTCAGGTAATGTTACAAACTACACAACTGGAATACAAGACTAAATCTGCTCATTTTATGGTTTTGGCTCCATTTTCACATTTCTATCCATCGGCATATTGTTGTGCCTATTCTAGAATCTCTACTAATGAGTCTGTTCTTCTCGACAGGTAACATAACAAAGTTCTTTGGAGCTCTTCGAACAGCATGGATTGGTGCTCTTCTTGGAATGGGCACTATGAGCCTTGGATTAGAGGAAGAATTCTTCCAGAGTTTGATGCTCTAAGTTATTAAGAATCTCATTTTAGGAGGATTGTAAGTTGTAGCACACTGTTTAAGAGAGGTCGTGAACAATTCTAAGATTCTCTACTACTGAAAAGCAATCTGCTCAGTGTACATACAACGTCACAATGAAATGCAAACTGTCAATTTGCTACAGTGGCAGCTGAACTGCTGATCTGATCATGAGACCGTTTCGGTTTCAGTATGCAAGGAAGCTATCGTATTACAAGAACCCCAAAGAAGAGTTATTTACATCTCTTTTAAATACAGTGCCAGCGATGACTGTTGTTATGACACTGTTAAGACAAATTTAACTCACCATGCAGAAACATCATCATCATTTGGTTTGTTATGGACAAGCATCAAATGGGTAAATCAATTCACCATGCATAGAAATCATCCTCATTTAACTCACCTTTGTCAGAAAACCGAGAAATCGTTCTATATGATTATATACATCCTAATAGAGAATCCTGAAAGAATGTACAAATGGAGAAGCCTGGAAGCGGTTTATGCGAAATCACAATCCCCTACAGGTGGTTCCCATACCTGTAACTAAACGCCCATATAGATCAAGACAATAAAACCTCTCATGCAAAAAAACCAATCCGTCAGGGATCATATGTTTCTTTGACCTTGTGCACACAAGGGCTACCTACTCTAAGTCAAATGAGCCTCAGCAAATCCCATGATGCAAATATATATCACTTGCTGAATGCAACAAACTATTCTATCCTCCTATGCAGAAATAAGAACTCCCTCTGTTCTCCAATTCTTGACGTTTCCGACCAGAAGAATGAACTGAAAATAAGCTAGGATGCCCTGTCGGAATGGCAAGAATTGGAGAACGGAGGGAGCAATCCAAAACAATGGACATAATCTGTGGATGCCAAGTTACCATCCATAACTTTTTTGTTGAAGTGTTGATGCCATACATAATATCAGACATCTTCTGTACATAAAGATGAAACTCCAGGAGTGGACTCATGAGTCATGAACCACAATTGGCCAGTGAAATGAATAGTTCCTTTAAGTAGGAATCTTAGCCTTCTTCGATATCATGCAGTGCCTCGGGCAAAGCAACAAAACCAGCAGATTTCATGTTAGTGTTGATCTCACTTAGTGTTTCACATATGTTATGTAAGCAAGGATGAGATCCATCTCTGGAAGTGAACTCGTGAACCATGCCATCAACTTCAATAGAACTTGCCCCTGGCACATTTCTTAATCCCTTTTCTTTCATTGCCTTTCGAAGTTTGCTCACATCATCCCACCTTTCTTGTTCCGCATAGATATTCGACAGGAGAATATAGTTCCCACTGTTGTGAGGCTCAAGCTCAATTAGGTGCAATAAGGCTTGTTCTCCAAGGTCAGCATCAGCATGGCTCCGAGCAGCAGCAAGAAGAGCTCCCCATATTGCTGCATTTGCCTTGAAAGGCATATCTTGAACTAAATCTTGAGCCTCCTTTAAACGACCAGCACGACCGAGTAGATCAACCATGCATCCATAATGCTCAACTCGTGGCTTGATCCTATACTGAGACACCATGATGTTGAAATACCAGCGACCCAAATCAGTCAGTCCAACATGGCAACACGCTGAAAGGACTGCAAGGAAAGTGACATCGTTTGGTGCCACATTTTCCCTCTCCATCCGACGAAACATCTCGACAGCTTGCAAACCGAGGCCGTGCAATGCAAACCCAGCAATCAACGTCGTCCAAGTGATGACGCTCTTCTGCTCCATACCCTCAAAAATCTCCACTGCCTTCCCAATACATCCACATTTAACGTACATGTCAATGGTTGCATTCATCAGTGGAATCTCCCGGTATAACCCCCGCCTCACTACAAACCTGTGCACCCACTCTCCTAGATCGACAGCGCCCAGATCACCACAGGCTGACAAAACCGACAGCAGAGCCACCCCATCCGGCTCGATCCCCTCCTCCACCTGCATCCTCCGGAACACCTCGATCGCCTCCTCTGGTTGCTTCATCTGCGCATAGGCCCCAATCACCGTCGTCCACGACACCACGTTCCTCTCTGGCATAACATCAAACAGCTCCCGCGCGAGAACCAGGTCCCCGGCCTTCACGTACCCCGCCATCATAACATTCCAGGCAACCAAGTCTTTGTCCATCATCTCGTCGAAGACTCCGCGCGCAGCGGCAATGCAGCCGCAGGCGCAGTACATCTGGACAAGGCTGGCGGAGACGTGCGTGTCGGAGGCTGCGAGGCCGGCGCGTAGAAGCAGGGAGTGGAGCTGCGGGCCCAGGCGGTCCCTGAGATGTGGGAGGCGAGCTGCAGCCCTGAGCACGACGGAGGGGTTACTGCGGCGGATGAGGGAGACGGCGTGCGGGCGGGGGGCGAGGCGAAAGGATGCGAGGAGAAGCGCGGAAAGGAGGCGCGGATGTCGGTCGGCGCCGCGGGGAATGAGGAATGCGTGGGCCTGCAGGAGCTGGCGCGCGGAGGCGATACGTGGGAAGAGGGACAGCACGCGGTGGAGCGATGGGGGCAGAGTAGGCGGCGGCGGCATGCGGCGGGTGGCGCGCTCGCCGCCGGCGAGTAGATGGAGCTTGCGAGTTGTGGCGCGTGATTTCGGGAATTTTATGAGTGTTGCGGGTTGAATTTGAACGAAACCCACGAAACACCACGGGCTTAGTTTAGTCTTGGGCTGGTTACGCTGGTACATGTAGCCCATTTTCTTTCATTCTTCGGCCTGTATTGCCCATCTTGAAACCTCGAGATCATCATAAGCTTTTTTTTAATCTCAAAAAAAAATCATAAGTTTTTTTTTTTTGAACCTGATCATCATGAGTTGTTGGGTGGACAACTGGACATCATTTTCGTCCATGATGTGTCGTCCGGTAAAACGAAACATCATGTTCTATTGTTCTTGCAATTTTTTTGTTTATTTTTGCAAAACTTACGGCTATGCCTACTCACGTCACGTAACTTAGACGTAGCCCTGGTTACATGTTGTCATCAAATGTTGAACTGTACAAGATTCGTTCTATTCTACATGTCATAATTTGGGGTGGGGGAGTATTGTCACCGAAACACTGCTTCTTGGCCTCTTGGGTCAGTTCTTATTTGTGTTGGGTACTCCGTATAGCGGTATACTTTTAGTTGCAAAAAAGAGATTGCAGAATTGCGGGCGTTTGTGAGACATTGCAAGTGAACTGCGAGAAGCGTTGCAACTGCAAGTCAACTGCGAGAATTGCATCAGTCCATAACGTCTTCGTGAACATTTCGATCAACCTCAAGCGGTATCGAGAGATCCGAGCCGTTAGATTGTTAGTGAACGGCTTCTACCTCGTCTCCTCCCGGTTCCCATCTTGTCGTCGCTGACGTCATCCCGATTTTCGGCAAGGTCCGCATCAGAATTCAGAAGTTGCTCGACTGAAACCCGACCCGACAGTGACCTCCCTCTCTCTGTTTAGGGTTTCGCGCCTCTTCTCCCCTCCCCCGCCACCTCCTGCCGCCTCGCGTGCGCGCCGACTAGGGTTAGGGTTCCGGCCGTGGAGAGCCCCGGCGGCAGCGGCAGCCGAGATGGGTGTCCCAGCGTTCTACCGATGGCTGGCGGAGAAGTACCCGATGGTAATAGTGGACGTGGTGGAGGAGGAGCCCGTGGAGATCGAGGGCGTCAAGGTGCCTGTCGACACCTCCAAGCCCAATCCCAACGGCCTCGAGTTCGACAACCTCTACCTCGACATGAATGGCATCATACACCCCTGTTTCCACCCGGAGGACAGAGTACGGCTCGCATCCTTTCTTCCTTTGCCCCTGTGATTGTCTTGGTGTGATGAGATGATGTGGTTCAGTGTGTTTGGGTCAGCTGGTAATGTGTCAGTGAATGGTGAGAATTTGGAGGAGAGTATTGGTGGGGTTTAGCTTGTGTCCTGCTATTAAACTGATTGCACCTAGGAAACAAATAACTTCTTAGTTATCTGCTAGTCTCCTTGAGATATCCAGATGATGTTAAGTTCATCCATCTATTCAAAATAATGTTTGCTTAATTACTGAGGCTGAGCCTGCTTTTGTCTGCCAAACTGCAAGGAAACAAATTGATGGCTAATGTGCGCCAATGAATTTGCTGATAGATAATACAGTTTGATTCTGGATTAACATCAGTTAACAGAACGTTTGCTGCTGCTACACCAATAGTTTGAGAGCTTTAGTGGAAGCATTTCCGTTACTTTTTACTTTCCATTTTTTTTTGCTCTATGATTTCAAATGTTGACCATCGTTTTCTCTGCTTGTAGCCTTCTCCAACAACATTCAGCGAGGTTTTCCAATGCATGTTTGATTATATCGATAGATTATTCATCATGGTTCGCCCTCGGAAGCTTTTGTACATGGCCATTGGTATGTGTCGCATGCCTAAACTTTGTTGCTGTTTCATATGGGGATTTTAGTGCTGTGTGAACTATTGGAGTTTCTGGAGCTTTTTATACACTTGTAAAGGTCTTGATTCAGTGTAGTTTCTCTTTACCCTATTATCATGTATACTTCCTTGCCATAGTTATGGAATTGTTTGTGTCTTATTCAAATCTTGTTCTCACATATAATATAATAGCACATGTCTGGTTTATGTCCTCTTTTGAATAATGATCTCTGAATTCGTTAGTCAGCATATTTCTTATACTTGTTATCATATTTACTCTATCGCCGTTCATATTTGTTAATGATGTACAATGGTTTTTTAACAGATGGTGTGGCCCCTCGTGCTAAGATGAACCAGCAGCGTTCCAGACGATTCCGAGCCGCAAAAGATGCAGCTGACGCGGTCAGTATTCTGCTGGAACTGTCTTCCTATGCTCTTTATGCTATCCATTTAGTTATAATTTTGAGCGGTTTCAACCAATTGCACTCACACCTCAGTACTTCTCCTACCTCTAGGCTGCTGAAGAAGAACGTCTGCGTGAAGAGTTTGAGAGGGAAGGCAGGAAGCTCCCTCCAAAACAGCAATCACAAACCTGCGATTCCAATGTTATCACTCCAGGGACCGAATTTATGGCTGTTTTATCAGTTGCTTTGCAGTATTACATCCATCTCAGATTGAATTATGATCCTGGATGGAAACAAATTAAGGTATGTATGAGCTGATCCCGGTTTAGATTTAGTTTTTATCAACTTTCTGTTAGTCTCCTAATTCGAAAAGGCTGTCATCCTGAATTTGAAAATGTCCTGTGTTTTCTAATAATATTCTTTTGAAGGTTATTTTATCTGATGCCAATGTTCCTGGTGAAGGGGAACATAAAATCATGTCGTACATTCGTGGCCAACGGAATCTCGCTGGTTTTAACCCAAACACACGCCATTGCCTGTATGGTTTGGTATGTTCGACAACTTATATAATTGTTATAAAAGTATTTTTATTTAGTCTAGCTAATGCAGCTTTATGTACATATTAATGCAGGATGCAGATCTGATCATGTTAGCTTTAGCTACACACGAAGTGCACTTCTCTATACTGAGAGAGGTTAGCTCTGCTTTTTAAACGTATACTTTCCCTGTCCCAAAATAATTGATTTCTAGTTTTCACCTAATTCAGCCAAGCTTATAGGAAAGAGGACTAATATTGATGACATCAAATTAGGATCATTAGATCCATTGTGAAATATATTTTCGTAATTGACATATTTTGTACCATAGATGTGGGTATTTTTCTCTACAAAGTTGGTCAATCTTATAGTTTGACTTGGGACAAAACTAAAAATGACTTACTTCGAGACTGAGGGAGTACATATTATTACTGTGACTAGGAACATTTGGGTTTGTCTCTATATCTTCTGCTGTATATGTCACTTGGTGTTTTTTATACTCTCTTCGGTTGCTGCATTGTTATTGCATTTTTTGTGATGTTATACCTTACGGAATCACTTTTATGTGTGTTTACAGGTAGTATTTACACCTGGCCAGCAGGATAAATGCTTCTTGTGTGGTCAGGTAGGACATCTAGCAGCAAATTGTGAAGGAAAGGTTAAACGAAAAGCCGGGGAGTTTGATGAGAAGGGTGACCCTATTGTTCCTAAGAAGCCTTATCAGGTTATAAAGAGATATATCATATATGTATATAATATACATATTCTCATTATAACATGTCATTTTTGAGTCTCCTTTATGAAATTTATCGAGTACTTTATTTTTATTTGATTCCTTTTACTCTTGTGCTTTTGCAGTTCCTGAATATATGGACTCTTCGGGAGTACTTAGAATACGAGTTTAGAATGCCAAACCCACCTTTCCAAATTGATTTTGAACGCATTGTTGATGACTTCATCTTCATGTGTTTTTTTGTTGGCAATGATTTTCTTCCACATATGCCGACACTAGAGATTCGTGAGGTTTGTTTCCTGTTTTCTGCTTCACTGTTTGACTGATTACCCACCTTTTTATATCTAGTATCTTTCATGTTTTTACTAGACTAAGTATATGTTTATTAACATTCTGCAAGTTCCACTTAATGCTTGTAGACTCTTATTTTTTTTCACATGGTTTTGGTGTCCTTTTCTGTTTTCAGGGAGCTATTAATTTGCTAATGGCTGTATACAAGAAGGAATTTCCTTCATTGGGTGGCTATTTAACTGATTCTTGCACGGTAATTAAAGTTCACTTCTACCAGACTTAGTGCATCAGAATTAGAAATTCTTTAGTTGCACTTGATATAATATCTAGATTTGTATGTAATGACTAATGAGTAACTTGTTTCATAATTCTTTTTTGTAGCCCGATCTGGAAAGGGTTGAACACTTTATTCAAGCAGTTGGCTCCTATGAGGATAAAATATTTCAGAAAAGAGCCCGTTTGCATCAGGTGGGTGATGACAACTATAGATTTTCTTATCTATTGTGGATTTATTGAACTGTAAGTGAAACATTGTGCATAAACTGATTCTAGCGTAAGCAGCTTCGATCGCGTGTGCTCATGGGGGTTGGGGACAACTAAATTCCTTATTACGTATCATGTTTTATATGTTTCAAATTTCTACCTGTAAGTATAGAAGTTCCATGTGGTAGACCGGTGTCTTGCCACATTTGCAGAATTCAAATATTTTGGCCATGAATTTGTTTTTTTCCCTCAAACGCACAGGATAGCTGCGTATCTTTGTATTAAGAGGAAGAGTTTATGGTAAAGAACCCCAGTACAACACACCCCATACTCACAAACTACTTATCATTTACATCCGAACCTTTGACAAATGAAAAAAATGACCCTGCGACATGTCGTCACGTGTCCTACTCAAGTGCGGTCAGGGATGTAGGCCATGAATTTGATCGCAGAGTAGTATATTTATGCGGGTTTATCTGGGCATGTCTCTTTATGTATTTCCTGTGTTTGTCTAAGTTTTGGAACAGGCATTTTGCACTTGTGCAAAAACATTAGCAACCTTTATTCTGCACTTGCTGGTCAATTGCCCGATATTCTATATGGGAATCAGGCATTTCCACTTACAATTTTCAATTCTATTACCTTGTAGCGTCAAGCGGAAAGAATAAAGCGGGAAAAGGCCCAAGCAAAGCGTGGTGACGATCTGGATCCCCATGTTCGGGATGATCTTATTGTACCCGTTGCGCGTTTTCAAGGGTCCCGACTTGCCTCCGGGGCTGTGCCTGCACCATATGAACAAAATAAAGAAAGCAAAGAGAGGAATAATCGTGCTCGGAAAGCTGCACGAGTATCATCTTCAGGTTCCAGTGTTGCCGCTGCCATAGTTGAAGCTGAAAATGACCTGGAAGACCAGGTAATTAATTTCATTAGACTTGACAAGATCTCACATGTTGTTAGGAAGAAAGATTTCTTGTGTTTTTATCTGACACTCTTGATGACTTTATTAGGAACGTGAAAACAAAGAAGAACTAAAGTCAATGCTTAAAGATGCACTTCGCGAGAAGTCAGATATTTTTAATTCTGAAAATCCAGAGGAGGACAAGGTATATCTTATTTGGTTTGGTTCTTTGTGGGAAAATTATACGCTATTACTGCATTGATGCAAAGTGGTTTAACTTCTAGTTTATTGCACATTATACGATATGACAAATTACAAAGCATAGCTTTACTACAGACACTGGAGGCGATATATTGAATTGAAAACGGTACTCCTAATTTTGGATCATAATAAGCAAACGTCTTTAGTGTTGTGCATTTGTTCACTTTGTACTGATAGTGTGATTTCATAATTTTCTTCTCCTCAGTATGAAACATTATTGTATGTTTCGCGCAGGTGAAGCTTGGAGAACCAGGATGGAGGGAAAGGTACTACGAAGAGAAATTTGGGGCAAGAACACCTGAACAGATTGAAGAAATACGCAGAGATGTTGTAAGTGCCTCAGAAGCTCCTTCAGATTTTTTTTGAAGCGAGAAGTTCCTTCAGATTTTCTGTTTTTATTTGCACTAGTATCATGATGGAATATATCTGTTTACACATGTGCAACCTTGATTACATAGGTGATCTGATCTTTTTTTAGCGTTCTTTTTTTTCCCTACAAGATTATTATCTTATGTGCTGTGCTGTGCTATGTGCTTAGGTTCTCAAATACACTGAAGGTTTATGTTGGGTAATGCACTACTATTATGAAGGGGTCTGCTCATGGCAATGGTAATTTAGCTTGCTCAAGTTCGCCAAATGAATCAAACTATGTTAAAGTTTCACTTGCAGTGTGGTTTTGGCAGGCTTGATTGTTCTTTCTTCCTGTGCATCTAATATATGATTCTAAATATCACTATATCATATATGTAGGTTTTACCCTTATCACTATGCACCATTTGCATCAGATCTAAGGGGCTTGGGCCAGCTTAATATAAAATTTGAACTTGGGACACCATTCAAACCTTTTGATCAGCTTATGGGTGTTTTCCCAGCTGCAAGGTGAATATTCTAGGATTGCGTTTCTTTGATCTTAGTTCCTTCAATTGTTGTCGTGTAGAGTATTTGACTGTATGTCGCATTAAATTTTCAGTGCCCATGCACTACCACTGCAGTATCGGCGATTGATGACTGATCCAAATTCACCAATTATTGATTTTTATCCAACTGGTATCTCGATTTTGCTTATATAGAGTATATTCTGATATTCTTGATATAAGATTGTTTGATCCCTTTTCTTAATTTACTGTGCAGATTTTGAAGTAGATATGAACGGGAAGAGATATTCTTGGCAGGTAAAATGTTCTTCAGATAGCATATTTGTATGTCTGATATGTGCATTTTTTCGCGTGACTATAATTTATGTGCTGCAGGGGATAGCAAAACTGCCCTTTATTGATGAAGCTCGCTTGTTGGCTGAGATTAAAAAAGTTGAGCATACCTTGACGGTATGGAGATAAACCTTTTGTCATGCATTTATACATTATAACCCCCATGGAGTAAAAATGATCATCTGAGATTTGTTTTGTTTTCCTCATCTGCTGTGCAGCCTGAAGAAGCAAGGAGGAATAGTGTCATGTTTGATATGCTTTTCGTGAACGGCTCACATACACTTTCACCTTATATCTATTCTCTCAACAGCAAATTTGGACATCTGCCTCAGAAAGAGCGAAATGGAATTAAAGAAAAGCTTGATCCTTCTGCTAGGTTAGATAAGTCAATCAGAATTGTGGATTGACAAGTAGTACTGTTTTATTTAAATCTGTGTTGATATTTTGGATTCCTGCGGTGTCCTATGTGGACTGGAGGGCAAGGGGGTGGGGTATGAATTGACTTAAACAGCACCGAACCATTTCTGCCTGCTTGTTGTACTGTAAAGAAAAAACCCAACTACACATGAGTGAAGAAAATGTTTTTCTTTTCCTTTTCTCCGAATTTCTAACACCTCTTATATTGTACAGCGGAGGAATGAATGGCTACATTTCGCTTTGCAGCGGTGACCCATGCCCCCCTATCTTTAGGTCTCCTGTGGATGGGCTGGAAGATATTATGGACAATCAAGTGATGTAAGATTAATCTTTTTACCCTGATATATTGTAATACTTTTTTTGTTGATCTAATTAACAACATGCATTTGTATCGAGTATCGACCAGATGCTCAATCTATAAGCTTCCAGAATATCACAAGCACATAGCCCGGCCACCAGTTGGTGTTATCTTACCCAAGAAGGTGTGTAATTTATGCAGTAGTAGCATTGGCATCGTTTTATATTGTCAACAGTAATAAGCTGTGTGTTTAATTCACACTGTAGACTGTGGAAGCTAGTGATCTGAAACCACCTCCAGTGCTCTGGCATGAAGATAGTGGCAGGAGGCCTCATGACAATAGCAACAGTGGCAGGAGGCCTCATGATAACAGCAACAGGTATTACTATTTTTTTCAACCTTTTCTGTTATTTTGTGAACTCCTGCAGACACATTGAAATCTTCTACTGCATGTAAAATGGTTTCCAGGCAAAACCTGGGAGGAAGCATATCTGGCCGCCATCTGCGGCAAAACCCAGCTGGAGCAATATCAGGTCGCCAACTTGGAGAGGCAGCCCACCGTCTGGTCATGAACAGCTTAAATGTTCAGGGTAGCGGGCACAATAGTGCTGCATCGATGCCGTACCAAACGATTATGAGTGGCATGCACCAGCTGAATGTAGTGCAACATATGGGTAATCAAGGCATGCCTCCACCAATGGAACAGTCTGCTGGAGGCCCTGGTTGGTATGTTCCTAGGGGTATTGTACCCAATGGTCAGGTACCTGCCTATGCATCAGCAGGATCAAGTCATTATCAAGGTAACCGGGCAAGGCAGCAATCTCACCCATACGCAAGAGGTAGTTACCATGGCATGGGAGGTAGGGCTCCTCCTGCATATGGGTACCAACAGACTGGTGGCGACATGTATTCATCACAGCCTCCTGCTACACCATCAGGTCCTGGGCGGTATGGGCAATCCCCGTCTGCGTATCCTGGGAATCATGCTGGAGGCTACCGCCCCCCTCCGTATGGGGGAGCCCAATGGCAGCAACAACCATATAGCTCATATACAGGAAGAGGGCCTTATGGAGGTGGGGTACCACCCACTAGAACTGACTCACGATCACAACAACCACATAACCGTTATGGTGCTTTGGACAGAAGTTCGAACCGGAGGCCCCCATCAGGATACGGCCGATAATAGATTGTGATCCAATCACAGTTGTAAGTTCAATTGTGTTGTTAGTAGAGCTTCCCTAGTAAAACAGAGTTAACTCGGTTAAGGCATAGGCACATACAACATCTGCGAAGTCTGGTGATATTCAAGCAGCAATAGCATCAAAAATTTTGAGAGGCAAGATTTGTAGACTAGCATTATGTACAGACCATGTTCTGGTAGCTGGTCACCATTCTTTCATTTGTGATTCTCATTTATTTAGAAGGTAGTCTATTCCGGGTTCAACAAGTTTTGGTGATGGATATATTCAGAAGATCTTCAGCAAGTTTTGGACCATTGAGATATAAGTGTATGTAAGAGTGGCTATTTTGTTTTTTGATGATGAGTATGTTCCAAATCATACCTAGATTTGCAGTAATGTGCTCATTGTTGAGGAAGGCACGCCGTTACCCTTGCTTTGGTTGTCAGGCCAGCTCCGCAACCACTACTACATGGTTCCAGCCTGCAGAGTTGATACCGGGAATGGTAGTGCCGGCTGCAAAACATTTTTTTGGTTACATTAGTTTTTTTTTTTTTTGGCTGCCAGCTGCATCACAGTTGCGTTTTCATACATCATACTGTTCTTAATTTGGGGGAATACAAGTCATAATTGTTTGTTGAGATTGTTTAGTGTGGTATAGTTGTAGGCATAGGCATCTACATTATGAACTCTTAGTTCTACATATTGACCGGCGTATGGTACTTGGATACACTGTTATATATAAACCTGAATGTAAGCTTTCTGCAAAGTAGTTTTAAACTTATCTCGGTGAGATTAGATTCTAAATGATCGCTGAAACTGTATGGTTGTGTTTAAAAATCGTACGGCTATTCGTTGCCTGTGATATCCGTGAACTTCCAAGTTTTTTTTTCATATGACAACTATTGGTGTTCTATTTCGAGGTGAACTTGTCAGTAATACTGGAAAATGTGGAAATTTGAACTGGGTGACATGTCAATATGTCATCTCCACATCGTGTTACGCGTCAATTTACACGTCTTGCAAATTTCTTAGGCCCCGATGTCATCGAAGGTGGGGGGCTGCAACAGAACAAAGGAACACTTTCACGGTTTCACCTATCGTTTGTATCTTTCCAAAGAACTCTCCA
Organism: Eragrostis nindensis; assembly: GCA_012490785.1. Taxonomy (NCBI): domain Eukaryota; kingdom Viridiplantae; phylum Streptophyta; class Magnoliopsida; order Poales; family Poaceae; genus Eragrostis; species Eragrostis nindensis. Next base: position 1,503,974 of record JAAXCT010000069.1, on the reverse strand, counting down.
AATTCAGGTCTGTTGGTCTCGTGATGCTTTTGCTTAGAGAGGAGCAATAGACTTTGGTCTCATTTGTGTCGCTCACAAATCACAATCATTGGGCGAAGACTGCTTCCTCTCAATCTCTTTTATCAAAAGAAACAAAAGGATAAAGAAATCATTTCACACCCTGCTTCAAACCTTCAACTCTGTTGGTTGAACTTTCTTGAGCTGAGCGACGACCGACGACCTCATCTCATCGTTGACTACGCTACAAATCAGTGTGCAAAGAGGGAGGGAGAGAGAGAAATAGAGAGAGAGAGAGAGAGAGAGAGAGAGAGAGAGCGCAAGCGTCATCCATGGCGGAGGGAGTGCTTGCCTGGAGCATCGTCAAAGAGGTGCTGGCCAAGATTGGCTCCGCGATTCTGTCCGAGCTCGCGCTCCTGAGGAGGTTCAGGGCAGACCTGGAAGCCATGCAGGATGACCTCGGCACCATTCGGGACGTCCTGTTCGACGCCGAGGCGCGCGGCGGCGGCGGGGACAGGGCCGTCCGCGACTGGCTCCGTAGACTCAGGCACGTCGCCCACAACATCGACGACTTCCTCGACGAGTGCCGCACCGACCTGTGCGCCGCTCGCCGCCGCCGGAGCGAGAATACGACATGCGGCGTCTCCACCAACCTCTACTTCCTCCGCTCTTTCGCCATGGCCCACAGGCTGAGGTCCCTGAGGCGCGAGCTGGACGCCGTTGCCGCCGGGCGTGACAGGCTGCGCTTGATCCCCAGTGCCTCCGCGCCGGCCCACCAGTCCCCTCCTCCCAGGCCCGAGACCTTCTCCAAGGTGGACGAGTCTAAGACGGTCGGGAGAGCCGCCGACAAGGAGAAGCTCATGAAGCTGGTCCTCGACGCCGGCAGAGAGGAGGACGTGTCCGTGATTCCCATCGTCGGCTTCGGCGGCCTCGGCAAGACGACGCTGGCGCAGCTAGTGTTCAACGACCGGCGGACCAATGAGGAGGTGTTCGACCCCCGAATCTGGGTCTCCATGTCCGTTGACTTCAGCATCAGGACCCTGGTCCGGCCAATCGTGAGCGCGACCAAGGAGAATTGTGACATTGCCAATCTGGAAGCCGTGGCCAGCTTTCTATCGAGGGCGTTCACGGGGAAGAAGTATCTACTGGTTCTTGATGATGTGTGGAGTGAGAGCCAAGAGGAGTGGGATAAGCTGAGACTGCTCCTCAAGGACGGCAAGCGAGGTAGCAAGATCATCGTGACGACGCGGAGCCTGAAGGTCGGCATGATGGTGCGCACGGTGCCGCCTTTCATGCTCAAGGGCCTCTCCGACGATGATTGCTGGGACCTGTTCAGCTGCAGGGCTTTTGAGGAAGGGGAGGAGGATCGGCATCCTAAATTGGTCAGGATAGGTAAGGAGATCGTCCGGAAATGCGGTGGCGTGCCACTGGCGGCGAAGGCTCTTGGGAGCATGTTAAGGTTCAATAGGAATGATCAATCATGGGAGGCTGTCAAGGACAGTGAGATATGGCAGATGGAGAAGGAAAAGACAATCTTGCCATCTCTCAAACTTAGCTATGACCAACTGGCACCTGATCTGAAGCAATGCTTCGCTTATTGTTCTGTATTTCCAAGGAATCATGAGATTGACAGGGACAAGCTTATTCAGCAATGGGTTTCTCTTGGCTTCATTCAACCCGCAAAGTATGGTGGCCACCAATCAGTTTATGATAGCGCGAATGACTGTTTCAAGCATTTACTGTGGATGTCTTTCCTGCAAGAAGTAGAAGAGCGTGATTTATCAAAGAAGGAACTAGAGGAAAATGGCAATGTTAAGTACAAGATTCATGACTTGGTGCATGACCTCGCACAATCTGTTGCAGGGGACGAGGTTCAGACAATCACTTGTAAGCAAGTTAATGATCACGCTGAAGATTGCCTCTATGCATCTCTGTCTGATGACATGGGGGTGCCTGAAGTTACCCGGAGCAAGCTTAGTAAAGTACGTGCTTTACATTCATGGGGATGTGATCTTGACGTCAAGCTGGTTCTTCATGGCAGGCGTTTGCGAGTACTAGATTTACGAAGCAGTCCGATTATTGAACTCCCCCAATCGGTTGGTAAACTGAAACACCTTAGGTACTTGGATATTTCTTCATCCCCTATTAAAACTCTGCCCAATTCCATCAGAAACCTCCACAATTTGCATACACTTTACCTCTCCTATTGCAGAAATATTAGTATTCTTCCCATGTCCATATGCAGCCTTCAAAATCTAGAGACCTTGAATCTTTCAGCTTGTAGTCTGCATAATTTACCGGATTCGATTGGACATCTCGAAAACCTGCAAAGTCTGAACATGTCATTTTGCAATCTTCTCGAGACATTACCTGACTCCATTGGCAATCTCCAGCACTTGCAGACCTTAAACTTTAAAGGTTGCAGTAAGCTCGAAAGTCTTCCTGATACTATATGCAGCCTCCAGAATTTGCGATTTTTGAACCTTTCGCAATGTGGTATTCTTCAAGCGTTGCCCGAAGATATCGGCGACCTCTCAAATTTGTTGCACCTGAATTTATCAGAGTGCAATGAACTTAAGTCAATTCCATACTCAATGTGCCGCATAACAGGACTGCATATGTTGAATTTGTCTCGTTGTAGTAGTCTATCAGAAATATCAGAATCTATTGGTGGGCTTAAAGAACTTCAAATTCTCAATTTTTCACATCATTCAAGCTGTTCGGCATTGCCCATATCGATCGGTTATCTAACAAATTTGCAGATTTTGGATCTTTCATGGAATATTGATCTGGATGAATTGCCTGAATCAATCGGCAATCTTCGTATTCTGAAGATCCTGATTTTGTTCCAGTGCTGGAGTCTGCTCACACTACCTGACTCCATATCGGAACTTGCGATGCTGGAGACTTTGAACCTTGATGGATGTGAACAGCTGACTAAATTACCTGATGGCATAATAAGAAGCAGCAATTTAAAGCACCTGAGAAATGACCGATGCCGAAGTTTGGAGAAACTGCCTCATGGATTTGGGCAATGGTCCAAACTTGAAACGCTACCCTTGCTTATTATAGGTGACAAAAACAGCAGTATTGCTGAGTTAGAATATCTCAATCTATTAACTGGTAGCCTGAGGATTGAATGCTGGTCAAACAGCAAGGATCTGACCGCTGATGGAAGGAGAGCAAACTTGAGGAACAAGAAAAAATTAAGCAGCTTGTCGTTGTTATGGACCAGTCCTAGTTCCTGGGATGATCTGACAGGTGCTGAATCATTTCTTGAAGTTCTTTTGCCGCCTGAAAACCTTGAAGTCCTTGAGATAGACGGTTACATGGGCACTAAATTTCCAAGTTGGCTGATGGAGAGCATGGAATTATTGCTTCCGAATCTTGTATCCCTCAGTTTAAGCAACATCCATAATTGCAGTTGCCTTCCACCCATTGGGCATTTTCCATATCTCCAATCTCTTCAGCTCCGCCACATGACTGGCATTCGTAGCATGGGCTCTGAAGTACCTGTGGAAAGAAACAAAAGAACAATATATCAATCGTTGAAGGAGCTCCACTTTGAAGACATGCCAAATTTGGAGATCTGGCCAACTTCATCGGAAACGGATCACAATGACAAGCTACCGGAACTATTAATATTTCCAGTTCTTAAAACTGTCACCATAGCTGAATGTCCAAAGCTGATGCCAACACCGTGCCTGCCAGATGCTATATCAGATTTGTATGTGTCCAACAGCAGCAAGATGCTATCTACCAGGAGGATTCTCGCGACACCATCTTCGGCATCTGCTCCGCTATTGAGGAGATTATGGATTAAAAACTGCCATGCTTCTTCCAAGGAGTGGTATCTGTTGCAGCACAGACCAAAACTCGAAGACCTGGTGATCGAGTACTGTGAGACGCTACACCTTCTGCCAGAGGCCATCCAGACCCTGGCTTCGCTTCGAAGCCTGAGGATTCTGAATTGCACCGAACTGGAGGCCCTTCCAGAGTGGTTAGGTGCGATTCGAACGCTCGAGTCTCTGGAAATAAGCTGCTGTCCGAAGCTGGTCTCACTGCCCAAAGGTATGCAGTGCTTGACTGCACTGAAGGAGCTGACCATCACCGGTTGCAGCTCTGCACTGAATGAGAGTTGCAGAAAAGATACAGGCAAGGATTGGTTCAAGATATGCCATATTCAAAGCATCATCATCTCATAAAGGTAATAACACATGTTTTTACTTAGACATAGTAGCTGAATTTTTTTTTAATATTTATCTTGTTTGGAACTGAACATTTTCTTTCTTCTACCAGCGCAGCGGTACAGTACACCGGGTCACCTATGATGGTTTCTCCTAGGCCTTCTCTCTGGTTTGTAACCAGATAGCGCTGCTCCCGTGTCACATTGGCGGGACTTGCCCTGAGATGAATGCTCGCCTACAGACTACAGTCTTGTAGCTCTACAGTGGAGCCTGCAGATTCATTGATGGACGTATAATTGTTTAATCTTTGGTTGAGGGATTCTGTATTTTTGTTATACTAGTTGCTATACTCTTACTAGGCATTGTGCACTCTTACGGTGTTCTTCCTGCATTTTGTTTTGGTGTGCATATGCCTGCATCACCACCTCCGTGCAGAGTAGTCGAGGACCTATTTTTGGTGCCGATACTTGATTGATTGTCAGAGAGTGCATACGGTGCTGCGAAATCTTGTGGGTTTTTTTAATAATTTTTTTTTCGAAGGACCGGGATTTTTAAATAATTGTATGGCGATTTCTTATGTTGCAAACTACGCCTCAACTTGTTTAGATCAAAGTAATCTTTATAGCTATGATGGTGCGCCTAGGGTGCTCACCGTTGCGAGCTGCGGCCGTCGTCGACGCAGAGTCGGGCGTGTTGTAACCGAGGCACGGCAACAGCTAGCGTGCTGCTGCTTCGGTGCTTCCTTCCGCGCAGGAGCCCAACGGTCTGATCGCTCGCCGGCCCCTCGGACGGAGCTCAAGCACGGCGCGAAGCTGGAGAGTGGGCGCCGGTTCTTGAAATGAGAGTTCATGCCGCCGTTGCCAGGGTTGCAGTTACACAAAAGATCATGCATGGTGTTCTTGAATTCTGAAAAACGGAACTCAAGGATGGAAGTTGAATGCGTGGTCCGAAAACATCTACGCGCCTAGTTTCAGTTTGCAAGATCGATATTTAAAACAGGGCAGTTCCTGATAGCCATCTAGCAAGCATAACACGTCTCACAATTTATTTCAAACACACCTCTTCTTCCATCTACCATTCCATCAAAGAGACACAAACCACACTCTCGACAGTCCTTATTCATAAACACACATGATTCCTAACTCTCAATGCAACACGCCTGAGTCGATCGTCACACAACACGGCTAAAACACTAACAAGAAACTAGACTACAACAGACATGACAACAGCTGAAACAAGACTTCTCCAAAGAGACTAGGCTTGCCCATTTTCTTGCCCACCACCGCCGTCCTCGCCACCTCCTTGTCCACCGCCGCCGCCGCCACCGGCCTGCCCGCCACCTCCTTGACCCGCCAAATCTTGATGTGACTTTAGGTGCTGTTCAATGATAGCCGGACTAAACCAACCAGAGAACTTGCACACATTGCACTCAAAATGCACATGGCCATCCATCCTGCTAAAAATGAAAATAACATGTTTGAGTAGGCCAGTAACTTCAACGAAAGCGAAAGTAAGGCTCTCAACGAACTGAGTTTGATGTGTAATCGCAGTATATGAGGAACAAACCTTGCAACTCTCCGACCAGCCAAGCTACACTGAAAGCGAAGAAAAGGTAAACCACAGCAGGAGATCCCTTTTCAGAGATAGGAGTAGACAACAGAAGGAGGGCACTAGGAATGCAGCTACTAGCTTGCAACCCGTTTTATATAGTGAAAGGGTAGTATGCACCCGGCCAGCTCACGTCACACCACGTGCCGCTTATTGGCACAGAACAATGGTGCGTTACATTAGCTCAAGCAAATAAGCAATAGCACTGACCATTACTGCAATATTTTTCCTGTGTCAAATTTAAGCTTTCCTTTTGAATATCATGATTTTTCATGAACAAAATCTTACTATCTTGTTTCAGAATTTTGTTATTTCAATCCCTTCTCGTTTTATTGAAATTTGACTTTCGGACTTTGAGAACATATGTATAGAGGAACAACTGTCCATACATACTCTTCTACTAGTATCTTTTAGTTGTTCTCAAAGTCTGAAATATGTATGTGAGGAAAAAGATTGAAATTTTCTGAAAGTCTGAAATTGAATTTTTTTTTCCCATCTGAAGTATACCATTTTGTCTTGGTATTCGAATATAGAGCTCCAAGTTAAAATTCCAACTTATATATTGACGGCCAGCTCCAAACAAAGTGGGTGTTGTTTTCATTTGACATCTCTGTGATCCTCGGGTCCAATTTTGGACCCCGGCGCGTGTGTAAAGTTAGCCAATCGAGGGAACGGCTCGTGAGTTCTGGTCGATGTACGAGATCGAGTAGAACAGTACGCATGGACACAGTTGTGTGCTTTGGCTGCACACAACTGGCGAATAACCATGTCGCTGATTTGCTTGCATCGGCCGAGCAGACTGTTAGTTTGACGTACGTACGAGCGTGCGTGGCTGACTGGCTGGCAAAGTTTTTCTTTTTCTTTGTTTCTTACAAAGGCCTGTAAATTTGGTTTTGTACCGCCGGTGATTGATATGAGTGACGACGATGTGGTGGTTTTATACTGCTGCTGCAAGCCTAACTAAGATCGGCAGACATGTACCCTTGTTTTTACCATTATCCGTTAGGGCGCCCTGGAGTAGATAATTAAAAAGCATCCCATGATAAGCACTATACAATTCTTGCACTTGTTGAGTATTGTGCAAGTAGTCTATACAAGGAAGAAATAGTGTTATTGTCTGACCATAAGAAATAAACAATGGCCCTGCTACCGTACGGACAACAAGGTCGCAAGTTATCCACGAAGCACGAAGCGCCTCGGAGCGTTGCGTTGTTTCTCCATAGGAGTTTCAGTAGTACCGGAAATCGCCTATCGGATTAGAACGACGATTCCGATTCGGTTCAACTAATAATCCCTTATAATGTTTGCTGTTCCGGCAGGCCGCACGCACGGTACGTAATCGACCTCGAGTAACTTGCGCCGTGAAGTACGTAAATAGTCGCCGCCGGCCGCACAACACAACAAATTAAGCTCATCCATCGTCCTTACGTCGTCGACCGATCGAGATGGCCTCGCAATCTACAGCTCCTTCGTGGTCAGACCTCCCGCCGGAGCTCCTTGGCCGGATCGCCGCTTGCTGCCCTCACCCTGGTGACCGTGCCCGCTTCCGCGTCGTCTGCCGTTCATGGCGCCTCGCCCTTCGCCACCATTACTGTCCCCAGACGCCGCCTCGGGCACCGTGGGCCGTCCTCCCCGACGGCTCCTTCGTCACCTTAGCCGACGATCACCGCAACCTACCGTCGGCGATCATCCCCTACAGCCGCGTCTTCGTCAAACCGTCGAACGGCGGCCCGCACCGCCTCGCGCTGCCCGAGAACACCGCCTGCGTCGGCTCCACCGGCCGCTGGCTCGCCCTGCAACGCCGCCGCCGCCAGCGCTCGTCGGAGGTGGACACGTTCCTCTTGCACGACCCCTTCTCCGACAGGACCGTGGAGCTCCCGGGCGTCGGCGATGTCGGCGCCAAGGCTCCCATCGATGAGTTTGGTGTCGTCAAGGTGCTCATGCGCTCCTCCCGTGCCCGCGACGACGTCACCGCCATCTTGACGATGAGCCGCTTGTACCCCTTCGTCTTGAGCCAGCCGGGCAAGGGAACGTGGACGCCGGAGCCTTACGCTGCTCCCTACATGCACATCATCGACGTTGCGTTCCTCGGAGACAAGCTCTACGGGATCACCAGGGGCGAGGACCTCTTTGCCTTTTCCCTTCGCTGGCGGCGACGAGCAGGGCCCGGCGATCACCGACTGCCAACGTGTCATTAAGCACCCGTTGTTCTACTACGATGACGGTTACGTGCCATGGAGCGATGATGGTGATGATGACGATGATGGCGATGATGATGATTGCGACGATCAGGAGAACGACGACGATGACGAGACGGCGCATTTAAGTAGTGGAGAGGATGGTCAGGACAGTTCCGAGGAGGAGGAAGCATCAGAGGAGCCAGACGCCGAGGATGCCACTAGTTATTACAACGAAGAATCACGCAAGAAGCTGCAGGTTCCCACCAGACTCGATATCGAGGTCGACGAGGGCACCGACGATTTCGTTGTCACCGTCCGGTACCTCGTCGAGTCGTGTGGGAAGCTCATCATGGTGAGGCGGGAGGTGCAACTGCCGAACGACTGCCCAAGGTTCACGCGCAGAGTGCAGGTTTTCGAGGCGGATACGGAGGCAGGCGCATGGGTGCCGGCGACTGAAGGCCTCGGCAACGGCAACGGCAACGGCAGCGGCAAAGCGCTTTGCGTCAGCATACTCTCCAGCAAGTGTGTTTCTGCTTCTTCGGAGCATGGCAAAGAGGGGGGGCTGGATTACGACGCCGTCTACTTCATGGACACAGGGGAAGTATTTCACATGAGATCCGCAACCATTAGCCCGGCGCGATGGTGTATGGATTTCTGGCGGCCTACTTGTGTTTTTCCTCCAGACTTGATTACTTGACCGTGCATGGCCAGCATCGGTTGGGAGCAGAGTTTCTACAAAATCTTGGATTCGGATGCAAGCAGAGCTCTACCTTCTTAGCGGATCCACCAATAGGGCAAAGTAGGGCGTCCGCCCTACCTGAACTCTCCGCCTAAGAGCCCTTACCCCTTCTTCTCTGGAGCTCGGCCTTGCTGACTGCCATGGCGTGGCCTGAGGAACAGAGGAACGAGTCGGCGCCTGTATCCAACAGAGGAGGAAGAAGAAGACAGGCTAATAAAAGAGGTATGGCCGTATGGTTCACGATATGCCATATTCCAAGCATCATCGTCTCATAAAGGTAATAACACATGTTGTTATTTAGACATGGGCCCTGTTCGGCTGCACCACAACACTGTAGCGGACGCTGAAGAAATAACTGCGAACACTGTAGCGGATGCTGAAGAAATAACTGCGAACACTATAGCTACTGAATTGCAGCAGGCATGTCGAACAAGCTGATACTAGTCTTGCACTACAAGCTGCCTCGCAACAGCGAAGTGCTGCTGCAATATAAAAGCCTCGTCAACGGACCGAGCATTTCAACTCAACGACCTGCAGCACATCCACCAAACTCAAGAGTCAGCAATGGAATCGCACCGTCCGAGCAAGCGCCGAGCCATTGCCACGGCGGCGGAGGCAGAGGACCGGCTGAGCGCCCTCCCCGACGACCTCCTCCACTGCATCCTCCGCGAGGTCCCGCTCAAGTACGCCGTCCGCACCAGCGCGCTCTCCCGGCGGTGGCCGCGCCTGTGGCTCCGCGCGCTCGCCGCGTCCCCCGTCCTCGACTTCAGCGACCGCGACTTCGCCCGCGGCCAGCCGCAGGCGCAGGCCGCGGCCACGGTGCGCCGCTGCCTCCGGCGCCACGCTAAGCGCGGCACGCCGCTCGACGCGTTCCGCGTGGCGTTCCGGTCCCCGGCCGGCGGGTTCGGGCGCGACGTCGTCGGGTGGGTGGCCGCCGCCGTGGCGAGGGGCGCGAGAGAGGTCGCGGTGGACCTGACGCCGACGCGGTGGCGCAAGGCCGTAGAAGACGACTGGAACCTGAGCAGCGTCGACGAGAGCGCCTTCCTGGAGCTCCCCGCCGACCTGTTCCACGCCACCAACTCCCTGGCGCGGCTCGCGCTCGTCCGGTGCAGCCTCCGCGCCGTCCCGCCGGGCGCGGCGGGGCTCGCCGGACTCCGCTCGCTCTCCCTCAGCCACGCCGACGTCACCGGCGAGGCGCTCCGGGACGTGCTCCTCGCGACCTGCCGCTCGCTCGAGTTCCTCAGCCTGCGGAGCTGCAACGACCTCCTGCACGTGAGGGTCGCCGGCGAGAAGCTGCGGGGCCTGGAGCTCGTGCGCTGCCTCGGAGTGCTGGATGTGTCGGTCTCCGCGCCCGCGCTCGAGTCGTTCGTCTTCCACGGCGACGTGTCCTACTTCGGCGCCGACGCCGTCGTCGTCAACCTCGGCGACACGCCGGCCTTGCGGGACGCGTACCTGTCTCTCCTCGGTTTCAAGTACGTGGACGGGGACCATGGTTACCAGTACCATTGCTTCGCCTACTACACCTTGTTGAACTGCGTCGCGCGTGCCGCCAATTTGACGATTTGCTCCGCCGGCTTGGGTATGCCTGAACTCAGACACGTAGGAGCAATCGACACAACTCGGTTCGCAACTAGCTAGGGGATGTCATAGACTGACCACCAATCTCTACTGGACCAGCATATCGATGCAATCCGAGCCGCTGCGCTCACAATGGATGTGACGGAGCTGCAGTGTCAGCTCCGCTCGTTCGGCAATCATCAGATCGATGTAACCCGAACATTTGGGATGGACTTGCCGAACCTTGAAGAGCTGCAGCTGCTATTGCCGTCCCTCTGCGACGACGACGTGGACCGCATCGCCGGCTTCTTCGAGTTCACCAGACCTCCAATCCTGGACCGCCTCTTTATCCGCGTAATTAAACCCCTTGACCATTCCTTGCTACCATGTTTTTCACGTCATGAACATGTTCAACTCACCAGCCGAATTTCTGCTGAACCTGCAGCTCTCCGACGGCAAAGCTTCACGCGCTAGCGGCGGCGGCGCAGAGACAGTTCTGGCCGGCGAGGACGAAGACGACGCGTCCGTCGCCTCTAACCGTGACCTCGTCCTTGACCACCTTAAATTCATCAAGGTGGTGAATTTCGAGGAACAGGATGTGAGGTGCGGCAGCTCAGATTCATCGTGGGCCCCTGCTCTTGAAGAGTTGGTGCTTGTGACCATGGAAGGTGATGAGGGCGCTCTAGGGGATGATCAAATGAAGATCGCCCAAGGACTAGTGACGGCGAATCCGGTGCCCAGCGTCGTCGTTTGCCGGCCTAGCGAAGACGGCAGCCGGACCCCTGCACATACGAGATTCTACCACGAGTAGTGTCCTGTTCTGCCCGTAATGTGCCGTTTGATCCCAAATTCCAGCATCAACATATCCGATTACGATGTATTTCGATTCACGCTAAGCTGGAACAAACAGAATCTAACGTAATGAAATGCCGATGTAATTCCATTCGATTACATTACTTTTTTTTTTTTGCGAGGATTACATTACATGTACGTGAACCACAGCACCCACTGTATAATTTGGAGATTTGTTTTTTACACTGTCATGCGAACTGAAAATAGTGAAATGGGTACAAGTAGGCAAGCTCCAAACAACCAAGAAGTCATTTCCGTGCTCTGTCTTCCCTCCGCTTCGTCCGCCGATGCCGCCGCGCGCGGCCTCCCCATTTGGACGCTTCCACTTCCTCGCCAGCCTTACTGGAAAGCCGAGGCCGCCGGCGCGTTCACTTGCGACGGCGTGTTCGTGGTGTCTGTCAGATGATCAATTCATGTGCGCCTTTGGTATCGAACTTGTGGAGACTGGAGAGCGGGAGGCAGCGGCGCGACGGCGGAGCGCCTGAGCGGGCCGGACGGAGGGAGCACGGGGAGTGGAGCGGCCGGCAGCGGCGGTCGGGCCTTCGGCTTCGACCGGTCAGATCCGACCTTCGACTTTTTGTCTTCTCGAACCTTGCACGGCCGACGGCGCGGTCCGAAGCTGCCGCCATGCCCGGCGGTGCGAGCTCGATCCGGCGCGCCCCTCCGGAGACCGGTCATAGCTGGTCAATGCGGTGGGATCAGATGAGGGGAGAGATTGTTTCTGGTAGTTCAGAAGCACGGGATGCGACGTCCATGATCGGACTCTGCGGTCGGGAGGCGGAGAAGACGGCTGCGGTGCCGCAGCCGCCGCCGCCGCCGCCCCCGCCGTCGACATGAACCGATTCGAAACCAGGGGCAATTTGCAAAAATACAGGGTTCTTTTTGCATATATTTGAATCGCGATTATTATTTGCGATTCAACTATTTTCACATAGCCCTTTCATTTGAATCACGATTAATAGTCGCGATCCAAAACAGGAGGTGCTTTGCAAATTTCCAGGCCGGCGACATGGAACCCGGCGATGCGGACGACGTCGCCGGAGGGTCACAGTACGTGTGCCGTGCCCAGAGAAGACGGCAGTCCCCGGCACATTCTTCTATTCTACCACCGTGTTCTGATCGTAGTGTGCCGCTTGATCTCCAAAAATTCCACTTTTAAACGAGTTAGTGTGCTTCTGCCATCGTGAGGCTGCGCGGCGTGAAAAGGGAAAAGCTACAGTCTCAAACAAGAAAAGACCAGCAAATGGGCCGTTGCGAACTTGCAATGTAGTAGCATTTTGCAAACTGATAGAGCTTTGTAGTGAAAGTGTGGAACTAACCCATCTGGTTCAAATTTTTGATTTGACAAGAGTGATGTATGTTGGAATTATTGGACTAGGCTTATGAATATTTCCTAATAATTTCTGAAAAATCTCAAAGGCTCATTCATGCATGGTGAGAGTGCAACTTTTTAGTCTCATATTGCTAGTTGAGATGGAGGAGGACCAACTTAAATATAAGGTTGCTTCACCTTCTCTCGCCTGGGCTTGGGCTTGGGCCGAGCGGGGCTTGGGCTTGGGCTTGGGTGATGATGGGCTTGCGTGATGGGTGCGCGGCTTCCTTTGTGAAGCACTCTGCGCGACTGCTCGATCGCTTCCACAACGGCTCGTCTCTCTCTACGTTCGAGCTCTGCGCGACTGCTCCATCGCTTACACAACGACTCGTCTTCCTCTACGTTCGAGTTCGGGGGCTGCTGCTCGTCTCCGACTTCGTCGACGTCTTCTTCGCTGCCCCGGCTCTGCTGCGTCACTAGTACGTATTCTCTGAAACCATGTCTCTCCTATTACTGATTGTCCAACATTGTATTCTCGTCTTTTTGTTTGCGAGGGGTCCAACATTGTATTCATTCTCGGTGCGACACGACGTCAACCTCTACTGTGTTTTGCGAGAAAAAAAAAGAGTAGTGTTTTACTCGTTGAGTGCTGTTATTGCCAAACATCAATAACTAGCTCGATTCATATTCTCCAACAAAGAAAAGCTAGCTTGATTCATGAAGAATTACACGGCTTGCATATAAAAACATATCCAACTTGTTATTTTTCATTATCATACTAGCTATATTATCGAGTGCGCTTTACCTTTCCATTGCTCTACGTATTTTTGCCACTATAACGTCAGAATGGTGGTTTGTGAGATCATTATCATCAACTCTCTCCATCCAATCCCCCAACCCCCTTTGTTATAAAGCGAGATTTTCATGTTACTCCCTTTGTAATAACACTAACACATATGATCTCAGTTTATAAATAGATATCTAATCACGGTGGTGGATAATTTATAATTAAATAGAGATATTGGGGTATTTAATTTGTGTTAGTGTTCTTAATTAGATGGCTAGCTTTTTCCTTTCTTTATTCGACATTTCTAGGTCTTGAGATCGAAGGTAAAAGTTTTTTTTGTTAGTTGGATATTAAGAGAATAAATTGAAATTTCGGAGGATCGCTGAATAGGACTGTGATTTTTTTTTTTCAGAAAATAGGACTGTCATTTGTGACCATATATAGAAGTGTGTTGCGTCTATGATTTTCAGGGCACCATCTTCGGTATCAGCATCGCTTCATGACTTCTGAGGAGATTATGGGTACAAAATTGTCATGTTTCTTCGGTGTCAGCATCGCTTCATGTATCAGCATCGCTTCGTCCAATGAGTGTTTCTTTTATTGCTGCAGCGCAGGCCAAAACTCGAGAAACTGATGATAGGTCTTCGGACTTGATCTAGAATGGCTGGGTGAACGTGCTTCTAACACTTGAATATCTGGAAAAAAGATGGTCCCAATTTCAAGAGCTCTTCAGCGTTGGACAAAGGTGGGCCACTTGCTTGCAAAGTATAGGTTTTTTTAGTGCTATACTCCCGTAGCTAAGATCATTGTTCTTGTTTGGTGGTAACAGCTCTGTTCCCTTGACCAACATCACATTAGCCCAAAAACAGCTACGCGTTTTGCATTCTTTTCAGCGGGCGGCCCGTGTGAAGAATGTGTATGAGTCGTGTTTGTCTTTTGTGCGTGATGTGATACAAAGGGAAATAAATAAAAGAGACTAGTAAGAGGGGATAGAAACGCAGTTGCCAAGCACGTGATGGCCGGGGGGGATGGACACATGTCACTGCGCGAGATGCCATTGGTAAAATAGACGCTACCTCTCAAGGCTCAAGGTTTTCTCGCTCAGTGAGAGCAAGCAGAGAGCGGAGATTCTGCAAGTTTTGAGTGCTGATCGAGGGCATGCCACGCTTTAATTTACACAAAGGCACCTCTCTCCTATTATTCTCTTTTATTTATTTCCCTTTCCCTAGGGAGTCTCTTTCTCTTTTGACAAATGTCTGGAACTTGGGGTTAATAATTGGTGATATACCATGCAACATGAAACTCTTGTAATGGATATTCAAGAGAAAAGGATTCAGATGGCTTCACGCACAAAAGACAACACATCTCACATGCACATATTCTCCTAAACGGCAGTGCGGCATGCACAAATGGACAAACCTTCGGTCCCCACACCGCTTATAAAGCCTAGTTACAAGATACTCAAAGAGTAGTTAAAAAGCTAAACCACACTTTAGTTTTTATCGGGTTTCAGCACCTGAATTTCAATGTCTCAACTCAAATCAGTGTTAATATTTGTGCTTTAAAGATAAGAAAATAAAATTTTTGTGTGTCGTAAGGCCTCCCAACACCTGGTTTTTGTTAGAATAAAATTAGATCCTAAAAAAGTGTCGAAGCCTTTATAACGCTAAGGTATTGTATAGACAGTTAAAATAACTTGATCTCCTACAACTCACTTACAGACCGAGCACTTAGACTCCGATATACGACTACCCAACCTGCATTTGCCTTCTAACAATCTAGCCCCTCTGCATGTATGGAATCTCAAACCCGTACGCATGATCACAGGGACATGGAACAGCCTAGCACTACTCTTTGGCTAGTTGTATTTTTGCAGAGGCTGTCATGTTTCCGCAACTTGTCGCATTTTCTTAGTTATTTAAATGTATCAAACTAGCTATAAGGTTGTTCTTTGGTCGCCTTTTAGTTATATGTAAATTAACTTACTGAACCTTCATGCCCGGGGCTTGCTCTAAGCCCCGTGGCAAGGGTCGCTTGTTTTTCTTCTCTCTTAATGAAATACGTGCAACATGTGTTTTAGAAAAAAAAAACCCTAGTACTACTCCAAAGCTCAGAAATGAAAAGGATCAAGATAAGAAATACATAAGTTCCAGGTGATTTGTTCTTCTGCATAGCAGAGGAAGAGAGAGATACGGGCCGGGGATCTGCCGGTTTGCCAACAGGAGTCTTCGAAAGGGTGACACTTTGCACTCTGTTAGAGACAGGGAGAAACCTAAAGCTAAAGACTAGTACGTCACCCTATAAACTAGTCGTGTGCATGAGTTGATCTTCAATGAACGGTTCAGGAGGAAATTAAACAGTAACTACTCCAAAGCTAAAGGAGGTGTAGCAACCCGCATGTAAAAATGCGATACTACGTAGAACGTCATAGCAAATAAATAAAACAAGACAAAGTCACAAGTAGAAGCAAATTGAAATAAAGGTTCAACACACCGTCCATATTAAAATAAAACATTTGACTCAAAAATAAATTATAATCCATGGTGCTGGAATATGTGCCACCCATGACCCATGCTCATGCAGCTACTTCATTATCTTTCTACCTAGAACATGAAAGCAAGTGTGAGATAGAAATCTAGCAAGTAAACCAGCACACCAAGGAATAAATATTGTAAATATAGAGTCAAGGAAATGTTATCAAGGGTTCCAGATAGCAACGAATAAGTGTGACTACGGTAATAGCAATACTGAGAATAACGTCAATGTGCGTAAGAGCTCATCTGGCAATATATGGAAGCACAAACGCCGAGTATAGTTGTAGTAATTGATACAGGAAAACATGATATTGGAAATTAATTACGGCACCGATTCGGTAAGTCACAAACCAGAAAATACGGGAATAGCCAGGCACCCACCTAACTGTCATTGGGTGTGAATGTCCCAACAACTAGAATGTACGCCCCCGTACGTTGTTGGGTGGAATATGTTATACCCATATATGTGACGGGAAATATTTTGAAGCTATGAAATAGTTAAATGATAAATTAGAGATCGAAAGACAATGATATCAGGATATCTTTTTTAGAAGTCAAGATAGATATGCTTGATGGAATAACTTGTCCATGAGACACAAGTACTGTACAGGTTACTGAAGAAACTAACTAGCCCAAGGTCGCAGTCCAGAGTAACCAAAAGACATCATCAAGTCATGTAGCATGCAGAAATACTATATGATTACGGATGGGTGATAACTTGCATCCACTAACAGGTATGGCGTGGATAATCTGTGATCCATAAAAGAAATTCAGTAAACTAGTTTACAAGCTGGTCTGCTCCAAACGATTGATGTAGGAGATGTACTGGATTGAACTAGCCCAGGCTATGAACGAATGAAATCAGATACGACAGATCGCCATGTGCTTATCTTGATCCCTTCAGCCAACTCTATGAAGGATCAAATACGAGAGGAACGGGATGCTGTGAGGTAACTTGCCTGCCTAACGATTGGTTGCCTGGCTGCACAACGGATCAAGAAACCTGGGGTTGCGCTCCCTGCATCGTCCTGCGAACAGTCCGGTTATGACCTCGCTCGCCGTCCGCCTCTTAGCAACTAATTCCCTACAGTCTGGAACAGGAACAAGAGAGTAGTATTGCTCTCCAGAAGAAGTTGTAGTATTGCTCTCCAGAAGAAGTGCGCCTACCACATCCAAATAGATTAACGAGAGAGAGAGAGAGAGAGAGAGAGAGAGAGAGAGAGAGAGAGAGAGAGAGAGAGAGAGAGAGAGAGAGAGAGAGAGAGAGAGAGAGAGAGATGAAACGACTTGCAGTTTCCAATTGTGAGTTAACGCGGGAAAAGGATAGCAAGGTTTTAATGTAAATAAATGGCCCAATTACATAGGAAACAGACCCACGGTTCCACAAAAGTGAGAGAGATATTATTTGGCATTTTCAGAATAGGAAAATTCAGGGTGTTACAGGGGGGTTGCTTCAAACCAGTTGGTAGTATTTTGTACAAAGCATAAACAGTAACGATACATACTATTGTTCATCCTTAGTAGTGATTTATTTTGGTACCGGTTTGAAGATGATCGGAGGGTAATTAATTATTTGAACAGGCTTATGGCAACATGCACACATGTGAAGGTTCTTTTCTGCACGCATGTAACTAATAAGGACCCGAGTGATTACAATCCTTGAGCATTAATTATAGCTCATGATGATTTTGACAGGGAATAATTGGAGACAACCAGTGGCATAGCTGGACCTAAAAAGGAGAGGCCAGTTATATACAATAGTATATGTGTGTGTATAGGGACAATAGAGCCCTAGTTTGGGTTAATTTGGATGCATACGGTAGAACATTTTGCATAGCAGAAGGACGAGATAAAAAAAAGATTCATTCCATATCGCCTCCATATACAGCGCCGGGGGCCCCCCAAGACAATTGAGCACGATTCGTTCTTCGGGATAGCTGAAAGCCGGTCCGCATTTCTTGTTTTTGTTAGCACACTAATCTGTACCCACTCGTGTGCATGAGTTGATGTTCGACGAAAGGGCCAGCAACGACGCGGGAGAGAGGCAGGGCGGGCCGCCGGTCCTACCAACAGGGTGTTTAAAAGGGTTTGCTTAGCTTGAAACCGGTTGGTACTATATATTTGGCACTATTGAAAGCATAAAAAGCACACAATGGCTAGCGGAAACTCTTCCGCCCCGCAAATGCAAGCCGGTGGGAGGCATACGCATACGTCCGACGTGTGGGAGTTCTTCGATCGCGAGCCTGCAGTGGGCAAAGCGAAGTGCAAGAAGTGTTTTACCTCGCTAACTTACAGTGGAAAGAATTCCGGCACAAGCCGCCTGTGGAGGCACCTAAGACTGACTCCAACAAGGTAATGCATTTTTGAGAGCCAAATAGAGGTTTGCCTGGTGTGTACAGTTCGTTGCATTCCCTTCCCAAAAGAGCTTCTCCAACAGCAATAGGCAATAACCATTGCATTCACCGTGTTTGCCCGCGCCGCGCCCGCGAGCTCGCCCCCGTCGCGGGCCGCGCGTCCGCGCCCGCCGCGAGCCCGCCTCGCCGCGCCCGAGCTCGACGCGCGCCGCGCCTGCGAGCTCGCGCGCGCGCGCCGCGCGCCTGCGCCCGAGGCGAGCCGAGCGCGCCGGCCGCCGCGCCCGAGATCGGCACGGGCCGTGAGCCAGAGCCGAAGCGAGCAGACGAGTCCAAGCCCTCGACGACGCCAGCCCGCCGACGCACAGGATCGGCGCGCGCCGGTGTACGCGCCGCCGAGCCGCCGGGAGCCCGCCTCGCCGAGCCCGAGCTCAGCACGAGCGTGAGCCCCGCCGGGAGCCCGCCTCGCCCGAGCTCAGCACGCGCCGTGAGCCCGCCCCGCCGCGCGCCGCGCGTCCGCGCCAGCCGCGCCCGCCGGGAGCCCGCCTCGCCGTGCCCGAGCTCGGCACGTGCCGTGAGCCCGCCCCGCCGCGCGCCGCGAATCCGCGCCCGCCGCCCGAGCTAGGCGAGCGCGCCGCGCGTCCGCGCCGCCGCGTCCGCCGGGAGTCCGCCTCGCCGCGCGCTGCGAACCCGCACCCGCCGTGCGCCCGCCCCGTCGCGCCCGCCCCGTCGCGCGCCGCAAGCCCGCGCGCCGCGCCGCGAACCCGCCCCGCCGCGGACGGCGAAGTGCTGTTCCGGCGAGTAGAGGCGACAAATGGCAAAAAGGTGAGGAGGAAGAGGTTCACGGGGTCGAGTAGTGCCTCACCGTGATGATGTCGACGTGGACGAGGCCCGGAAGCTGGAGCTCGACGGAGGAGTAGATGACCCAGCGGACGGCGGCGAGGAAGAAGAGGGATTCCGGCGAGCTCACTGCACAAAGGACAACAAGATCATGTCAGGCGAATACGCGGTCAAGTTTGGCATCACCCGGCTCGAGGAATTGGACGGAGGCTCACCGGAGTGGGAGAAATCGACATCGAACTCGAAGAAGGTCACCCGGCGGCCATTGGGGAAAACAAGCTTCGATCTCGCGATGGAGTGGAGGAAGCTGAAGTTCGTGCTAGGGCTGGGCTAGAGGGGGTCGTTGCGCTCCTTTTTGCAATTGGGGTCGAGCTCGGAGGAGCAATGGAACGGCGGCGACGCACCCCTCGCCGGCGGTGACGCGGTGAGCATGCGGTGCGCACTGACCATCTCGGCGAAGCGAAGCGAACGGTGGGCCCGGCCGTGACCAGCAAATGCATGGGAGGAGAGAGGGAAGCCAAAATTGGCTTCCCTCTCTCCTCCCATGCAAAATGCATTGCCTTTGCATGTCTTTGTTGGAGAACAATTTCTGATGAACAGTAGCCCGTCGGGGAGGCAAAAATGGATTTGGATCGTGTTGTTAGAGTCAGTCTAAGGTCCAGTGTCTGTCAAGAGGGTGGCCAGCATCTCCTGCAGCTGGTGTCACCTACTGGAGCCGCTCAATCTTCTCGTCCGGGCGTCCAAGAGCACTCCACCGTCGCCGGCGACGATCAGATGTACGTTACTGATTGTCAGTACTCCACCAACGGCGGTACGTATATAAACATGCGATTTCTTCTCGATCCCTAATTAACTTCTTTTGGTCGTCAATTCATGCACGCAGAACCTGATAAATACGCATGATGTCGATCTGCACAGCAATGGAGACCAACTCACCAAGCCACCCTGGTGAAATGGAACCATGCTAGGAAATAGTATTCACACCTTCTATTCTTCGATCTAGAAATCATCAGTTGAGCGTGAATGTTAATTTTCACACACACACACACACAGAGAGAGAGAGAGAGAGAGAGAGAGAGAGAGCACGAAGATCCCTCCAGGCGCCGCCGCAACCGCCTCCAGCGCGCACGCTAGGTGGTGGTGGGTGCCGGCGAGATCCCTCCCAAATCGATCCCAGCTGGCAGACAGCGCGGCACCGCCTCTCGCATGACCAGCTCTCGGCGCCGCAAGCAGGCAATCCCAGCCGCCATGGCTATCGCCGACGCAGGCCTACGGCACGCCGTCACGGACTGGGACGCGTGTCCGCTAGCTGTTGCGTGAGAGATCCGGCTGTGTGTCCGTTGTTCTTGAGTCGTCTCAAAAGTTAGGGCTACAGGGGTTTGAGTTTTTAAGTGCTTACAGAAGGGGGATCGGGAGCAGTGGGCCGCGGTTTGGCGCGGCCCCGTCTCGGAGGCGGCGGTGGCGGCACCGGGGAGCAGGCAGCGGCCGAGGCACCCGGCGGTGTCGATGACGGAGGAGCATGGAACCAAAATGATTATCGAGGTGGAAAACGGTTTTACTTGTTGTTAGGCGAGGCGGCTGGAGAGCGAGCTGTGCCGGCGAGCAAAAGAAGCATGTAAATTTAGCATAGCAGCGCGTCCTGGACTGATGTGGTTATCTCCGTTGATTTGCAGATGTGCTGCCGCCACCCCAGAGAGCCGAGGAATCTAATTTCGACGCTGACGTTTTCGCCAACAGCCTGATTGCAGATGATTATTCATCAGAACTCCGGCCAGACTCCAGGAAATAACAACACTATAGGGGGGGCTCACGCCAAGTCGAGCTGGTGTGTTCATGTATTATCCCTGAATAGAGCTCTTTCTCTTCTGTCATTCTATTTTCGGTTTATATAGTTGCTCAGGTTTTTAATCGTATGGTCTATGTCGTTAGTCACTTTGTTCGGAGTTTTGTGGTTGTGGTTTTAGTTTTAATATCGATGTTGCAAATGTTGTAAGATTTTAGTTACATATGCTTTGAGGAATCAGTTGAACTAGAATGGTGGCTCACACGGTTAGTATTAGCAATCAAAGCTATTGTATTATATATAACTAGTAAGGTTGCCCGCGCTGATAGCGCGGGGCTAGATTTGCTAAAATATATTATTATCTTGGCTTACTAAGTTTTTTGGAACGTCAATCTTGTTGTTACTGCTTGCTCACTCCTTATTGTGCGACATCATTTAATTTACATGGGTGTCCTGACATCACATCCACCCATTTTGAGATGTCCAACTGAGCCACCAAGCTGCAACATCCATTAAACTTTTCTTCATCTAGTCTTATTCATGTTATCTTTTACGTTAGGTTCTTCTCTTCGACGTTGCAGCTGCGGCGTTTCTAGTCTGACATGCACTTTGTAGATGTCCATTTATCCATCACTGTATTCGCTGCCCACAATACTCCTCAAGTAGTGCACTCATGGCGGATGGCGGGTCTTCAGTATGCATGGCTGCTCGATATGTGCGTGCATGCCGATTCAGTTCGCCGTTGCAATCTGGCAGGCATTTTTTCCCTTTCTTCTTGGCTCTAAATATTTGACCTACATCATAAACAAAATCTTGCGTCACCAACCGTAGATGCAAACTATATATTGTTCAGCATTGTCAATAATTTCTCTGCTTCTCTCCATAGGTCATAATATATCATACTATTTTGCGCTCTAATTACCCATTACAAAACTGATTAACCTTGCTTTGCTGCATTGTTGTTCTCTATTTCATCTTTTATGACAACAAACTGATGGATCCATACGAATACCCATTGCTTATCTGCACTGCTAGTTCTTCCCCATGCTCACGAATGAGTTCGAGCAAGATGACGAACTCAAGTCAATTATAGTCAATTATATTGCATCGCCAGAACTTACAAAACATGGCAAAAGGGCCTCTAGCCTAGTGGTTAGAGCACCTGAGTAGCATCTAGCATACCTAAGTTCAACTTCTCGTGGGAGCGAATAACCAGGCTGGAATAAAAAAAAAGTAAAAGAAAAATTGGTTGGGGTTTCTCCTACTGATCGGTCAACAACTTACAAAACATGCTCAAGTTGATGGTTTCTCGCCGCGGCTTGCAAATCTCAAATCCTCATGTCCAGCTTCTATGCATGTCCTGATATGCATGGTCACAATCGGCATGCAAGTAGGCGACTCTTACTTTTCTGGTTCTATTTTCTTACTGTTTCCCGCATACTCACATGGGCCAGTTAAGTAGATCATAACTTTGGATTAGTACTCTCTTGGTGTTTGCGCAAAGATGTGCGGCGGCGGCGCCAATTGATCAACTTTACCTTGTCGATGAGGCACTTGGGGCTGGAGACTTTTTGTGCGTTGATGCGTTTTGGATTTGCTTCTGTTTGTTCGCCTCTCTAGCCAAACAAAATAAATCCTTACGGACTCTACATGCAAACAGAGTTGTATTTGTAGCTTTGAAGAGAGACACAACTCCAACGTCTGTGCATCCTATTTTTTATTCCGACGAATACTCCCTGAGGACCCGCCGTACAACAGAGTGCACGGGGTTGGGAGGTACTTGACAGCTTGTCGACGTTTGTCCCTCGCGAGCGAATCGAATTCGATCGTGAATAGGGTTGAAAACCGTGTTTGACTCTGTTGACGTCGCCGCCGCCAGAGGAAAGGTAAACCCTACCGAAGGGGAGTATTTCAAAGCCGCACCTTCTTTTATGAAGACAACCAGCGTTACCTCCTATTTTTTATTCCGAATTACATATTTATGAACCGTGTTTCATTTTTTCTCTTGTATTTGGCATGGACACTGCCCAATATTCTGGACCATTAGATTATCATTAAAATCAACGGTTAGATCTTTCTTTTTTTTCCACCGATTAACGTGAGAATTTCTAGGCCTTGAGAGCCAACGTGGTGGCTTCTTTTTCTCTTGAAATACTAAGATAATAGATGTATAATTAATTGTTATTGCTTAATTATCTTTATTTTTCTGTCATTGTTAATTTTAGGTGATTATTTGGGTAACCGCAATAATGCGTAATTTATAAAGTTATATATAGGTATTTAGGGCTATTATTTTCATAATGACAATGGTCATCACTCATGTGGATGGTATTTTAGATCAATTTATTCATAATGAAAGTGGAGAGGAGTTTTTTAAACACGTGGAGACTATCTTTTGGCTATTTTTTCATAATGACAATGATAGGTAATTTTTCTTCTTCCTTCTATTAATGTGGTAATTTTTAGCCATGTAGAGCAAACGCACCAACTTCTTTTCTTGTTAGATATCAAGTTAACTAATAAATAGATGCTCCACTCCCAATGGATTTATGTATGCATCATGAAATAAAAAGGATTCTTTTGTTGTATTACGAAATTTATCTGTGTCGTGGCTACAAAAGTCTACTAGATAATCTCGAGTGCTCAACTAGTAGAAAGAGTCCCGCAGAACTATCGAAATGCTACTGCAGATTTCGAGTGAAGTGCCTGCCGTACTGTGATTGCGACGACTGCCCAGCGGCCTAGCTCAGCAGCACGCCATGCGATGCGACGCCATCGACGTCAGCAGACTCAGCATCTGCAGGAAGGTGGGACCGTGGGAGGGGAGGCCGCCGCATCTGCTCCCTCTCGCCCGTGGGCCTTCTCTCACCACTATGAAAAGTTCACGTGCGGGCCGCGAGTGGGGCCTATTCCATTGGCACATGGTAAAGCTACTTATTAGGAAATTAACCTACGTTAACCTCAAAAAAAAAAGGAAATTAACCTACGTGAACCACTCAAGCAAGCAGCAAAAGTTATAATCGTATCTCGAAAAAAAGAAGAAGCAAAAGTTATGATCGGCTGTTTTTTTCTCTTTTTTTTTGGAAGAGATTTCACCGTGAACTGTACATCATCGGTTAAACAGGCAAATTTAATAAGTTAGCAACCAAACAAAAACTCATCATCTTGTCTGGTGTTATGGGCGATGCGCCGCGCGCCATAAATTAAGGTGACTCACATACGCATACACATTTTGCTAATTCAGTTTTCGAAGATGCTCATGAGTGGGTTTGAACATGTGCGTTTATAGAGATGAGTGTGAGTGTTTAAGTTGTACCGTGTAATCGAAAAAAAAAATTTGCTGTGGTGGCTATAAAAATCTGGTCAATCTCGATAGCTCAATTGAAAATAATCCTGCAGAACGACCGAAGACGCCTACGCCGAAGTGTGTATACGAGGCCGGCCCATCAAAGTCGCACCAGTACCAGCAGCAGTGCATAGTGATAGCGGCATGCAGGAAGAGGAATGAAGCAGGAAGAGAAGGAAGGCCTGGCGGGCCGATCGAGATTCCCTCACTTGGAAAATTAACCCATGTGAACACTCGGACAAAGCAGCAGAAGATGTTACGCAGATAAGAGAGATTATATGTGGAATAATCCTAACACTTTAACCTGAGGGCATGCTAAAAGAGTATAATATTTTTTTGCCAATGTGTTAAAAGAGTAGAAATGCCCTATGGAAGCATAAATACACCAAAAAGAAAATTCTGAAAGGCATGCATGCAAAGCAAATACAATGAGCATTTTCTTTCGGTTGCCTCTCGCACGCTCTAGTCGCGCCGAATTAAATAACCCTCCGCGCCTTTAACCCACACCCACCGTGTCGTACGAGCCTGGCTCGACGACCTCCACCGCCTTCTGCCCATCAACAGGCAAAGCAAGCCTAGGTCAAGGTCAGAGGCGCAGCTTGATCAGAGTCACATCGACGACAACGGCGCGGCCGCGCCGGCCGGGAAGCGTGGCCGATTGACGCGGCGCGGCGCGGCGCATCTGGGGGAGCTCGATCGGCCGAGGGAGGGCAGCTCTACAACCTGGGACCGCACAGCGTGCCTAGGGGAGCGTGCCTCCAGGCTCCAGAGAAGCCAGCTCAGCCAAGAGAGGGCGGCGCGGTGTGCTCAGGCGAAGAACCGCAGTGTGTTGCTTAAAAGAAAGAAAGAAAGAAAGAAAGCGTAGTGCGACCAGGCGAGGGCGGCGCAGTCGGGGCGGCCGTGACCAGGGTTCTCAATCCCGAGCGGTAACCGCGAAAACCGGGCGGTAACCGGTGAAACCGGTCCGGTCCGGTAGGCAAAACCGGCCGGTTTTTCAACAAAACCGAACCTGGTTACTGTAGCAAATTCGAAAACCGTCCGGTTTCTCCGGTTTCCCGGACCGGTTTTTTCGAGATTTAAAACCGGCGTCCGTACGGTTTTCAGAACCTTGGCCGTGACCTCCGTCTGCCTGGGCTCCATGCACTGAACAAATTTGAAGCCCATCTCCGTCTGGCCGGGGCTCGCACTGAATCATGCTTTGGGCCATGCATGCATGTCGGCCTAAATTAGACGTCCATCCAGTTTGTTTCTAAGCCAGGCCTTTCGATCGGGGGAGGGGATGTAGTGGGCCTCCCAACATCTGTTACGGAATTGCCACTGACGGCTAAAACTTTGTAAATATTACTGCCATGCTGCATCCTCAGCTGCGTTTCCTTACATCATCTGCTCTTAATTTTGGGGAGTCAGTCAGCCGCCGGTTGAGATTGTTTAGTGGCACTTGTTTTATTGGTATGATTGTAGGCCCCGGCATTATGAATTCCTGAACTGTTCCACACGTTGACACGAATGTCAAGCTCTCTGTGCCTAAGAGGGCTAATATTGTTAAAAAGGGAAGCAACTGCTACTAAATGTTGGTTGATGTTTGCAATTGCTTGCCTATGATATATGTACGGTTCTGTGAAACTAACTATGCACTTTTAGCCCCGGACAAAAAAAGCTGAATTAAAGGAAAGTGAGAAACAGCACTACTGTGCTAGTCATATTAATTTTTTTCTACTTAATATTCACAACTGTGTTCTCTATAGCGTCTTAAATTTACAGTAATCGCAACATAACGATTGCAAAGTGAGGCATCCTTGTCCTGCAAGCTGCCGCCAATATCCAAGCATACATGCCTTCTTTTTCATTCTTCTTTTTAAAATTATAAGGTGATACGATGTTGGTTGCGACTCTCTCTTGGGGCTCTTTTTCATCTAGTTTGTTGTTCAATCTTGCACTACAAGCTGCCTCGCAACTGCAAAGTGCTTCAATATAAAAGCCTCATCAAAGCACCAAAGCACATTTCAACTCAACGACCGGCAGCTCATCCACCAAACTCGAGTCGGCAATGGAATCGCACCGTCCGAGCAAGCGCCGAGCCATTGCCACGGCGGAGGAGGCAGAAGACCGGCTGAGCGCCCTCCCCGACGACCTCCTCCACTGCATCCTCCGCAAGGTCCCGCTCAAGTACGCCGTCCGCACCAGCGCGCTCTCCCGGCGTTGGCCGCGCCTGTGGCTCCGCGCGGTCGCCGCGTCCCCCGTCCTCGACTTCAGCGACCGCGACTTCGCCCGCGGCCAGCCGCCGGCGCAGGCCGCGGCCACGGTGCGCCGCTGCCTCCGGCGCCACGCTAAGCGCGGCACGCCGCTCGACGCGTTCCGCGTGGCGTTCCGGTCCCCGGCCGGCGGTTTCGGGCGCGACGTCGTCGGGTGGGTCGCCGCCGCCGTGGCGAGGGGCGCCAGGGAGGTCGCGGTGGACCTTACGCCGACGCGGTGGCGCAACGCCATAGACGACGACTGGGGCATGGATGACATCGACGAGAGCGCCTTCCTGGAGCTCCCCGCCGACCTATTCCGGGCGACGAACTCGCTGGCGCGGCTCGCGCTCGTCCGGTGCAGCCTCCGCGCCGTCGTGCCGGGCGCGGCGGGGCTCGCCGGCCTCCGCTCGCTCTCCCTCAGCCACGCCGACGTATTCGGCGAGGATCTCCGGGACGTCCTCCTCAAGACCTGCCGCTCGCTCGAGTTCCTCAGCCTGCGGAGCTGCAACGACCTCTTGCACGTGAGGGTCTTCGGCGAGAAGCTGCGGGGCCTGGAGCTCGT
This sequence comes from Eragrostis nindensis, assembly GCA_012490785.1. NCBI lineage: Eukaryota > Viridiplantae > Streptophyta > Magnoliopsida > Poales > Poaceae > Eragrostis > Eragrostis nindensis. The sequence goes on along the minus strand of JAAXCT010000069.1, from coordinate 1,477,105 downwards.
GCGCTGCCTCGGGGTGCTAGATCTCTGGTTCATCGTGCCCGCGCTCGAGTCGTTCGCCTACCACGGCGACATATCGTACTTCGGCGGCGGCGATTCCCTCGTCGTCAACTTCGGCGCCACGCCGGCGTTGCGAGACGCGTACCTGTCTCACCTCGGTTTCGAGTCCACGGACCAGGAGCACTACGACTTCCATTGCTTCGCCTATTACAGCTTGTTGACCTGCGTCGCACATGCCACCATCTTGACAATTTGCTCCGTCGGCTTGCAGGTACGTACGCCTTTTGTTTATTTTTCGAATATAATGAGGTTAGTAACTTAGTATGCCTATGAAATGGATATACGAAAGTGTCAAAGTTCATAAAACACGTAAAAACAATGCTCTGTTTTACCCCCAAAAGAAAACAATGCTCTATTTTACCTGGGAAAAAAACATTACATATATTTATTGTTACATAAATATGATGCCAAATCTAGACAAGTTAAATCCTGATTGCAAAAGTTGGCCCAACCGAACTAATATACAAACATCACGAACTGACCAGCAATCTCTCATGGATCAGCATATCGATGTAGCCCGGGCCGCCGCGGCCACAATGGATGTGAGGGAGCTGCAGTACTTGCTCCGCAATCCTCAGATCGATGAAACCCGAGCATTTGGGATGGACTTGCCGAACCTGCAAGAGCTGCAGCTGCTGATGCCGTCCCTCTGCGACGACGACGTGGACCGCGTTGCCGGCTTCTTCGAATTTACCAGACCTCCAATCCTCGACCGCCTCTTTATCCGCGTAATTAAGCCTCTTGACCATTCCTTGCTATACCATGTGTTTTCACGTCACGAACATGTTCAACTCACCAGGACACCAGCTGACTTTCTGCTGAATCTGCAGCTCGCCGGCGGCAAAGCTTCACGCGTTAGCAGCGGCGGCGGCGGCGCAGCGGCAGTTCTGGCCGGTGAGGACGAAGACGACGCATACATCTCTTCTGATTCTGACCTTGTCCTTGACCACCTGAAATTCATCAAGGTGGTGAATTTTCACGGGACATGGTGCGAGGTGCGGCTGCTCAAATTCCTCGTGAGCAGGGCCCCTGCTCTTGAGCAGCTGGTGCTTGTGACCATGGAAGGTGATGAGGGCGCTCTAGGAGATGATCAAATGAAGATCGCCCAAGGACTAGTGACGGCGTATCCGGTGCCCAGCGTCGTCGTGTGCCTGCCTAACGAAGACGGCAGCCGGTCCCCTGCACATACGAGATTCTACCACGAGGAGTAGTGTTCTGTTCTGCTCGTAATGCGCCGTTTGATCCCAAATTCCAGCATCAACATACCCGATTACGATGTATTTCGATTCAGGCTTAGCTGGACACAAACAGAATCTAGCGTAATTAAATGCCGATGTAATTCCATTCGCTTACATTACATGTACGTGAACCAAACTGTATAATTTGGAGATTTGTTTTTTACACCGTCATGCGAACTGAAATAGTGAAATGGGTACAAGTAGGCAAGCTCCAAACAACTGAGAAGTCATTTCCGTCCTCTGCCTTCTCTCTGCTTCGTCGGCCGACGCCGCCGCGCGCGGCCTCCCCGTTTGGACGCTTCCACTTCCTCGCCAACCTTACCGGACAGCCGAGGCCGCCGGCGCGTTACCTCGCGACGGCGTAGTCGTGGTGTCTGTCAGATGATTAATTCATGTGCGCTTTTGGTATCGGACTTGTGGAGAGCGGGCGGCAGCGGCGCGACGGCGGAGCGCCTGAGCGGGCTGGACGGAGAGAGCACGGGGAGTGGAGCGGCCGGCAGCGGCGGTCGAGCCTTCGGCTTCGACCGTTCAGATCCGACCTTCGACGTTTTGTCTTCTCAAACCTTGCACGGCCGACAGCGCGGTCCGAAGCTGATGCCCGGCCGTGCGAGCTCGGTCCGGCGCGCCCCTCCGGAGACCGGTCATAGCTGGTCAATGCGGTGGGATCAGATGAGGGGAGATATTGGTTCTGGTAGTTCAGCAGAAGGAGATGCGACGGACAGGCTCGGGCTCTGTGCTTCGGAGGCGGAGAAGACGGTGCGGTGCCGCCGCCGCCGCTGCCGTCGACATGAACCGATTCGAAACCAGGGGGCTATTTAAAAAACACAGGGTTCTTTTTGCATATATTTGGATCGCGATTATTATTCGCGATCCAACTATTTTCAGATAGCCCTTCATTTGGATCGCGATTAATAGTCGCGATCCAAAACAGGGGGTGGTTTGCAAATTTCCAGGCCGGCGACATGGAACCCGGCGACGCCGTCCACCGCCCGCTACGCTACCGGGCATCCCGCGTTCGTATCTGCCCCTTAAAATCTCCATCCTCTGTCGGGCAAACCGCCCACAGCTCCGCTCCTCTCTGCCTCTCCTAGCCACCTCTCGGTAGACCTACTTCCCCGGCTTGTATGTGGCAGCGTGATCCGAGGATCAGAGAGCTGGGCCCTTGAACCGGCCGAGCGCGAGCACTGCGGCGAGATCCATCTCGCCATTACTGTGGGTCCTGACGATCGAGGGAGCAGCCACGGGGTACGAGATGGGCAACGGCGACGTCGACCGCTGCCTCCGGCGCCACGCTCGACGTGTTCCGCGTGGCGTTCCGGTCCCCGGCCGTTCGGGTGGGTCGCAGCCGCCGACGCGAGGGGCGCCAGGGAGGTGGCGGTGGACCTGACGCTGACGCGGTGGCGCAAGGCTGTAGACGACGACTGGGGCCTGCAGGACATCGACGAGCGTGCCTTCTTGGAGCTCCCCGTCGAGCTGTTCGTGGTCACCAACTCGCTGACTGGCGCGGCTCGCGCTCGTCCGGTGCAGCCTCCTGCTACTCCACCAATTGTTTTCTTGTTTTTATTGTACACAGAAATGCTAAATCTAGACAGGTTTACTCCTGCTTGCAAAAGTTGGCCAAACGGAACTGTCGGACTGACAAGCAATCTCTGATCTCTCATGGATCAGCATATCGATGTAGCCCTGGCCGCCGCGGCCACAATGAATGTGACGGATCGAGCTGCGGTCTCTTCTGTACTCGCTCCGCAAGCGTCAGATCGATGCAAACCTAGCATTTGGGATGTGACGGAGCTGCAGCTGCCATTGCCGTCCCTCTGTGATGACAATGTGGCCGGCATCGCCGGCTTCTTCGAGTTCACCAGACCTCCAATCTTCAACCACCTCTTCATCCACGTCATAAACATTTTCCACTCACCGGCCGAGTTTCTGCTGAACCTGCAGCTCTCCGGCGGCAAAGGGTGAAGATCGCCCAAGGGCTAGTGATGGCGATGCGCCGATGCGGATGTCGTTGCCGGTGCCCCACGTCGTCGTGTGCCGGCCTAGCGAAGACCGCAGCCAGAACCCTACACAAACGAGATTCTACCACGTGGAGTAGTGTTCTGCTCGTAATGTGCCGTTTGATCCCAAATTCCAGCATCAATATTTCCAGTTTTTAAAAGAGGTAGTGTGCCGCCTTGTTTCTAGAAAATGGGCCATTGGGATTCAGAAAGCAGGCTGTATGTAACATACGGGCTGGTGGTCATCTCAACTCGAAAACTGGGCTGGCTCTAATATAAGCAGAAGGGAAAAGTCCTTTTGACCTCCCTCAACTACCATATGCGTTGCAATTTTTCCCCCGAACTACAAAACCGGGTAACGGGACTCCCTTAACTCATCTACTCGGTGCAAGTTGCCTCCCTCGGCGGTTTTCAGAGCGGTATTGGCTGACGTGGCATAGTGGGACCCACATGTCAGGTGCCACGTCATTTTTTTTCTTTTTTCTTTTTCTTTTTCTTTTTTTTCTCTTCTTCTCTTTCTCTGCCTTATCAGTTGGGGCCGCCTCCTCCCGCCGCCCTCCCCCCGCCGCCGCTCCTCGGCTTCCTCGACCACAACGGCTTCCACCCGGCGCTCCCGCCGCACGCCTCCGCGGCAGCGGCCCGTGCCGTCTCCCTCGCCGCGGACTTCTCCTTCTCCTTCCTCCCGTCCCCGGGCCGCTGGGTCATCCGCGACGTGCGCGACGGCCGCGTCCTCCTCGACCGCGCGCCAGAGGATGGCGGCGGAGGCGAGGGCGAGGGCTCTCCGGTGTTCACGGAGGTCGCGGTGTGCGATCCCCTGCACCGGCTGTGCGTCCTGCTTCCCCAGGTGCCCGACGACCTGGCCGCCGCGGTGGAACACCCGCTCCGCGTGGACTTCGACCGCTGGTGCGAGCCCTTCCTCGTTCCCCGCGGCGACAACGGAGTCGATCCGGCGGCGGAGGACGAGACTTCGTTCGAGGTGATCTGGATGGCGCAGTGCAAGGCCAAGCTGGTCGCCTTCGCCTTCTCCTCGGCCACCGGACAGTGGCGAGCCGTCGCGTCGCCGGCATGGTCGGGCAGCTCCACGCGCGCCGCGGCGCTGGGCTCATCCTCCAGCTCATCCGCCAGGGGAAGATAGCCGGCCGCGCCGTCCTCCTTGCGGGCCAGCCCGGCACCGGCAAGACCGCGCTCGCCATGGGCATAGCCAAGTCGCTCGGCGCCGAGACGTCCTTTGCCTCCGTCGCCGCCTCGGAGCTCTTCTCGCTCGACCTCTCCAAGACCGAGGCCCTCACGCAGGCGTTCCGCCGCTCCATCGGCGTCCACATCAAGCAGGAGGTGGAGATAATCGAGGGCGAGGTCGTCGAGATCTCCATTGACCGTCCCTTATCTGGCGCTGGCGCGGCCGCGTCGTCCGGCGCCACTGCGCCCGGGAAGACTGGGAGGCTCACACTGAAGACGACGGACATGGAGAGGGGGCGGCGGCGGGGCACCAGGTCGGAGGGAGTGGGGGGGCAGCGACGGGGGGAGGGAGGAGGCGGCGGCGGGGGGAGGGCGGCGGGAGGAGGCGGCCCCAACTGATAAGGCAGAGAAAGAGAAGAAGAGAAAAAAAAGAAAAAGAAAAAGAAAAAGAAAAAAATGACGTGGCACCTGACATGTGGGTCCCACTATGCCACGTCAGCCAATACCGCTCTGAAAACCGCCGAGGGAGGCAACTTGCACCGAGTAGATGAGTTAAGGGAGTCCCGTTACCCGGTTTTGTAGTTCGGGGGAAAAATTGCAACGCATATGGTAGTTGAGGGAGGTCAAAAGGACTTTTCCCTAAGCAGAACACACAATGTTCATAAGCCCGTACCTTGTCTTTCAGCCCAGTGCGGTCATGGTCCAGTGCGGTCATGGTCAGGAGAAACCGTCAATCCTATACGACGGGCGGGCGATAGGATCCTTACGATCGAACAGCTTTAAGATTCGTGCGCACACACATCCGACGGTCAGCCTGCTTTCTTCCTCCTCCTTCCTTCCCGATGACAACGGCGGCGGCGACGAGCCGGGTTCGCGCGGCGGAGGGCGGCGGCCGCGGATTCGGCGGCGGGAGCCGCCGGAGACGATGGAGGAGGGCGGGGCGGGGGCGTCTCGCCGGAGAATTCCTTATTGCGCGGGATTTGTACCCCCAATCTCTCCTCCTCCTCCTCCGGCGATAGAAAGGCGGCGGCAGGCCGGACCGGCGGTGGGCGGCGCGATGCGGGCGGGCGGCGAGGCGGCGGGGACGCCGCCGGCCGCGGTGGTGGCGGCGGCGGTGGGCGGGGTAAGGGGGGGGGCGTCACTTCTCGCCGGATTAGCGCGGCGGCGGTCGAGGGCGGCGGCGGAGGCGGCGGGGGCGCCGCCGGAGCCGGGCGGGAGGCGGAGGCGGCGGGGGCGAGCACCACGACGGCGGTCGAGGGCGGCGGCGCGGCGGCGGTGCGGCGGCGGCTCGAGGAAGAAGAAGGCCGTGCGAGCCGTGGGCCGACGCGAAACAGGCCGTGGGCCGTCCTATCGGTGAGTTCTCGTCGGACGACCTTCACATAGGACGTCCCAGGAGGAACGGCGGGCAGCTTCTTGTGCAAGTGGCAGCAATTTCGATGTCTGAGATTTCAGCCCACCAATAAATTTCTTCTTTCTCTAAAAAAAAAACCAATAAATTTCTTCCAAATAATAACACGAAGATATTTCAATCGATCATAAGAGAGTAGTACTAAAGGGGTGTTCGGCGCACAGGGTCTAAACTTTAGAGGGTTTTTTCAACGAATATTGTGATTATAAATAAAGTTTAATTACAAATCTAATTTCATGACTTTGCTCGAAATCGCGAGACGAATCTAATGAGGGTAATTAAGACGTGATTAGAGATGGTTACTGTAGCATCATTGTAGCAAAACATAGATTAATTAGACTCATTAGATTCGTCTCGTGATTTAGAGGAAGGTCGTGACATAAGTTTTATCATTAAATTAATAAAAATATGTTTAAATAGTAAAATTTTTTTTAATGTGATGGATGTTAAAGTTTAAAAGGGGCCCTAACAACAGCGATGAGCGAGCCCGAGATGCGCATATCAGAGGACAGCACCCCCTAGCTATGCCCTGCGCCTTGGCCAAGTGGCCGGCTGGCCGCATTGCACGCGGCACGCCGGACGGTCGCGCTGTTCCGAAAGCGGCGACCCTCTCGGCCGCCGAAGAGGCAGGGGGGCCAGGCCGTACGTCCTTTTATGGGCCCCGAAGGGGCGACAAGCCTGAACCGCCGAAGCAAGCCGACGCGTCCCAACCAGGTTGCGCGGCTTGCGCTGCGCACGTGACGACGCCCGCCCGGCATGCCCACCGCTGCCTAGCTGCCGCCTGCCGGCCACTAGCTCGACTCGACGACGGCGAGCGAAACTGATGATCGACGCGCGGTGACTGCTCCGGCGTCCAGCGTTTGTACGAAATCCATCGAGCTGCCGCGCGCTCTATCGATCGTCTGCTCCTGCATCTGCATGGCAGACCGTGCGCCACGGTGACCAAACTGGCGAAAAAAATGATACTCCAGTAAAAAGACTAGTACGCTCCAAACGGGTCCTTTTGCTCCTGTGCGCAACACCGCGACTAGCCGGCAAATCAATGCACCGATAGAGACCTTAATTCACGTGCTTAAACACATGCCAAGCTCGTCAAGATCGGCTGGCGTCGTACGCGGCAGATCGATTTGTGCTTGTGCATGGCCTGGCTCCAATATATACAACAATGGTTAAGTAGGTTCATCTCTTTTTTTAAAAAAAAAAACTAAAAGAACTGTGACCTGCGTTTAATTATGAAAGTAGGTTAAAGTAGTTGGCCTTGTCGGTCCTTTCTTTTAAGATCGATATATGGTCCAGTATTCAAAACGATCAGATCAGTCTCTATCTGTTGCAAACTTGCAACTTCTAAATAAATAAGATGGTCGCCAGCTCGTCAGACAAACTGAAACAGGAAACTAGGCCCAAGTGCTGCTACAACTTGCCCCAAAAATTCAAGCGCCCGGGGGAGCGTCTGCACTTCAGTTGCTCATTTTGCTGGGTTCGGATAAGATCGACGTCGTGCCATACGTACATATCTTATCCTGTTATCTTCTCTTTGACTTATTCGAGTCCCGGCCTGACCTATTGAAGAGCGATGGCGATGCATTTTCAACAACACGCAAAAGATTTATAGAGATTTGATTGATGTTTGGTACTGAACTGAAGATAGGCAGTGGAGAAGAAGCCAAGTCTCGAGATTAAACTAACAATCGCCTTATCTGAGAGAACATTATACCAAGATTGGGCAGCTTAATTAATTGCGTACCGTGATTGGAACGGCGCGTTTAGTGCTGCTGCCTTACCTTGGAATTTGAAAGTGTCGCCACAGACGAAGCCTTACATGAGGAGCAGGGGCCAAGATGTAGCCAAGGACAACTTGCCGATCACCGATCGATCAACACGCTCAGAACCATGATCGATCGGCAAGTCATCCTTGGCTGCACCATAGTCCCCGCGCCTAATGTTAGGCCGTGGGCGAGTCCGGCGTTGGCGACCTCGCGCGCAGCCATGGTTGGCACGGGATGGTGTTAAGAGATGAATGGAGCAGAGACGACGAGAGGAGCTGAGAAATGGAGAGGGAGGACAGAGATGCCCGCTTTGATGGGGCTTTTATAGACGCCATTTCTGAACGAAACAAAGGTCGGTGAGGAAAATTGAATAGCCTGCAATTTCTGGGAAAAAAAAAAACTTGAATGCAATATCATCTGCAGATCTTTTGAATGGGACAGGCTGATTGGATGCCGCACATGCACTTCTTGGCTGTCCTAGTAGCTACGTGCAAACTAAAGTACATCATGCCGTCATGAATCGGTTTATCATCATGCTCAAGACTTGGACATTTTGGGGTCCATGAAACACAGAGACCAGTAGTGGTAATTCTATATCAAAGCTTCTGAAAAATGTCAGTTATTAATTAATACATGTATCAGGTAATAAAGTCATGTTAGTACTAAACGAGACAAAAGACGATCATGTTAAGGCCCTGAAAGCTGACGGCCAGCCTTTTCATGTTGTTTTCCACATCAGAGATTCCTCGTCCTCTGACAGACCACCTTTCCGGCGAGGAAAATCTGTCCAGGCACAAAAGCAGCATCACGCGATATGGGTCTGACGGCGGTGCCATGCCGCCGTTCACGCACTGGGCCTCATCAGCTCGTCGTGCACGATCGCCTCATCTCATCAGTACGATCTCCCTAGCTTGCATTGCCATGCACGCACATGCTCTCCCCCATCCCTCCCCTGACAGGGAAACAGCTAGGTGCGATGATGAAAGGAGGAGCTGTTCCCGGAATTGGCAATGGCGTCCTTTTCCGAGCGTTGATGATTGCGAGGACTGAAACGGAATCGATCGGTGCTTGGTCTGGCCGGCCTGTCCTCGACGGCAGGCAGGATCACGGAGGAGGATCGCCAACGGTTCGTTCGATCGAGCTGTTCAGACTGTAAGGAAGTCTGAACAGGCAGGCAGGACGTGCGTGGTGTCAGCTACCAGACTTTGCTCTGAATGTCTGTTGGTTGAAATAAACAGAGTTTGTCCCTGTTCGTAATCGTGGTCATTATGTTGTTGATGTTGGAAATTTTTGGATACCGGTACCGATGAGCCTAACACGGGCGAGCCTACTTTGGTTGGCTTCGAGCTAGGAGCATATTTCAAAACAAGGTTCAGTAAGTAACATGTTGCAAAAGAAGCACGACTACGAAAGCCCCTAATATACAGTGACGTATACAATAATGTATACTCGAGGGTAATCGGTAACCATGATGGTGGCTCAAGCTGAGTTTCAAAGCTTGAGCAAAATTAACACTTTCATCCCCTAGAATGCCATTGACACTTTCATCCCCTAGAATGCCATTGATGATACAAGGGGTGTAGGGAAGTTGTTTCGTAATAGTACTCTTGTCCTATGGTTTTCTATTCACCTTTCTTTCAGCACCTAAAGCCTGTTTTAAAGCGTTTTGCCCCCAAAACAGTCAAAGCAAAAATCATTTTATAACAGCTCTGGTGGAGCTTTTTCCAAAACCTACACGAATCTCAAAGTAGCCTGCCTAATAGTAATAATTAATACGAAACAAATTTTCATTTCCTTTAATCCCAAAGCCCCGTCCGACCCAGTTTTGATCCAAGACCCAGCCCAGCTCGATCCTGCAAAAGCGGATCGAATCGAAGTCTTGCTTGCGAAAACCGCTCAATCACCCGGCAGAGGCGGGGCAGGGGCTTACCATTATCCAGCGGGCGTTATGCGACAACGAGCGCTTCTTGCTCCGGCCGTGGCGTCAGCGCCGGCGCACGAAGAACAGACGCGGCGGCAGCGTGCATCCGTTCATTGTCGTCTTGCTCCCGCTCCAGTTGTTGTTCATTCTATGGCGTGCAACATTCAACGACATAACACGAAACAGAGACCATCATGCGCCTGCTCAGTGCAATGTTTTCAACGCCGAAGGCAGCAGCAGCAACGCGGACTTCCGTCGAACGCCTTGCAGTCGCGACATATTTGCATCTTAGATTCAGCCCAGCACCAGAAGATAGGTTTGCAAACTCCATCTGGGAAAGCTATGCTCCATCACGCTGTCAAAATCTTTATCTGGATCCTTTACATAGAGGCTGAGAACGAAGGAATTCCTTATTCGAAGAGGCTGGAATGAGTCAGCAAGTTGCCCACACTGTTCACTGCCCGAAACCTCCCTCCAAATGTAAATGTTCATTCATTACCATACATATCACGTTTGGAATTCCACCTCCTAATCCCTCTGGCCGGACCAGATGGAGGCTCTTACTCAATCCCTCTGGCTGGATGCAAAACGTCTCCATTGTTTTCCATTTTTTTTCATTTGCCATACAAATTTTGCTGTGACCCCGAGATGGCATGCCTCGTAACAATGTTTATAATATTACCCACAACAATGAATGGCCAGATTAGACTTTTACTACTCCCCTACTCTTAGTAGAAGTATAATGCAACGTAAAAGTTCTCAATTTATAACCCTTGATAACAAACTTGGTGGTCCTATTTCTTAAGTTCTCAATTTAGTCAAATATTAAGTACAGAGATAGATATGGTTACCGGCACATAATGCCATCACAGCAATACACACACGCTCAAGCATACTTTAGTTTATTCTTTGATTAAGCATACACATATTCGTTAAGCGAAACGTCTTGGATTGGATATTGAAACCTGTATAATTGGGTTAATCGCTTTGCCTATTTCGGTTCGACGACTTTAAGCTCCTTGTAGAAGGGTTTCCCTGGGGAGCCATCTAACTGTGATTTTGGAACCTTGGGGATGGTCACCACCAGGTTACGGCCATCGAGCATGACACTTATTTCATTCTTGTCGTACACCGCAGGCACCAGCAGCCGGACGTGGAACGAGACGTCGTCGTCTTGGTCCGCTGGCTGCTTCTTGATCTCGAGCACTTCGCCGGTGATGGCCATCTGGAAGTCGCCCGGCGCCACCCCTTCCCGCATGGAGAAGAACGTCAGCGCCACCTTCTTGTCGCCCTCCTTTATCTTCCACTTGGCGGTCGTAGTGGGTACCGGATGCACGAGGGCTTCCGCCATGGCATGGGAAGAACAAAATAGCATTCACTACCTTCTGCAACTCAGGAATTATTAACTTTGAAATTAATTATATGGTCATACACAGGAGCTTAATTACCAGCGGGTGGAATGTTAGATGGATGGTCAATGCTCCTGGGATCCACATAGTGGCAGATAGAGCGATGTGTCTTCTTTCCTGCAGGGGTGTAGTAAGGGAGAGATATGACTGCTGGCTTCGGGCAACGAAGCGATGATCCACCAGCTCAGTATCTCACTGCATGCTGGCTAAAAAGGGTGTGAGCAGTAACTGTCGACATTGCTCGTGGTTCAGTGATAATATCACTAGTTGTTTGTTTGGTGCTGTGGAAGTGGTTCACATGTACCTCAACTATATATAGAGAAGATGCGGCCTAAGTGCCTGACGAGACCCAGGCCATCTAGTTAACTACTGCTCCTGCATACTTTGCTTCCCTTCTGTAAGATGTGAATCTGTGCGAAGTACTTTTGTAAAGAAGCAATGATGCAAAATGATTATGTTTAACCAAAGTGCCGCACTCAAAAAATGAAAAATAAAAGAGTCGGATCGATATGACTAAAGATGTGAAAAGAAACATTACTGCCAAACTAAGTTCTGAGACAACTGACATCTTTTTACTTAACTTGCCTTGATATGTCGTCATTGTCAAAATGTTCCCAGATTTGTCCTACATGCATGTTCACTTTCAGTCCACCAGATTGGACGATCTGGATACAGAAAACTAAGCTGACTGCCGGTAGTTCAACTCGCAGTCGCAGTACAGCAAACGAGAGCATGGAAAGAAGGCGATGCTTGCCGTGTTCCATTGCAGGGTAGAATAGATAGTTGTCTCATCTTTGTGTAACAGGATTGCATTATACGAAAGAGAAAAGCATTCAAGCCGCATTGTGTGGGCGCATCATTACTTTTTTTTTTTTGAAACATGAGCTGGAGCACTGCTCTTTCATTTAAGAGAGAAAAATACAGAGATTACAAGAAAATCATTACTTAATTATTAAGTCGAAAAAGATACAGCTCATGTGATTACAGTGACTAATTGAATTGAACAAAATATGTAGGTTTTCGTCGCGCACTTGCGTTGTGCCGGCGTACACACTCTACAGATAAGCTCCTCAAAAGAGTGAGCAAGGTGACAAAATGTTGGACAAAGAGGCGATATAATAAATGTAGTGAATGAAAATTACTGGACAAAATGTCGGACGATGTACACTGCCATGTTTAGATGTAGGAAAGAGGGGATACAATTCAAAGCTTTGATCGCTAACTTTTTCTTTTTGTTTAAGATGGATCTTGCCGAGCTTGAATATGCACTTCCTTGAGGTCAAAATTGTTCATTATCAGCTCTGTGATAGCATGAATGCTTTAAATTTTAGCATAGCTGTTACCTTATGATAGCATGAATAGCCGCTCTCCAATTCTCATCTACATTCCCTTTCCCGATTCAGCTCCCTACCTCACTATGCTACTACCTCCACCCAAATTACCACAAACCCAAATCTTAAATATGAAAATCAAGCAAATCTTTATGTGCTGGAGATTACAATTTCTTTATTAGCAATTTTTTGTCACATTTTGAGGATGTTACCCACTTTTCCGAGTTCTTACCAATTTTGTTTAACATAAGATGTCTCGGTTTGTACTAAGAAATTTGAGTCTATTTAATTCAGAATTATCCGAATCTGTTCTGCTACAATAGTCTCTGTTTGAATAGCCTAAATCTACTTTTAAGAGTTTATTGGTTAAAACGTAAAAGCAGACATGCTTATGCATCATTGCCACAATCAATCTCTGCTTATCAGGGGCATTGCCAAATAGATTGCATCCTGACAATGCACCGTTACTTAGTTAAGGGTAACTGGGTAAGGCCGGCCACGGAAACGTTAAATTGCATCGGGCGACAAAAAACGAAAAATAACATGGAGCGAGCAGATATACGAAATAATTTGGCAAAGATGGATGAAATGTTTGGTGAATCACGGGAGCGAGCAGATATAATAATCCGCAGGCTAATAGAAGGTGAATCGCCAGATTAAACTGTCGCACACCAAGGTTAGGAGCCCAAGTATTCAGGATCAAAACTTGGGGCCTCTTTACATGTGCGGCATACCTTCCGTATTCGAAAGCCAAAATCACACGAAAACAGAGCAAAAAACCGGCGAACTTGCGATATCTAGACGGCAAGAACGTTAGAGAAAGCCGAAACGAGTAAGAACCATGCGGATCGAAATCAAGTACTGAAAACACAGACACGAACGCCGGAACTTGGATCGAGGGAGGATAGGGGGGCCGAGCGCCGCAACGACGACGGAGGCGCGGAGATGGTGCAGAGCTAGGGCTGAGCGCGGGACTTCATTTATAGACGGTACCTTTCTACCTGGGCCGTCCGATCGGTGGCTTCACCCTTTTCTGCGACCCGGATCACGTCTCATTTCATCGGGCTGAACGACGCCTACTTGGGCCCCCCCCCTCCAGCACTTCGTCAGCCCAAGGCCTGTCGTGGCCCGCCCTCGTGCCGTGCTGCTTCTCGCGCTTGAGCTAGTGTTCAACGCGCACTGACTTTAGCCTCTGTTACCGGTTCCGTAACAAAACTATTCCTCGCGGTACAACCTCGTGTCGATTGACATGTTCTTCGCAACGGCGACAGTGACGAGTGCCTCCGGCGACGCCTTTTTGCCGCGTCGCCGACACCTGCCCCTGGATATTTTCGGGCGCTCGATCGATCGTCTCCCGGAGCCCCCTCCTTGTCCACCGTGACCAGAGAGCTCGAGACTAAACAATGCAAGACCAAGCATCTTCATCTAGTCTTTTGCAAACTGGGCATGGGAAAAGTGGCTCCATATTACAGTTTCTAGTTCATGATGCATTATTGCTTCTTTCCCTTGTGTAGTCATTCTTTTATCAATGAATAATGTTTATTATCTTATAGATGCATGTGTGAAAAAAAATGCATATATCATTCAGTGCCTTCTTGATAACGTGTGAGGCTGCACCAGAACAGCGCAATCTATCCAAGAGAATTTGTCTTGGCGCCCTCTCCACTCAAAGTTTTTTTTTTTTTCGAGCCAACGAGCAGGATCACTGCTCTTTCATGTAAGAGAGAGAGAGAGAGAGAGAGAGAGAGAGAGAGAGAGAGAGAGAGAGAGAGAGAGAGAGAGAGAGAGAGAGAGAGAGAAGTTTACAGGTCCAGTACATGCAGATTATTACATATTGATTGAAAGAGCAACATCAATATATAACACATGCATTTAGGAGCAACATAGCTTCTCCACTATATGTTGGGCGCCGTAGGCCAACTCTCTTAGTTTTTTATAGACTAAAGGCATTATACCCTGCTTTATTTGAAAGCAAAGTAGTCTTACAATAGAAGATCAGGGAGAATCACCAGAGTTGGTGTCTCACAAATTCGTTGCCACCACACTACTCTATTGTTCAAAACGATTTCTAGGCATAGACCTAAGGACGACATAAAAAAAGCAAAAGAAGAGTATCAGGTTCCTTTCTGGCGCCCAGGCCCTATGCATCTAACAAAAGAAGACCTCCATCAACATGAATTTGGCTGGTACTTGGTCCCAGCGTCAGCTGCCCTTTGATCGCCTCAATCATCTCGTCCACCACCATACGCTCCTCTGACTTGCACAAGCTTCTCCACCGGTGCATGAAGGAAATAGCCCCGAGCCCAGCTGCCAGACTTCTCAAAAGCCCATTTAACAGAATCTGGAGCATTTGTTAGCTGTACCTCTTCTAGCATTGTCATCATTTCTTCCCATTCTCCTAACTCTTCTTCGCCGAAATTCCTTCTAAATGACAATCTAACTTCCTGTTCTATGAGAATCTCAGCTACTGTTTTGTTGTGCTGTTCACAGATCTGATACAACTTGCTGAACTTCAGTTTTAGTGGGCAAGGGTCAATCCAAACATCTAGCCAAAATCTAATTTTTCCCCTTTGCCCAGTACATAAATCAGCCCTCTCATAGCATCCTCTTTAACATCATGAAGTCCTCTCCAGAACTGTGAACCCGATTCTCTCCAGCTGCTGTAAGAGCATCTCCAGCAGCATTGCCAAATTGGATTGCTATACCTAAAAACTGCCAGAAAGCCTAAAATCTATCAAAAAACTGCTCCAGCAGATGACCTATATGGATTGCTATACCTAAAATTTTTAGGCTATAGCCTAAAATTCTCTCTCCTGAACCCAAATATAGCAATCCATGGTTGGATTGCTAAAACCTGTGAGCCGTGCGCGCGAACACCAACTGCCTCCCGCGGGACTTTTCCCCGCCGACGCGGCCGCCCGCCGGCACTCCGCTCCACCGCCCGCCGCCGCAAAATCACGTTGTGCCGCCCATGGGAGCTCGCCCCCGCCGCGCCCGGCGACCCCGCTGGCCGAGACCGTGTCGCCTCGATGCTCTGGCCGATCCTGCGCCGCGCCGCGCTGACAGTGCCCCCACCCAACCGCGTCGCCTCGAGGCCATGGCTGAGCTCACGCCGCGCCGCCTTGACGCGCTGTCCGAGCCCGCGTCACGCCGCCGCGCCCCAGAGCCGCCATGGACGAGGTCACGCCCCGCGCCCGCCATGGACGAGCCCGCACCGCGCCTCACTCGCCATGGCGTCGATTTGGTGGCATCAATCTTTGATTCGGGGTAGAGGGTGGAAGAGGATTGTGCGCCGGAGCTCGAGGTGGAGGCTGGGGATGGGGCGGCGGCGCAATTTGGTGAGGATGGCCGCGGATCGACGGCGCGGTGAGGATTTTGCCATGGCCATGAGCTTTTGCGAAAAAGCCCTTGCGGAATCTTGTAATTTTTCGTATTATTTCTGTGTCTTGACGTTTTTAAGGAAAAACCCTCAACAGTTACGTGTATTTACAAAAAGGTTTATAGGTATCCTGTTTTAGCAATTCTGCTGGAGAGGAGCACAACAGCTATAGCCTAAATCTTCTCTCTCCTATACCTAAACTCAATTTTAGCAATTCCATTTTAGCAACTCTGCTGGAGATGCTGTAAAAGCCCTTGTTCTGCATGTATTTCTTCCTCCACAGCTGGCATACCAGATCATCATCTCCACTTTCTAATTTGAAAATCCACTTAGCTAGGAGACAGACATTCATAATTCTAGTGTCAGTGAAGCCTAGTCCTCCAAATTCTTTAGGTAGTGCCATTGCTCCCCACTTAATCATATGATACTTCTTCTGTCCCATGTGCCAAAAGAAATCTGATCTAGCTGTTTGTATCCTCATATGTGTAGGTTCTGGTAATAGGTACATCCCCATGACAAAGGTAGGAATGGAGCTTAGACTTGACTCCATTAGAATAGATTTGCCACCGTAAGAAAGGAAGCCACATTGCCATGTCCCCATCCTCTTTTCTACCTTAGTTCCAATGGAGACAAAATCTTCTGCGCTTAGCTGTTCACTATGCACTGGGATACCCAAGTATTTCATGGGCAGAGTCCCAATGTTACAATTAAGCATCTGGGCAATTCTATTTTTGTCTATATCATCTACTTCCATCACAATCACTTCACTTTTCTGGTAGTTAATCTTCATCCCTGACATGCTCTCGAAGCAGTACAGCAGAAACTTGATATTTATTATTGAATCATCTTCGCATTAGAGGAAAATCACCGTATCATCTGCATATTGCAGATGTGTAATTCCCCCCTAACTCTCTTAGTTTCATTTCCTCTTTGATAAACATGAACACCTGGTGGGGCTGTAATTCTTGATGCTGGATGACTCAGATTTATATGCTCCGGTGGGGGACGCATCATCTAGCATGTCTTTTGATGGTTCCTTTCTTACCCACTCCCATCTCCCGGCCGCCGGCCGGCCGTCTTTATTCTCTCTCTCTCTCTCTCTCTCTCTCTCTCTCTCTCTCTCTCTCTCTCTCTCTCTCTCTCTCTCTCTCTTATTTCCACAAGGGATCAATATATAGAGCCCAACACCCACGGGTGCTCGAGTGCCACGGCATAATCGTGAGTCTCTGATGAAGATGGAGAAGAAACCAGGTGTGATTGCTAGCAGTTGTGATGAATTGGCGCTGGAGATGGAGAAGATGCTCGCGGCCACCGACCCGTCGGTGGAGTGGCCACGCTGGAACAAGCCTTCCATCTACCGGGTGCCGCAGTGGCTCAAGAAAATGACCCATGGCGCCAAGGACGCCGAGGAGGCCTACCGCCCGCAGTTGGTGTCGCTAGGCCCCTTCCACCACGACGACGCCGACCTGCTCCCGATGGAGGAGCACAAGCGCCGAGCGGTGCTGCACATGGCTAAGCGGTCGAAGAAGCCGCTCCAAGAGTTCTTCGCTGCCGTCGAGGAGGTGGCAGACGAGCTCATGGACGCGTACCGTGGCCTCGAGGAGAAATGGCGCGGCGGAGCAGCTGAGAGAGGCCGGTTCCTGCAGGTGATGGTGGTGGATGGATGCTTCTTGCTGGAGATCATGAAGGCGCTTGCAAGCAAAAAGGCGCCCGATGATTACATGCCCAACGACCCAGTTTTCAGTGCCCAAGGCATGCTCTCGTTGTGGGTGGGCATCCGATCCGATATGCTCATCATTGAGAACCAGATTCCTC
This sequence comes from Eragrostis nindensis, assembly GCA_012490785.1. NCBI lineage: Eukaryota > Viridiplantae > Streptophyta > Magnoliopsida > Poales > Poaceae > Eragrostis > Eragrostis nindensis. The sequence goes on along the minus strand of JAAXCT010000069.1, from coordinate 1,459,608 downwards.
TACTTGCCCTGTACAAGCTTGAAGCTTTTTTGTCTGGCCGCCGTGGCATCATATCTCTGGTACCATCGACTACCTCCTCCTTCAACTTGTCTAGCACATGCGAAATGTCCCTGCAGATACCACTTATGTTTTTTTAGGCTGGTCTACCACTTATGTTTAGACAAAAGCAGATCTCTGCATAAGTATGATAATATTCGTAACAAAAACTTCAGGACCTGATCATAGGGGCACACTACCACTCCAATATTAAAAAAAATAGTATCGCATTATAACATGAGCTGAAATAGAAAGCTGTTACATGCGCACACATCTTCCCCCAGCCCAACCCTTATATTACAACATGCAGAAATGAAAGTTTGACATGTTACACACATCTTCTCAAAATCATCCCCAGCTTAATGTTTATTAGTAGCACCATACTCCAAAGGAATCAGATAATTAAACTTAGGGTGATAAGGATAAAAATATTTTGTTGAACTGCTAACTACATTTTTTTAAGTGTGCGATGATGCCATGATGAAAATTTCTTGAACGTCAGTTAGTTACATTTTACTTTGACTATAATTTGCATTATTACGTGATACTAAAATGGACTATATTTCAAGGAAGCTTTTTTTTTGTAATGAGTCTAATAGCCTCGGCCACATAGTCAATATTCATAGTTATTTTGATGATCAATGTTGTACAACAAAATATCATTTCAATATGAGTTAATTTTATAATAGGGGTCGGTAGTGCTAGCATATATACAATACCATGGTTAATATAAGTTCTTATACAACCCATTGTCAACTATACATAGGCACAATGCGCGAAAGATATCAACAAGCTGGTTCTTGACTTTATGTGCGACCCTCTGAAGGCAGCCAAGCTCGCGGAAGGCATAGACGGACCATGCCTCCATCCCCTGGACATTTTCCATAAAAGCTTTTGTGGCCTCCGTCCACCCTCACGAGGATTGGACGTGTGGGAGGCTAGCATGCCCGCCGCCGTGGAGCTCAGAGATGCAGGGATCCATCTCAAGAAGAGCAAGACTGTAAGCGTTAACGGCATCGAATTCAAAAATGGTGTGCTCAGCCTGCCAGCACTCTCAATCCATGATGGCACAAAGAAAATCTTCCTCAACTTGATGGCATTTGAACGGCTACATAGCGACATTGGGACCATTGCGACGGACTATATGATCTTCATGGACAACATCATTGACTCCGAAAGAGATGTGGCCCTGCTGAGATCCAAAGGGATCATAAAAAACTTGTTGAGCAGCGACAGAGACGCCGCAGATTTTTACAACATTCTAAGCAGGGGAGCAGTGCTGAGCCCGTACAGCAAGCTGCAGGACGTGAGGCGGCAGGTGAACGCTCACTGCAACAACACCTGGAACAAGTGGAAAACCTATTTCCGACACGCATACCTGAAGAACCCGTGGGTATTCATTTCTCTCATGGCTGCCGTCATCCTGCTCATCGCCACGCTTCTCCAGACCATCTACAGCGTCTGGGCTTTCTACCGGCCAAACATCACAAGCTAGATCGATCAAAGGATCCATCACATTAATGCCTTCTACGTTAATGTAAATTATATAGATAAATAAACTATGTGGTTTGATTTGTCAGACCATAGTTATTTGCATCTGTATTTTACTGTGACTAGTGGGGTGGCCCGTGCCATTTGCGTAGCTATTATCAATAACATGAATAGTATTGTATATTAAATGTCACGTTAACTTATTCTTGTCATATTATTATTTTCCACCGTTAGTATTTTTATTAATTATTTCATAAAAATGATAATGAAATAATGTATAAAAATTATTTATGGGGTACTTTGGACATTTTTCGAGGCAATGGTGGTTAGTTTTTTTTTAAAAAAAACATGTGGAGATCTAGGTATTTTAGACCATCTTTTCATAATGTCATTGGTGGGTTACTAATTAAAAAAACAGAAGACAGTAGTGATGTTAACTTTCAGACTGAACTCGATCGCACAAGCTTAGCTTTAATCTAGGCATGTACTACTACGACGTGACCTTCTATCGTGCATCCTGACCGGTTGAATTGCATACATCTTACAAATAACAGTGCAATGATAAGATTTTTTTTGAATGTGACGTGACTAAAGTTTAGCCGAAAGAAACGAACATCCCATAATATTGTTGTCAGATTGTCCTTCTCACTGCTGGTGCGGTTCCATTTTGTCCCGAACCAATCTTGCAGCACAAGGAGCCTGTGCCAGGTCAGCGGTCAGAGCGGCGATATAAAATGGCAAGCTTGGCCAAAGCACACGTTGCGCGCCAGTCTGGATTCTGGAATGGAATCGCATCCGAAGAAGCGCGGAGCCATGGTGGAGGAGGACCGGCTCAGCAGCCTCCCCGACGAGATCCTCCACTCCATCCTCCGCGGGCTCCAGCTCAAGCACGCCGCCCGCACCAGCGCGCTCTCCCGGCAATGGGCGCGCCGCTGGCTCCGCGCGCTCGCCGCCTCCTCCGTCATCGACTTCACCGACCGCGACTTCGTCAGCGGCCAGTCGCCGGCGCGGGCCGCGGCCACGGTGAGCCGCTGCCTCCGGCTCCACGCCGAGCACGGAGCCCCGCTACAAGCGTTCCGCGTGGCGCTAGATGGCACGCTCGGCGGCGTCGCGTTCGCGCGCGACGTCGTCTCGTGGGTCACGGCCGCCGTGGCGAGGGGCGCCAGGGAGGTGGCGGTGGACCTGACGCCGGCGCAGGGTAACTCAGGCCAACTGCGCGCCGATGAGGTAAGCGGAGCGTTCGTCGAGCTCCCCGGTGACCTGTTCCTGACCGAGAACTCGCTGGCGCGGCTATCCCTGGACCGGTTCAGCCTCCGCGCCGTCCCGCCCGGCGCGCCAGGGCTCGCCGGCCTCCGCTCGCTCTCCCTCAGCCGCGCCGACGTCACCGACGAGGTGGTCCAGACCGTGCTCTCCACCTGCCGCTCTCTCGAGTTCCTCAGCCTGACGAGCTGTTACCTGCTCACGTCGGTGAGGATCGCCGGCGAAAATCTGCGGCGCCTAGAGCTCGTGCGCTGCCCGGCTGTGCGCGAGCTCCGCGTCGCCGCGCCCGCGCTCGAGTCGCTGGCCTTCCACGGCAACATCCTCTGCTTGGACGACGACAGCGAAGACGACGACCGCGTCGCCGCCGTGGACTTGGGCGCCACGCCGGCGCTGCGGGACGCGTACCTGTCCCACCTCAGCTTTGGCACCGAGGATGACGTCCACGACAAGGAGTTCGCCTACTCCGACTTCTTGAGCTGCGTCGCACATGCCCCGACCCTGACGCTCTGCTCCATCGGCTTGCAGGTACTGTCTGTCCCTTTGTACTAGCTGTTTGCTCCTACGATGAGTTGGTTTCAAATAATTTCTTCAGAACTGTTATATCAGAAAGGAGCCAAGCCTGACAATGCCTACGTTACTCTTCCATCAGCATATGTGGGCACACGTTGGGTACGATCCGGGTGTGGATATTGATATGACGAACGTACAAGAGCTCCAGTTACTGATGGCCTCACTAGGCGACGACGACATCGAGGCCGTATCGAGTTTCTTCCAGCTCTTCCAATTCCCACTCCTCGACCGTCTCTTTATCCGCGTAATTAAAGCTCGATCTTGCCAGAAGTTTCAATCTTCATGGAGAAAATATTCATCAAACTGCTATTTAACTTGCCGCTTTGCTTTTGTCCTAAATCTAATTCTGCATATTAACCGCAGCTTCCCCGCGAGCTTGATCGAGCTGTAGTGGAAAGTGGCACGGCGGCAGCGCTGACTGGTGAGGTCGACGATGCCGGTATTCTTATTCACGGCGACGACTTCGTCCTTGGCCAACTGAAGCTCGTCAAGGTGATGAATTTCCAGGGGACAAGGTTGGAGCTTGTGCTGCTTTCGTTCCTCACGAAGAGGGCCCCTGCTCTTGAGCAGCTCGTGCTGACCACGGTGGACGAAGACGAAGCACCGGGAGACGAGAAGCTGAAGATCATCCAAGAGCGGGTGTCGGCGATGAAGAAGGCGTCACCAGAGGCGCAGGTCACCGTGTGCCGGCCAACCGAAGATCGCAACCACAACCCTGTACACACAAGATTCTACCAAGAGGAGGCTTTGAGGGCCTCGGCCTGATTTCCAAACAAGTGAACATCATCGTTTCGGCGGGGCGTTTAGGATGTCCTATGACCAAAGTAGCATTTGTCTTTAGGGCACGGATAGATGAATTCAAATTTGATACGCTGAACTCCTTGAGGAACCATGTTAAGTGTGCCATGGTTCATAATGTGATGACTAATTGATAACGAACGAGTTTGAGTTGAACTTGAGGTTCGGGTTTGAACTGCGGGATTTTGAGGTTTGCATGAGCATGTATTTTGATTATGTTCATGGCTAACCGGAGTTGGTGAAGATGATGGGAAGCATGGAGGAGATGGAGAAATGTGTTTGCCTGTCTAATGATGTGTAGGTCAATGGAGTCAACTTGATGGTCAACGGCGAGAGGATCGGGAGGAACAAGCGGGAGGCTTGGGTCCGGGCGATCGAGAGGCCGGGTGAGGTCAAGGGTGATCCACACCATACACGTGGCGGACAAGAAGCACGGAGGGTTTCGCGGTTTGGCCTCGAAACCGTGGAAGTGATGAAGACGGCGGGTTGACCAAGTCAAGAGGCGAACGGGAGGCCGAGTCAAGTGAAGGGTCCCGACGGGCTGGGACGAGAAGACTTGACGGCAAGGTTCGCGGGACGAGGTGACACGCGTCGACATCGAGGTGGTTTCCCGGTTTATGCCTCAAAACCGGCGGGCGGACGGTTTCCCGGTTTGGGCCTCAAAACCGGCGGCGGCGCATGGTGGTGTACATGGCACCATCGCGAAGCGAAGCGAAGTCGTGAAGGGCCCGATGGCGTTCGGGTGAAGGAAAAAGAGTTGGACGATTTTGCCCCTAGTGATAGGTGGGAGTATGTAATACCTTAGGGGTATGTTGGGAAAGAGAAAATGCCCATATAGGGAGGTGGAGTTGGCTGGCCACCTTGAGCCTCTAGGGACCAAGTCATTTGCATCTAGGGATAGGACTAGCTAGGGGAGAGCTAGAGAGAGATGAGAGGAGAGGGAACAAGGTGAGAGCTTGTATCTTCAACTTTCAACAAGAGAGGGAGGAAGTGGGCGGCGCCCTAGCCTTGTACCTATGAATCTCGTGATTGAATCAATGGAATGATGTTTGTTTGAATCAATCTCGTGCTCTTGTTCTTCCTCCCCATCTTATTCCCGAATTCATCTTTTTCCCCATTTTCGGAGCTATTTTCGGGCGATTTTTCGATCTTCCTTTGGCTACGATTTGGGTCGATTTTCTTGGATGGATTCGGAGCTAGGACGTGTGGGAACATGCCTTGATTGATCTTGCACAAGATCTCCCCACGAGCACCTCAAATTTGTGGATTTCGTCCAAGTTTGGCCAAACCCTTGTTCTTCCACGTGATCTGAAATTCGAGGGGATTTGGTTGGGTTTTTGGTATGGATCCACTTGGATGAGGTTCTCCATCATGTCACGCACCTAGGGTTCAAATTTCGTGATTTTTGGAGGTCGTTTGATCGAGTTTCGGATTTTAGTTCGTCCGTTTTCGCGTGCTGGTTCGAGTCTGCCGGAGTATCCGACAAGTTGCCGGAGTATCCGGTGGCCGGAGTATCCGGTAAGTTACCGGAGTATCCGACAGTTTTTCCAGGTCCAGAGTGTCCGGGCTCGTACCGAAGTGTCCGGTGGACTTCCAGGTCCGGAGTATCCGGTAACATACCGGAATATCCGATGGTAGGCCTCGGGTTGAGTTTTCTTGGTTCATCTCGTGGAGTGTCCTTTTGCTTGATTTGCTTGCGCAAGTGTTTCTACATCATCCTTGATCATTCCTAGGGTCAGCACAACACTCCTCATGTGTGTGTGATCTTGGTGATCAATCTTGAGGCGGGTCGGGACATAGGCCGAATTCTTTGCAAGAATTTTTATCGGCTCCCATTCACCCCCCTCTGGTCGCCTTCTCGGTCCTTCAATTGGTATCAGAGCCGGTGTGATCACGTGTTGAGCTTAACCGGCTTTGTGATCCGAAGACGACATGGAGAAAGGTGCGATCAAGCTCTTGGTCTTCGATGGGGAAGATTTTCCCTATTGGAAGCCTCGCACTCAAGCTTATCTCATGAGTCAGGGCATCGGGATATGGAGCATTGTGCAAACCAACTACGAGATCCCGGAGAACATGGAGACGGCGCAACAAGGTGCGATCACTCAATTCGATAACAACTCTAAGGCTGTTAACATCTTGCTTTCCGCCATCGGTAGAAAGGAGTACGATCGCATTGCACACCTTAAGACCGCGCATGCCATATGGGAGACGCTTTGCTCCTATCATGAAGGCACTAACCAAGTTAAGACCATGCGTAGAGATTCGTACAACAGGCAGTACCAGACTTTTGCACAGCTGCCTGGCAAGTCACTAGATGCTACGTTTGCTAGATTCGAGTCCATAGTATGTTATCTCAGAGCTTGTGGTAATCTTGTTTACACTGACAATGAGCGTGCTAAGCAATTGCTTTACTCACTAGATGAGAACACTTGGGGTGTGAAGATCTCCGCACTGGAGGAATCCCCCGACTTTGGCACACTCACCTGCGAGCAGCTCTATAGCAAGCTCAAGTCTCACGAGCTCTCTAGGAAGTCACGTCCGAACCACAATGCATCCACTAGTATGGCCTTGATGACTGACTCTCATGGTAATGCATCTTATGGGACTAACCCCTCTCACAAATCTACTTTGGAGTTTGCTCTTTCTTCCTTGGTTGCAGCTACAGATGAACAGGTGGAGTCCCTTCCAGAGGAGGATCTCGCCCTGCTGATCAGGAAGTTCAAGCGCTCCTTCAACAACAGAAGAGATAGGAGAGGTGGTGATCCACGTGGCTGCTACGAGTGTGGTGATCCTCGTCACTTCATCGCCGACTGCCCCAAGCGGAAGAAGAAGTTCGACTACACGATCGCCAAGAAGAAGAACCCAAGAAGAAGACCCACTTCTCCAAGAAGGGTAAGAGTACCAGGAGGAACTTGAGGAGGGTGCTTTCAAGAGCTCTCGTTGCGTCCTTCAGCGACGTCGACTACTCCTCGAGCGACGACATCTCTGGTGCTGAGGGAGAGACGGAGAAGCCCAAGGACAGGAAGACTACTGACTTCACCGGGCTCTGCTTCATGACGACGGATGATCACCACTCCGACTACGACTCCGACACAGCTAAGGTATCGCAATCTCACGATGCCCATCTATGACAATGAGTCCTTGTGTGATGCCTCGTTCAAGCAAGTCCAGAAAATGCATGAAGCTAAGCGTCTGAATCGAAAGCTTAAATCTGATCTTGAATTTGCTAATGCCGAGCTTGCTTCACTTAAGTCTATGCTTGATGAGGATAGGGTGGTAGAGTGTGAGTCTTGCCAAGTTGTCATGAATGATCTAGTTTCTCTGAAGGATGTGCATGCTCAAGTTACCAGTCAGCTTGAGAGTGCTTTGAAAGAGCTAGAGGAGCTCAAGGCTCGACCTCTACTCTTGGGTGCTTGCAAGACTTGCCCTAAGCTCACACAGGACTTGGATAGTCAATTGTCCAAAGTCAAAGAGCTAGAGGCAAAATTGCTAAGTAGTTCTCGTGCTACACCTGTTTCTTTGAAAAGTGATCTTGCCACCACCAAGGATGAGAACCTAAAGCTATCCCAGGAAGTTGAGTACCTCACCACTCGCCTCTAGCTCTAGGGTATGGGTTATGAGAGGTGTGAGAAGGAGAGTGAAAAGAGAATTGAGAGTGACTTGCTGAGGGTTAAGGAAGGTTCAACTATAGGGTACAACTTGGGTATGGGTTATGAGAGGTGTGAGAAGGAGAGTGACAATGTGGGTAAGTTTGTACCAAGCTCCAACCCCCAAGATGAGAGTGAGAAACTTAAACCCACCGACACCTACTACCCATCAAACCCAAAGCCATCCTTTAACCCAAGAGAGGTCAAGAAACAAAAGCAACAATCCAAACCACCTACACAACCAAAACCAAAACCCAGGAATGTGTTTACTTGCATGTTTTGTGGTAGAGATGGTCATTTAGATGAGTTTTGCTTTAGAAGGAAGAGAATTGAAAGGAGGCAAGCTGAGTTAGCTAGGAATGCAGTCTATCATTCCTATGTTGACTATCCGCCTCACACTCCTTCTCGTGCTTACAGTGGACTTGGTCATCGCTCATATGACTTTGGTTCACGGAACAGAGGACTTGAGTCACGACGCTTTGATGGCCCACGTTTTCCCTTTCGTGGTGTTCATTCCCAGCGTGGATATGGTCATCTCTCATATGACTTGTATCCCCGTGACGCGTGGCGTGAGTCTAGACGCTTTGACGGACCACGTCGTCCCTATCGTGATACTCGTCCCGTGCGTTACAATGATCAAGTGCATAGAACTGTTTTTACTTCTGCAGGTCGTGTGGTTAGGTGCTGGATTCCTAAAGCTTATCTCTCTAACCCCAGCACTGAGCCCTCGATCTTTTCTTCACGTTCCATGTAGGTAGCTGATGGAGGCCTGGAGGACAAGTGGTTGATGGACTCCGGTTGTTCGCGCCATATGACCGGTGATACTAGATGGTTCTCCAGCCTCACCCCCGTGAAACAAATTGACTACGTGACATTCGGGGACAACAAAAAAAGGTAGAGTAAAAGCAATTGGCGCTGTCAAGGTAAATGACTCCTTCACTCTCAAGGAAGTAGCCCTAGTAGAGCATCTCAAGTACAATCTGCTTTCTGTTTCTCAATTGTTGGATGATGGCAATGAAGTGATCTTTAAGAGGAATGCATCTCGTGTTGTTGATTCGACTGGTGCTTTGGTTTGCAATATTTTTCGAATTGACAGAGTTTTTCACGCTGATTTTGTTTCTCCCTTTGGCTCTCACAAGTGTTTGTTTGCTCAACCCTCTTCTGAGCTTTGGACATGGCATAGGAGACTAGGTCACATGAGCTTTGACTTGTTGTGTCGCTTAAATGGCCTAGGCCTTATCCGAGGATTGCCTAAGTTTAAATTTGAGAAAAATCTTGTTTGTGCACCTTGTCGTCATGGCAAAATGGTTGCCGCTTCTCATCCACCAATCATTTGGTGATGACTGAGCAGCCCAGACAATTGCTTCATATGGACTGTTGGTCCTGCTCGGGTTCGCTCAGCTGGTGGGAAGTGGTATGTTCTTGTGGTCGTTGACGACTTTTCTCGCTACTCTTGGGTCTTCTTTCTTGAGAGCAAGGATGAAGTGTTTCATCACTTTCGGAGCTTGGCTTTGAGGTTGTTCAATGAACATCCTGGTGCAATGCGAGCAATTCGCAGTGATAATGGCACCGAGTTCAAGAACTCCTCCTTTGATGCTTTCTGTCGAGAACATGGCCTTGAGCATCAATTTTCTGCACCTCGCGTTCCTCAGCAAAATGGCATTGTTGAAAGAAAGAACAGAACCCTTGTTGAGATGGCCCGGACGATGCTTGATGAGCATAGGACTCCGAAGCGGTTCTGGGCTGAAGCTATTAGCACCGCTTGCTATGTTTCAAATCGAGTTTTCTTGCGCTTAATCCTTAATGTGACTTCTTATGAGCTACGCTTTGGGAGGAAGCCAAATGTTTCACATTTGCGTGCTTTTGGTTGCAAGTGCTTTATCCTCAAGCGTGGTAATTTGGATAAGTTTGAGTCAAGATCTTTCGATGGCATTTTTCTTGGTTACCCCCCACATGGTCATGCTTGCAGAGTTTTGAACTTGGAAACTAACACCATCGTGGAGTCCTGCGATGTAACCTTTGATGAATCTATGCCTTGTACAAGTGGTGTTGTTGAGTGTGCAGGTGACAGGGAAATGGAAGAGAGCATCTTTGTAGACGGTGATCTACCGGCTCTAGGTGAAGATGAGGATGAACCACTACTTCCTACTACTTCGCCTACTCCTGAGCCGGTCCCTGCTTCCACAGTTCAAGCAGAGGGTCCTGTAGCATCTACATCCTCTTCGGCGGCCGTCGATCCAGCTCCAGCCGTCGTCGAGCCCGCCCCAGCTGTTGTTGAGGGGGAGGTACACTCTGAGAGAGAGGCCCCTCGACACATCCAAAGTCGACATCCTCCCCACCAAATGATCGGTAATCTAAATGAAAGGACAACAAGGTCGAGGTCTGCTCATCTCACATACTTTATAAATTCTGCATTTGTTGCCTCATTTGAACCTCGAGATGTTGGACACGCTCTTTCTGATTCCGATTGGGTCAATGCCATGCATGAGGAGCTAGAAAACTTTGAGAGAAACAAAGTCTGGACCCTTGTTGAGCCTCCTCCCAATGTGAATGTGATAGGAACCAAGTGGGTGTTTAAGAACAAACAGGGTGAGGATGGTCTAGCTGTGAGAAACAAAGCTAGGCTTGTGGCTCAGGGGTTTAGCCAGGTTGAGGGCTTAGACTTTGGGGAAACCTTTGCTCCTGTAGCGCGTCTAGAAGCCATTAGAATCTTGCTAGCCTTTGCTGCGTCTAAGGGCTTCAAGCTTTAGGATATCAAAAGCGCTTTCCTAAACGGCTACATAGAGGAAGTGGTTTATGTCAGGCAACCCCCAGGCTTTGAAAATCCTAAGTACCCAAACCGAGTGTACAAGCTTCAGAAGGCTTTGTACGGGCTAAAGCAAGCACCTAGGGCATGGTATGCTAGGCTGAAAACCTTCTTGCTAGAGCGCGGGTTTGAGATGGGGTGTGTGGACAAAACCTTGTTTACTCTCAAGCATGGCACTGACTTTCTTTTGGTTCAGATATACGTGGATGATATCATCTTTGGTGGTTCGTCTCATGCTCTTGTGTCTAAGTTTCAGGCAATGATGGAGAATGAGTTCATGATGTCCATGATGGGTGAGCTGACTTACTTCCTTGGTCTTCAAATCAAGCAATGCAAGCAGGGTACCTTCATTCATCAAGCCAAGTACACGAAGGACTTGATGAAGAAGTTCGACATGTCGGATGCCAAGCCCATGTCGACCCCGATGGCCACTTCCACCGTGCTCGACCCGGATCTTGATGGTGAAGCGGTGGACCAGCGGGAGTACCGGAGCATGATCGGCTCCCTCTTGTACCTCACGGCGACAAGGCCCGACATACACTTCGCGGTGTGTCTTTGTGCTCGCTTCCAATCTTCACCAAGGGAGTCTCATCGTCAAGCAGTGAAGCGCATCTTCAGGTATCTCAAGTACACCCTTGAATTCGGCATTTGGTACTCTGCATCATCTACGCTTTCTCTTTGTGGTTATTCGGATGCGGATTTTGCTGGGTGTCGAGTTGATCGGAAGAGCACTTCGGGTACTTGCCATTTTCTTGGTTCTTCTCGCAAGCAATCTGGCGTAGCCCAATCCACAACCGAAGCTGAGTATGTTGCTGCTGCTAGTTGCTTATCCCAAATCCTATGGATGACTTTCACTTTGAGGGACTATGGGTTAACCTACAAGAGTGTTCCACTTATGTGTGACAACACTAGTGCCATATGCTTATCCAAAGACCCAATCCTACATGGGAGAGTCAAACACATAGAGGTGAGATACCACTTCTTGAGAGATCATGTTGCCAAGGGGGACATCGAGCTTACATACATTGATACCCACAACCAATTAGCCGATATCCTCACCAAGCCCCTAGACGCCGAGCGCTTTGCATTTCTTCGGGGGGAACTTGGTGTTTGCTATCCTTATGGCATTGTTTGAGGGGGAGTTGGCTTCTTTGTAAATATGTATCTTACTTTTCTCGCATTTGCATTGCATTGTAAGATAAGCATCATGTATAATATGCATCTTTAGAAGAAGCTTCAACCTTTATGTCTCCTTGTATTTATTATTGCTATGATTGAGTTTGAGCTAAGTTGTGTGATTGCTAGTAGCAAGCTTTTAAACTTAGGCTCTTTTAGATAGTATGTCATAGTTTCATTTGAGCAAGCTAGCTAAACTTTGAGATGAAAATTGGCTTTTGTGAGGCTTATAATCTATGCATGTCTATGTTTGTTCACCATGTGTATGCTTGTTTTTATCCTTGTCAAGACTTGTTTTAAGGCTAGTATTAGAAATTGTCTTGATTTCGGCAACTTATTGTTTGGGGGATGGACTTTGGCAAATGTTTAGCTCATGATGGGACTTTGGGGTACAAATGTCCTTTTGCCAAAAGGCATACTCATTTGCTTCTTGTGCCTAATTTCTAAAATCAATTTGATCTTTTGTGCAAAATGCTAAAAATCCAATACGGTGCCTTCAAGCCTCGGGGTGTTTGCCGTAACCAGTCGTGCGACCCTCCGCTTGGATAAAAGGTTACTTGCGGATGAAAAATAAAAGACAAGCAAAAGCTTGCAATCTTCACTTGATCAAATTGAGTCTTTGTTGCATATGTGAGCGTTTGTCTAAGCACATCTTTCCGAATGTTTGTTGTTTGAGTTGAGATTGACACTTGCTAGTTTTCATGGATTCACTTAATGCTTGTTTTGCCTTGGATAGGGATGATCATACACGTGGTGACCATGCTTTTCATGATATAGCAAATTTGAATCTATCTTGCTCAATTTAATCTTCATGCTTAGCTTGTCTAGCTCTTTGCTTTTATGCTATGCTCTCTATTATGGCCTTCGTGCAATTGTGAGCTCATGCTTTTACACTTCAAGGTTCTATGCTTGTTCATAGCAATGATAAATGCTTGTTGACATGATTTTTGAAGCTTGGTAGGATTCCCACCTCATGCGTTGCATTTTTGGCTCTCTTGTATCTTGATGAGTTCATTGCCAAAGGGGGAGAAATATCGATAAGTTTGCATCTCAGATAGATATCAAGGTATCATGGGAGAAAATACCTTTGAAATGCTTTTGGGGGAGTTTTGGGCGAAAATGCATCATTTCTTGTTTTCAGGACAGAAACCTCCCACCGGACTATCCGGTTGCCTACCGGACTGTCCGACCGCCGGAGTATCCGGCACAGTACCGGATTATCCGGGCATTTCGCATTGCATGAGAAGTTGCACCACTTCAGGGGGAGTTTTTCTGTAAACTCTTTTGTTCTGACTTTTTCCTGAGTCTTTGTGGATCTTTGCGACTTTTTGCCGCTTTCTTTGCCAACTCTTGGTTTTTATGATCCTTTGCTACTTGATGGTCATTTGCTTCCATTTTTTTTGGTTTTGGACCATCTAGTTAGCTTTCTTAGTTTCGCATTTCAAACTTTGGATTCTTGAGATTGGTGTTGTTGTCAATGTACTCATCAAGGGGGAGATTGAGGAACCATGTTGAGATGTGCCATGGTTCATAATGTGATGAGTAATTGACAACGAACGAGTTTGAGTTGAACTTGAGGTTCGGGTTTGAATTGCGGGATTTTGAGGTTTGCATGAGCATGTATTTTGATTATGTTTATGGCTAACCGGAGTTGGTGAAGATGATGGGAAGTATGGAGGAGATGGAGAAATGTGTTTGCTTGTCTAATGATGTGTAGGTCAATGGAGTCAACTTGATGGTCAACGGCGAGAGGATCGGGAGGAACAAGCGGGAGGCTTGGGTCCGGGCGATCGAGAGGCCGGGTGAGGTCAAGGGTGATCCACACCATACACGTGGCGGACAAGAAGCACGGAGGGTTTCGCGGTTTGGCCTCAAAACCGTGGAGGTGATGAAGACGGCGGGTTGACCAAGTCAAGAGGCGAACGGGAGGCCGAGTCAAGTGAAGGTCCCGACGGGCTGGGACGAGAAGACTTGACGGCAAGGTTTGCGGGACGAGGTGACACGCGTCGACATCGAGGTGGTTTTCCGGTTTATGCCTCAAAACCGGCGGGCGGACGGTTTCCCGGTTTGGGCCTCAAAACCGGCGGCGGCGCATGGTGGTGTACGTGGCACCATCGCGAAGGTTGCGTCGAGGCGAAGCGAAGTCGTGAAGGGCTCGATGGCGTTCGGGCGAAGGAAAAAGAGTTGGACGATTTTGCCCCTAGTGGTAGGTGGGAGTATGTAATACCTTAGGGGTATGTTGGGAAAGAGAAAATGCCCATATAGGGAGGTGGAGTTGGCTGGCCACCTTGAGCCTCTAGGGACCAAGTCATTTGCATCTAGGGATAGGACTAGCTAGGGGAGAGCTAGAGAGAGATGAGAGGAGAGGGAACAAGGTGAGAGCTTGTATCTTCAACTTTCAACAAGAGAGGGAGGAAGTGGGCGGCGCCCTAGCCTTGTACCTATGAATCTCGTGATTGAATCAATAGAATGATGTTTGTTTGAATCAATCTCGTGCTCTTGTTCTTCCTCCCCATCTTATTCCCGAATTCATCTTTTTCCCCATTTTCGGAGCTATTTTCGGGTGATTTTTCGATCTTCCTTTTGGCTGCGATTTGGGTCGGTTTTCTTGGATGGATTCGGAGCTAGGACGTGTGGGAACATGCCTTGATTGATCTTGCACAAGATCTCCCCACGAGCACCTCAAATTTGTGGATTTCGTCCAAGTTTGGCCAAACCCTTGTTCTTCCACGTGATCTGAAATTCGAGGGGATTTGGTTGGGTTTTTGGTATGGATCCACTTGGATGAGGTTCTCCATCATGTCACGCACCTAGGGTTCAAATTTCGTGATTTTTGGAGGTCGTTTGATCGAGTTTCGGATTTTAGTTCGTCCGTTTTCGCGTGCTGTTTCGAGTCTGCCGGAGTATCCGACAAGTTGCCGGAGTATCCGGTGGCCGGAGTATCCGGTAAGTTACCGGAGTATCCGACAGTTTTTCCAGGTCCGGAGTGTCCGGGTTCGTACCGAAGTGTCCGGTGGACTTCCAGGTCCGGAGTATCCGGTAACATACCGGAATATCCGGTGGTAGGTCTCGGGTTGAGTTTTCTTGGTTCATCTCGTGGAGTGTCCTTTTGCTTGATTTGCTTCCGCAAGTGTTTCTACATCATCCTTGATCATTCCTAGGGTCAGCACAACACTCCTCATGTGTGTGTGTGATCTTGGTGATCAATCTTGAGGCGGGTCGGGACATAGGCCGAATTCTTTGCAAGAATTTTTATCGGCTCCCATTCACCCCCCCTCTGGTCGCCTTCTCGGTCCTTCACTCCTTCATAACTCCAGGGCCAGAATAACGATAAAGAATGTTGCTCCCTCTGTCCTTTAATATAAGGTGTTTTAGAGTTCAAAATTTTGGAGCGTTCAAAGCTGAGTAATAAACACAAAAACATTACTTAGTAATATGCAGCAAATTAACCCAACATTTGTTTGGATAAAATAATGCACATTAAACAATATGTTCACATCACCTGAGCACGAGTACGGCTTCTTCTATTGAGTTGCATACACTAACCAACTCAGCCAAAAGCCTAAGCTGATGTGGAAAGATAGGCAATTCACTTATACTCTAACACTCCCCCTCACGTACGTGCAGGCTCTCTCAGACCGCAAACGTGTGGAATATTGGAGTGATTTGAACTCGAGACCTCTGGCCCTGATATCATATTGAGTTACTAGTAACAATGCACGTGCGCCACGCACGTGTCTAAAAGGCTTAAAATGATATTTAAGACACATGACATTGGTGAAGCTAAAGAAGGTAATTATTGATATATAGTGTCAATCTATTCTTCAACCCAAATGATATATCATAATAGATGTCTCGTCCATATTGATAAGTGTTATGAAAGTTTAAGCAACTACAAACATCCTGCTGATTCACCATTATCAGAAAAGAAGCATCATCTATATTTTCTTCTGGTCCAGATGAAGTTCAATTTGCATAACACCAAGGAGCTAATGAAGGAAAGGACCACATTTTGGGGGCCAGGAATCACGTCATGTCCGCCCCTCATCCACAGCTTTCAAAGTTTGGTGATACTGACCCACGGATCTACATGAACGATTGAACTATCAAAACAATTAAGAATATGCAATGTGATTTATACACAGTATGTCACTACTACTCGTACAAATACAGGCATCCAGCTTATTCCTCTCTTCTCCTCCCTCCAACATAAACGAGTCACAATTATACCTTGAAATTTACCAGTGCTCCCAAGAACTGATTATGCTCCCAGAAAATGCATCAGACTATAGAATTGAGGAAACAAACTGACAATTTCCCATACATGTTCCAGCAAAACCATCATGACGCAATGCCATTAACAAAAAGATTTCATTGCCCTTCTCTAAATTAATAAATGGAGTACCTCTCACACTGTCCAACATAATGAACACTGAAACATATGAGTTTGATACAACAATTCAAAGGAAATTGTTAACCAAAAGCAATACTGATTGAGACAGGCTGAAGGATTTGAATAGATTATTTGTTCTTTCCCAGAAGCAGTAACTACCCGAAATCCAGACCAAGGAATAGCTCATTTTATCCTTTTCAATAAGCATGGTTATCCAATCCCTTCCAAATGGTCATTTGGAAGGAGCTTCAATGCCTGTCCTGAATTGAAATATGTATATCTCAAAGCTACTGGTTATTCTATTGAAACATGAATGGGATTTTAATTTGCAGTGATTTTCATGTTTCTCTAGCAAAACTTCTTATGAACCATATTTATAAATCAGTAGACATAATTTGTTACAAAATACCACAGACCAGATCATGAGTTGGCCAATAATCTTGTCCACTGAGAAAATGTAGCACTTGCACAAAGTAAGAAAGATATTGCTTCCTAAATCCTAACCAATCTAAATCAAATAACAGAAACCAATACCTTTCCTAGAATACTTGAGTCACAATTAGTTTACACCACAGCTGCTTCTGGTTTCAAAAGGCCAGCTATGCAAAAGATGTGTAAGCTTTAAGAAAAGAGTGAAAAAAATGCAACAGTACATCCGATTGGAAATTTGGAACTACAGCAGGAGTGTCACACCCCGTAAACACCCAAAAATGTCAACCAAATCCCTGCAGCATCCTACCATCCTCATTGCCTCCATGAAGGTGACGCTGAACTCCTTGAGTAAGTTGGCGTGGCTGTTGAGCCGCCGCCGCCAGGCCTGCTCCGGCGGTGCCCCACCATCGAAGTCCAACTGCAAAATACAAACCGCCGGCATCGCATCAGCCCCGAGAGCCACGAGAACAACACAAACGGGAACTGGAAATTCGCCGCGATCGAGACTGGGAACGGATGAAATGGCCTCACCAACTGTAGCGCGGTCGCGGCCGACGAAGTCCTCGGCCGGCCACGAGTGCTTCCGGCAGTGGAAGATGGTTGCCGTTCACTATCTCCGCGCGCTTCCTCCACCAAATGCTAACCCCTGCTCGCCGCCGCAGGCCCGCAGCCGACTCCGATCCAGAAGATCCGCTGGGCGGACGCTCCCATCCCCTGCGGCTCCAGTAACCGCCGCCTCCGCGCCGATCCAAATCGCCGGCGCCCCTACGCGTCCCGCCTCGCGCCTCTGCTGAATCGTGTCGCCGCACCTGCACGTCAGCATCTGGAGGTCAGCCTGGGCGGCCGCGCGGAGGAGTTCGCCCGATGCGGCTGCGTGGGCGGCGGCGCGACGTGCTGCAGCGCGCTGATGACGGTGCGGAGGGCGCGGCTCGGCGAGCCGCTGTTGGCGAGCCTGAGCTCGGCGGGGCTGAGGCGGGCGCCGCCGTGGAAGCCCTCCTCCACTTGCGGGTAGAGCTTGTGGTCCTTGAGGCCCAGGTAGTTGCTGGCCACCTCCTGGATCTCCTTGGACACGGGCGGGATGGTGGCAGCCGGGGTGTGCGGGACGCCCTTCCTCGGCCACCGCCGGCGCGCCGCCACGAGGTGGAGGGAGATGAGCGCGGGGAGGAGCAGGAAGGCCAGCCCGACGGCGAGGCCGACGAGCACCCACAGGCGCAGCCCCAGCACCGCATCAGGGAAGTCACGGGCGTCGATCTGGTCGTCGACCCATGCCTTGTGCGCCGGCCTCCACTCGATCCGGAGCCACGTTTGGAAAGTCTCACGTATAAAGGGAAAGAAATAATTTGACGGAATAATGGGAGGTGGGATTAGAGGTCGTGGGTGGTAAAATTTCAGGTAACAAAAAAATTACAATCGTCATCGCAAAAACACTAAGCATGATGTTTTGTCCTATGGCTTGTCCCCCCGTCCGCGGACCCGGGCCCAGCATGGCAAGATCTGATGGTATTTGACATGGGTTGGGTTTAGATCAACGGTCCATCTACAGGTGGGGTAGAATCTGGCAGGTCAAAAATATTTTTCCCCAAACTGGTTCTTTAGAGGTTTAGATTAGATGCACCAACCAATTCACCTAAAAGCCTAAGCTGATAAGAAAAGGTGGACAATTCACTTATACTCCAACATCTTCAAGTTCTTGGACTGTGCCGCGCGTGCCAAGTCCTTGACGCTCTGCTCCGTCGGATTGAAGGTACCGTTGATTTCTTAGCTTGTTGCTACGACAAGCTGCTATCAAGCAGTTAAAAATTTGATAACTATTATTAGCGATGACAGACAACTAATTGTTTTACTCTGCCATCAGCTTATGTGGGCACAACTAGTTCACGACGAAGAACCACATGTGGAAGTTCATATGAGGAACATGCAAGAGCTACAACTGCTGATGGTGCCCCTAGGCGACGACGACCTCGAGGCCCACATTCTTGCAGCACTACGCATTTCCGAGTCCCGACCCTTGATCGCCTCTTTATCCACGTAAATCTCGATCTTGGCGAAAGCGTCAGTTCCAATGGCGAAATTTTTCCCGAGACTGCTCATCAGCTGCTTTAATTTCTGAAAATTGCGGCTACCCGGCGAACAGGCAGAAGCAAGAGACGTGGTGGAGGCACTGACCGACGAGCTTGACAACTGCATTATCGGCGACGAATTCTTACTGGACCACCTGAGGCTCATCAAGGTGACGAATTTCCATGGGACAAGGAGCGAGCTGGCGTTGCTTGCGTTCCTCCTCCAGGGGGCCCCTGCTCTTGAGCAGCTGGTGCTGGTCACGGTGGAAAAAGAGCATGGAGCTCTGGGAGCTATATTGGGGAAGTTTACACGAGAGGGGGTGTCGGCGATGATGATGGCGACATCGGAGGTGTGCGTTACTGTGTGCCGACCGAGGGAAGATTGCAGCCAGAAACCTGCAAGCACGAGGTTCTACCATGAGTAGCCACTGGTATGGCTTGACTTGACCTCATGGGCTTCACTTCTTTGAGGGTGCAGCCTAGCTGAACCAGAGTGATCATCGCTTTTGATGGGGGAGTCGAGATGTCCCATATGCTGGACTGATTAATGTAATTAAGGATTCGGTTCATCTCTCCTCGTTATTCTGGTAAGTAATATTTCCGACGTCGGAACGTGAAACGAAAACACAATGGTAAAAGTTCAAGCCCAAAATTATCAAGATAGCCATGAGGTATCCATGAGAGGAAAGTTTGATAGACGAGCCTTTCTCGTTGTGCGCCATCGCCGGGGCCAACAATCTATCCATTTTATGTCTGCCCCACAGCAAGCAAGCCCAAACAAACATGGCACAACGATCTATCTTAGGGCTGCCCCACGCAAGCAAGCCCGAACAAACATAGCACGACGGATAATTGAACCATATCAGCATGCAACCAGGTCATGATGTCCCAATAATCTGTTTTGTTACCACTGCCCATTCCGCTACTAGATTTAGTAAAAAAAAACAGACCCTGATGAGCACAAGCTTGATCGATCCCGCCATTTTCATCGATGTGAAGGCAGAAAAGGCCTAAGTTTATTATAAGTTAACCTTTTAAGTGCTTGGCACTGCCAGAGCTCTTTGAATTCATTTGCATTCATATGAACTAGGGTTAGGGAATGGATCTGGGTCGTGGTGCGAGTCACCTGGTCCATGACAGCAAGATGAGTGAGGCCTGCGATAGAAGAGGTGAGGGCAACGACGGCAGGGAGAGCCAGTGGGCGGCCGCGGCGCTGGAGGAAGGCGGCGCAGAGGAGGCGAGCGGCGGTGGCGGCGTGTTCATCTTCGCTTGAATGTGTGAAAAGTGGAGAGAAGGGTGCGAGAGAGGTCAGGGAATCGAACACGCATCTGAAAATAAGCGGCGGCGGGGGCTCCTCATAAAACGAAGGCTAGCGGTTTTTTGCAACTATGTCGCAATCTCAGAATTTTGTCTTTTTCGCCTTGAAATATTTCTGACAACACGGGGGTCTGTGTAAGAATAATAAAAGCACTTACTGTCACTTCATGTTCATTTGTCTTTAGGGTCGCCGCGGCTGCAAGTGCCAGAGGGCCTCTCCGAGGTTTGACACACACACACACACACACACACACACACACACACATACGGCTCCGACAAAGCCTCCAGCGGTGGTGGTCCTCCTCCTCTACTCTCAGTATGCAATTAGGGGTTGGGGGTGCTTTGAGAGCCTTTGGTGGCAATGGTGGTTTCGAGGCGTGAGCGTCCCCTCCTCACTCCGACGTGAAATGCGGTTGTGTGAGGGCCTCTCCTTTGGTGGCGAGGGTATCTCGCTAGATCAAGGCACGAGAGTTCGGCTTCTGTGGACCTGCATATATAGTATGTAGGGACCAATTATAAATTGTCATGTCGCGGTATATAATGATAGACAGATAATTAGGTAATTGAGGTGTCCTAAACTAAGAAATTATTGTTTTTCACCTCATCTACCACGTTGCATCTCATCAGCCGCTTTTGTCATGCTTGTTGAATGCAAATTGTTCATCAGTCCTTTCTTTTTGAAAAAAAATATTCATTATTCTATTTATTATATGGTGTATGAGCAGGAAAAAAAATGGTACCGACAGAAATTCAACCGTTAGCTCCGGAGATGTTGGGTCTGCTGGTGAACTGCCATGGCGTGAGGGAGCTCCGTGACGATGCGCCCGCACAGGAGTCGTTCGCCTTCCACGGAGACGTCGCCAGCTTGAGCGAACACAACCACATTGTTGCCGTCGACTTGGGCGCCATGCCGGATCTGCAGGACGCGTTGTCTCCGTACGTGTTCGCGCCGCTGGGCTTTCGCTGCCATGCATGTCATTCACCGGACGCCTCCTCGACGGCGCGCGACAACAGAAGGACCGTGGGCTGCGGCTCATACTTGCTAGTTAATTTTTATAAGTGCAACAAATAAGATACTAGCTTGAAAAAGTAATACCAGTCTGCCATTATCATTTTTCCGATATTGCCCTCAGCTTAATAAGATACTAGCTAGTACTGGCGCGTGAAAGAAAACAGATAGACAACGTCATATCCTAATACTAGCTAGCTAGTTTTATGGAGTGCAATAAGTTGAAAATATGATCTATGTAGTCAAAAAAGAATTGTTAGCAAAACAGGACGACAAATATCAATCTCAAAAAAACAGACGTCAGCAGTCTGCCACTGAAACCTCTCCAGCGGCCATGCCTCTTTTTCTCCTTTCTCAGCCTAATCGGTGCATCATATAAAAGTCAACCCGAAACCCTAACCTGCTTTCTCTTGTCTATCCTTTCTCCCTCACCCCTCTCTCCCCTCTCTCTCTCTCTCTCCTCTCTCTCTCTCTCTCTCTCTCTCCACTGATGAGAGATGGACCACCCCTTGACCACGTCCATCTTTACATAGTGCCAAAACCCATGCATATATCGGCTCCTCAAAATCTCATCAGTTACTCAATCTCTCACCAACCTTCTCTCTTCGTTCATGCCACGTCAAGACCTATATCGAAAAATTCTCATCGCCAAATGACTGGAGGGACGATAATAAGGGACATGGCCGTCTTTACTATCAATTTTCAGATTTTTCCTGTTGAGGCCCATGGGACCCAAAATAAAATAAAGGAGCAATTGCATAACAACCATCGTTTCGAACTCTGATTGTGTTTCTACAATCGATTTTCAGATTTTGTGATTTTACTATTAATTTTTGAATCTAAACCACATTTGTACCACAAGTCCATTTAGAAGTGCAATAAGTCTTGACAACGTCATATCCTAATACTAGCTAGCTAGTTTTATGGAGTGCAATAAGTTGAAAATATGATCTATGTAGTCAAAAAAGAATTGTTAGCAAAACACAGGACGACAAATATCAATCTCAAAAAAACAGACGTCAGCAGTCTGCCACTGAAACCTCTCCAGCGGCCATGCCTCTTTTTCTCCTTTCTCAGCCTAATCGGTGCATCATATAAAAGTCAACCCGAAACCCTAACCTGCTTTCTCTTGTCTATCCTTTCTCCCTCACCCCTCTCTCTCTCTCTCTCTCTCTCTCTCTCTCTCTCTCTCTCTCTCTCTCTCTCTCTCTGCACTGATGAGAGATGGACCACCCCTTGACCACGTCCATCTTTACATAGTGCCAAAACCCATGCATATATCGGCTCCTCAAAATCTCATCAGTTACTCAATCTCTCACCAACCTTCTCTCTTCGTTCATGCCACGTCAAGACCTATATCGAAAAATTCTCATCGCCAAATGACTGGAGGGACGATAATAAGGGACATGGCCGTCTTTACTATCAATTTTCAGATTTTTCCTGTTGAGGCCCATGGGACCAAAATAAAATAAAGGAGCAATTGCATAACAACCATCGTTTCGAACTCTGATTGTGTTTCTACCATCGATTTTCAGATTTTGTGATTTTACTATTAATTTTTGAATCTGAACCACATTTGTACCACAAGTCCGTTTAGAAGTTCTAATGGTTTTAACTTTCTTGCACAAAGATAAAATTACCCCTTTGCCATAATAATTTTTACATGAGACATTGCAACACTTTGAATTTTGACAGAATTTGATAGAAAAAAAGTAAAATTTTCTCAAATTTCGAAACAAAGCCTTCACATTCTCCAAGAAAAATTAAACAAAGCCTTGACGTTGTCGCTGGATCCATTCATGTCGCCAAAGTCGCATCTTGAAGCCAGCTGCCGTCGCAGCCTAGGAGCTGTTCACCGTTGTGGCTTGGAGCTGCCTGCCACCGCGACTTGGAGCCGCAACCCACCACTGTATTGGAGCTTCTCGCTGCCTCGCCCGGAAGACCGCCACCGCCGCATCGGGAGCCGCTCACCCCGCGATTGAAAGGCCGCTGTCGCCGCACCTGGAGCCGCTCGCCGCCGCTATGGGACGTCCTCCGTCGCGCCTGCTCCCCATCGCCGCGCCATGAGCCGGCACGCCTAGCGTCCGCACCCGTCTGCTTCCTTCACCCACGCGCGCGCGCATGCCTGCCCGCCTTTCCCCCTCACCCGCGCCCGCCCGCCGGCCGCCGCTTGGACCTAGTGTTAGGGTTTGTCTCTGCCTGTGTGCCTCCACGGGAAAACAGAGCGACTCGATTTGGGCGGGAAGAGAGATGAGGTAGGGGCAGTTTGGTCCGTCGTGGAGGTCCTTTGGTTTTATTGATCCGTTTAACTGGCTTTCACTGACGCCAGTTCAAAATGATGGCTAGGAGCAACTCCAAGAGCTTAGGTATAATCCTAGCTAAATTTAGAGTTTTAGCAGCCCTGTAAAAATATATAAAAGTTCTCAAATTGTGAGATAACCAACAGACTCTGAAAAACTAGACTCTCTAAATTCAAATGACATCCACGTGGGGTCCCGGCCCACTCGTTCGCCGACGTGTCCTCGAGCTGAAGTGCGCTGCCAAGCTACTGTAGGAGCTGATCGCGAAGACGCCGGCTGCTCGCGCCGCCTGGGCTGCGCCCACGACGCTGGCCTGCTAGCTCCTCCCCCAAGCTAAGTGAGCTGCCCGAGCTGCTCCCCTGCACAAGAACAGAACCAAACAAGAACGAACAAGAAAAAGCTCCAAACGAGAAATCAAAATTACTTCCTCCAAACTCAACGAATTTCCGATTAACTTGAGCCACAGCTTCAGAACTCTAAGGGCTAATAGATCTAGGAAGTAGATCCTGAAAAGTTCAAGTAATCACCGAGAATTTTTAAGAAAATCAAGCGCCATCCACAAAAAACAAATTTGGGGACAACTCAAAATTCGGCCTAATCCATGAGGAATTTGAGGGGGAAACAAACCAAAGTTACTCACAAGGATCCA
The DNA here is from genome assembly GCA_012490785.1 of Eragrostis nindensis. Classification (NCBI taxonomy): domain Eukaryota; kingdom Viridiplantae; phylum Streptophyta; class Magnoliopsida; order Poales; family Poaceae; genus Eragrostis; species Eragrostis nindensis. The sequence continues at coordinate 1,435,664 of JAAXCT010000069.1, read as the reverse complement.
AGCAACAAAAACCACCAACAAATTTCACGATATTTGTAGCGAAACGCGAAGAACAAAAAATCATCCAAAAAATCTAAAAAAAAGAAAAACGCCGCGGGAAGGCGCGCGGGCGGCTGCAGCGCTGCGGCGGCGAGGGCGTGGGGTCGGAAGGGCGGAAGCGGCGTGGGAAAGAGGCGATGGCGAGTCGAGCCTGCTCGGCAAAGAAGGCGAGCGAAGGACCGGGGATTGCGAGCGAGATAGCGAGGAGAGGGAAAAGGAGAGTCTGTTGGATCCGGTTTTCATCCCTGTTTTGCTATTTTTACCGATCCAACTCGTTTTACAGAGACTGTTGGAGATGCTCTAACGCCTAATGATGCGTTTCACTTCTCCAAAACGATGATAAAATAGCAAATCTGAAAAACAATGGTGAAATCGCAATTGAAGTTCAGAATCATGGTGTAAACGCTGTTGTGTCTAAACGATGGTGAAAACGCAATTGAAGTTCAGAATCATGGTCTAAACGCAATTGTCTCTAAAATAAAAGACCGTTGTCCATACTCAAACATTCGAACATTTCAACCCAAATAGTCCATCTATATATCTCCCACTCCCCCCTCCAGAATCAAAACCTTAGCACTTGGCCACGCTCGCCGCCTCCATCCAAATTGGTCGTCGTCCACCTCTCACCACACCATGGCCACCACCCATCGTTGTCTCGTCCGCGCCACCATCCTTTGACACGTCTGTGCTGTGCCGTGGCGCCGCGTGATCTTGTCAGAGATCTAGGATCCGTCAGCATCCAGGGCGGGGCCAAATCTCACCCTGTGGGGCCAACAAGGTGGTGTCCTCAATTGATGGCAGGACAAGAGTCATCCCCTCGTCCCACCCCGACTGTCGCTAGGAGCGGGTGAGATCTATCTCCATCTCCCTTTCTCTCTCTTATAATTTACCATTTTTATAGTTCTCAACATAGAATTTTTTCTGAATAAGTTTTCAAAAAATATTGTCAATAGGTTTTGAAAAATATTTTCTTATTTTTATTTCTTAAGAAAGTTCCTCTTATAAATTTCATTTTACCCGAAATGTTAAGTGCAAATCGAGATTTCACTACCTAAAAGTGTCCAAGGTCCGCCAAACATTTTTTGTTCACTAACCATATACGATGAATTAATTGCACCCTAGCATTGCAAGGAATCACCAACATGCTAGAGTGTTGTGCGGTTCTTTATGTCACATTCCATCTCTGCAACACCAAAGTGTCATTGGGCGGTTTATATGACAATAACAAAAGATATTTCCTTCATTCCTTGTATTATCACTTTACTAAGTTTATGGCATTCCTCCCGGTCATGTTTGCAATATTACTTTTGCTCATCTTGGGGGGAGTTAATTCTAATTGATGCAATATTCATACATATTTTTTTATATAAATGTTGCATAATATGTTTTAGTTGTTATCATTTATATTGCAGTAGTTAATTTTAAATGCTACTTTGCATGTTGCAGTATATATTTTCAATATGTATCTATATTTTGTTGCTGCTGACTAAGTAATTAAGAATGTCGAAATGGCAGGCACACGAGAGAAGTGAAGAGTGCTCGCCAAAGGAAATTTCAAAGGTCAGAAATGGAATCACGACGGAGCAAGCGCTGCAGCATGGAGGAGAAGCAGGAGGATGATCGGCTCAGTGGCCTCCCGGACTACCTCCTCCATTCGATCCTCCACGGCCTCCCACTCAAGGACGCCGTCCGCACCAGCGCGATCTCCCGTCAGTGGGCAACCACGTGGCTCCACGCGCTCGCCACCTCCCCGGTCCTCGACTTCACGGACCGCGACTTCATCGGCCGCCAGGCGCCAGCGCAGGTCGCGGCATTGGTGAGCCTCTACATGAAGCGCCATGCCGACCAGGGCGCGCCGCTCGATGTGCTGCGCGTGGCGCTGGATGGCACTGCTCTCGGCGGCGCCAAAGCGTTCGGACAAGACGTCGTCGGGTGGGTCGCGGACGCCGTGGCGAGGGGTGCCAGGGAGGTGGAGGTGAACATGACACCTAGTAAGAAAGGTGATGGGGCGTCGCAGGCCCAGCACGACGCAGTTAGCGAAGGCTTCTTCTTGGCGCTCCCGAGCGACTTGCTGCTGGCGAGGAACTCTTTGGTGCGGCTCGCATTGGACCGGTTCAGCCTCCGAGCCGTCCCGCCCGACGGCGCGCCCGGGTTCGCCGGCCTCCGCTCTCTCTCGCTCAGCCGCGCCAACGTCACGGACGACGAGGTCAAGGCCGCGCTCTCCAGCTGCCGTTCCCTCCAGTTCCTCAGCCTGCGGTCCTGCCACCTCCTCAGGTCGGTGAGGATCGCCGGCGACAAGCTTCGTTGCCTGGAGCTCGTGGCCTGCGCGGCCGTACGGCAGCTTCGAGTCGCCGCGCCTGCGCTCGAGTCGTTCGCCTTCCACGGCGACATCATCTACTTCTGGGATAGCGACCACCATTCCGCCGTCGAATTGGGCGACACGCCGGCGCTGCGGGACGTGTACCTATCTCACGTCGGCTTCGGCAACGTACGTGGCCCAGCTTGGCACGAGTACGGCTTCTTTCCCTTCTTGAACTGCGTCGCGCGTGCCGACTCCTTGACGCTCTGCTCCGTCGGCCTCAAGGTGCGTATCATTATTTATCTTAGCTTATTGCTAGTTGCTATCTATACTATATATCAATTTGAAAAGTGCTAGAAATTAGCGAGACAGACGGCTAATTGTTTTTCCTCTTCCGTCAGCATCTATGGGTACAACAAGAATTCGATGACGATCCACCGCCCATGGACGTTGATACGACGGACGTACAAGAACTGCAGCTGCTGATGGCCTCCCTAGATTCTGATGACCTCGAGATCGTGTCCGCATTCTTCCAGCTCTACGCATTTCTAACCCTTGATCGCCTTTTTTTCCATGTAAGGCCCTGTTCGGCAACCCCCCTCTAAAATTTAGCACCCATCACATCAAAGAGAATCTTGCTATTTAAAACATATTTTATTAATTTAATGGCAAAACCTATGTCACGACCCCCCCTCTAAATCGCGAGACGAATCTAATGAGCCTAATTAATCTATGTTTTGCTACAGTGATGCTACAGTAACCATCGTCTAATGACGCCTTAATTACCCTCATTAGATTCGTCTCGCGAATTCGAGCGTAGTCCTGAAATTAGTTTCGTAATTAAACTTTATTTGTAATCACAATATTCGTTGAAAAAACCCTCTAAAATTTAGCACGTGGAAACGAACACACCCTATAGGCTCGATCTTAATTATACAAAGCATCAGTGATCTTATACATGGAGAAAATTAATGTTTCCCGAAACTGCATGCTCACAGTTAACAGCTTCGATTTCTGGAATTAATTAATTTGCAGTTACCCCGGGAACAGGTAGAAGCAAGCGACGTGGTGGAAGCACTGGATCCCGAGATCGACGAGCTCGACGACTGCATTTTCATGGACAAAATGGTTCTCGACCACCTGAGGCTCATCAAGGTGGTGAATTTCCAAGGGACAGGGCGTGAGCTGGCTTTGCTTGCGTTCCTCCTCCAGGGGGCTCCTGCTCTTGAGCAGCTGGTGCTGGTCACGGTGGAACAAGAGCATGGAGCTCTGGGAGATACTATACTACTGCAGAAGTTTACACAAAGGCGTCTGTCGGAGATGACGAAGGCGTGCGTCACCTTGTGCGGGCCGAGCGAAGACCGCAGTCAGAACCCTGCACACACAAGGTTCTAGCTACCACATGGAGTAGCCAATTGGTCCGGCATGCATGGTTTCATCTATTAGGCTTGACAGGTTCTTTCAGACCCAGCCTGATCTCCAAACAAGTGAACATCACCGTTTCAGTAAAGCTTGAAGGTGTACAATGTTGAACTGGCTAGTACTGTAGCATTTATGTTTTGGGCACAATATAACATTTGTCGTATTAAAGGATGTTACAAATGTAATGCCACAAGAGAAATGAATAGCGTGTTATTCCTTCGCAAATAGGAAACAATGTCATGTTTAATATGGGATGTTTGATTCTCAGCCTTTGCAGGGCATAAGAATTTTGGTCATGCCACCAGCACAACAATTCAGCAACTAGTTGGAATGCATGTGACATTCGTCATGTTACTATTAGGCTGATCTCTCAGTCCCATGGGCCCAAAGGCCCAAGGGCCCATGATCTGCGCTCTGATAGGGGGCGCCCAACCCAACCCATGGTTGGTGGGTCCCTATCGCCAGCGCTATAAAGAGAATGTGGGGGCCGGGGCGCGCAGTACGAGGTTCACCGTGCCGCCACCAGCCCCACCGACAAACCCTAGACCGATCACGATCTAGCGTTGTGCCGACAGGATTGCTCACCGCCGCCGCCACGACGTCATCGCCGCCCAAGTAAGCCGTCCCCGGTCAGTGCAGGTACCAGCCCGAAGGGCGACGGAACCTGCGCCTCCCTCGCGCGCTCGCCAGCATGCCGCCGACAACCACCGCCGTCACGCACTCGCCGCCGGTCGCCTCAATGGCGGCTCCCGCTCCTACGACACACGAAGGTACTTACTCTCTCTTCCTTTCCCCTAGATCCAGATCCGATTACTCATGACTAGAATTGATAAGTAGCCGCTAGATCTGCACCTAGACGATTGATAGAGTCTAACAGTTACATGTCACACCGTTGATATCTCTTGTCCAGTGGCCAGTACTGCATATTCTTGCCTTAACTAACTTGAACGAACTCGACATCGTTGACTGCTTAAGTTGAACGAACTTGTCTTAGAGTCTCATTTTAAAAATGAAGCTAAAACAGCTGAGAAAGGTGTTGTGTAAAATGGGAACATGAGCTATAGCAAAACTTAGCACACGTCATTTTACAGTCGTAGAAATGCTTACGAAAGAAGCGATGCTATGCAGGATCTCCAGCAGGAGATGAAGCTTGTAGTTCCATCCTCTCTCTGAGCAGGGCTATGCAGGATCTACTTGTGGATTTCTTCCTTTTTACACATATCAGAACCGAATGTTCAGAAGGACACCAGCGCCTAAGGAAGGTGATGCCTGCAACATTGCTTCCTACACTAAAAACTTGCCTTTTGAGATGCAACCGAATGCAATTGGATTCATTGTGTTTCACTTTGTATGGCAGGAGATCAAGTCCATTGCTATGTATCCTCTCAGGAGTTGCAGCTATGCTCCCTATATCATGCACATGATTGAGAATATCACCAAAAATTACTTTGTTTGTGATGTGAAACACAAACCTTTGAGAATGGAGCCAACTTCGAAGAATCCTCCGAGGTCAAGTGAGAATGATGTCCGCAAAAATGTCTCTACTCCTCCTAGGGTAGCAAGTGAAAGAGAGCAGCAAGTTCCCTCTCAAGGCTATGAAAAGCCACCCTCTTCAGCACCACATCCTTCGCCACCACCACACGAGGAAATATTGCTACAAAGGCTTCATCTCCTGTTTTTGGTGGTTTTGATTTTAACGCTCCACCACATCATTCGACCCAAAATGATTATGACTAAGAAGGCAACAAAGAAACCAAACTAAATCTTAACATACATTCTCTAGGACCGGCGAGGTCCAGGAGACAAACACGTAATGGGGCATGAACGATTCTACTTTTTTTTTTCTTGTGAACTATCACCATTCTCTCTCTCTCTGTGTGTGTGTGTCAATATATCACCGAGTCTCTCCCTAGCAATGCTGATGGGAAAAAAAAGTAATCCTGCAATGCTCATGGGAGAAAAAAAAAGTAATCCTAGAACACACACACACGCACGCGCGCGCGCGCGCGCACACACACACACTTCCTTCTCTTTTCTCTCTGACCCTCCACCACACTCCTCCGTCCCTTCTCTCCTCTCATCTCTTCTCCGGCAGGAGATGGAGCCCTTGTAGTTCGATGCAGGATCTACTAGTGGGATTCTTCCTTTTTACACATATCTCAACCAAATGTTCAGAAGGACACTAGCACCTAAGGAAGGTGATGCCTCCAACATTGCTTCCTACACTAAAAATTTGCCTTTTGAGATGCAACCGAATGCAATTGGATTCAGTGTGTTTCACTTTGTATGGCAGGAGATCAAGTCCATTGCTATGTATCCTCTCAAGAGTTGTAGCTTATGCTCCCTATATCATGCACATGATTGAGAATATCACCAAGGTCTCTCCCCAGCCCAAGGGCATTGAAGCATCAAAAGTCGGCAACAGCGCAAGGGTGAATCCCAGAGATGCAACCCTGGACCTGAAGCTTGTTTGAGAGTTTAGTGGTCCTACGAACTTGATTTATTGGCATTGGTCTGGCATGGCTTGATCTATTGGGCTTGACATGTTCTTTCAGACCCAGACTGATCTCCAAACAAGTGAACATTACCGTTTCACTAAGGCTTGAAGATGTAAAATGTTGAACTGGCCAATACTGTAGCATTTATGTTTTGGGCACAATATAACATTTGTCATATTAAAGGATGTTACAACTGTAATAGTGCCATAAGAGACATGAATAGCGTTATTCCATCGCAAATAGGAAACAATGTCATGTTTAATATGGGATGTTTGATTCTCAGCCTTTGCAGGGCATACGAAAATTTGGTCATGCCACCAGCACAACGATTCAGCAACTAGTTGGAATGCATGTACCATTCGTCATGTTACTGTTAGGTTGATCTCTCAGTCCCATGGGCCCAAAGGCCCAAGGGCCCATGTCCGCGCCCTGATCGGGGGAGCCCAACCCAACCCATGGTTGGTGGCCCCTGTCGCCAGCGCTATAAAGAGAAGGTGGGGGCCAAGGCACGCAATACGAGGTTCACCGCGCCGCCACCAGCCCCACCGACAAACCCTAGACCGATCACGATCTAGCGTTGTGCCGACGGGATTGCTCACCGCCGCCGCCACGATGTCATCGCCGCCCAAGTACGCCGTCCCCGGTCAGTGCAGGTACCGGCCAGAAGGGCGACGGAACCTGCGCCTCCCTCACGCGCTCGCCAGCGTGCCGCCGACAACCACCGCCGTCACGAATTCGCCGCCGATCGCCTCAATGGCGACTCCCCGCTCCTACGACACACGAAGGTACTTACTCTCTCTTCCTTTCCCCTAGATCCAGATCCAATTACTCATGACTAGAATTGATAAGTACCCGCTAGATCTGCACCTAGACAATTGATAGAGTCTAACAGTTACATGTCACACCGTTGATATCTCTTGTCCAGCAGGCAGACTGCATATTCTTGCCTTAACTAACTTGAACGAACTCGACATCGTTGACTGCTTAAATTGAACGAACTTGTCTTTAGAGTCTCATTTTAAAAACGAAGCTAAAACTTTGCACTCGTCTTTTTACCGTCGCAGAAATGCTTAGGAAAGAAGCGATGCTTGAACAAAATGCGTGAACAAAAAAGAACAATATGTGAAACTCTTGGAGCTGAAGTGCAAACTGTAAAGCACCAAAAACTTCTGGAGACCATGTTAATTGACCAAAACTGTAAGCTTGCATCACAAGGAGCCGCCAACAAGGTGTCAGTGTCAGATTGTCACTCACTCTAGTGCGGTTCCCTTTTGTCCCGGTCCAGTCTTGCAGCACAAGGAGCTTCTGCTGCCGGGTCACCGCGGCAATATAAAAAGTGAACTTGGCTAAACCATGTCGCACTCGCACATCCCAGTCTGGAATGGAATCACACCCGAAGAAGCGCAGCGGATCCATGGAAGAAGAGGACCGGCTGAGCAGCCTCCCCGACGACCTCCTCCACTCCATCCTCCGCGGGCTCCAGCTCAAGCACGCCGCCCGCACCAGCGCGCTCTCTTGCCGGTGGGCACCGATTTGGCTCCGCGCGCTCGCCGCCTCCTCCGTCATCGACTTCACCGACCGCGACTTTGCCGGCGGCCAGCCAGCGGCGCGGGCCGCAGCAACGGTGAGCCGCTGCCTCCGGCTACACGCCGAGAACGGCGCGCCGCTCGACGTGTTCCGCGTGGCTCTGGATGTCACGCTCGGCGGCGCCGGCGCGTTCGAGCGCGACATCGTCGGGTGGGTCGCGTCCGCCGTGTCGCGGGGCGCCAGGGAGGTGGAGGTGGACCTGACGCCGACGCACGGGAACAGGGCCCAACTGGACGCCGATCAGGACGGCGCGGCCTTCATGGAGCTCCCCGGCGACCTGTTCCTTTCCGAGAACTCGCTGGCGCAGCTGTCGCTGGACCGGTTCAGCCTCCGCGCCGTCCCGCCCGGCGCGCCAGGGCTCGCCGGCCTCCGCTCGCTCTCCCTCAGCCGCGCCGACGTCACCGACGATGCGGTCCAGGCAGTGCTCTCCACCTGCCGCTTGCTCGAGTCCCTCAGCCTGACGAACTGCCACCGGCTCGCGTCGGTGAGGATCTCCGGCGAGAATCTGCGGCGCCTGGAGCTCGTGCGCTGCCCGGCCGTGCGGGAGCTCAGGGTCGCCGCGCCCGCGCTCGAGTCGTTTGTCTTCCACGGCGACGTCGTAGACTTGTACGATCACGAATCTGACGAGTACACCGGCGTCGACATGGGCGCCACGCCGGCGCTGCGGGACGCGTACCTGTCTCACATCGGCTTCGGCACAGAGGACGACGTCGACATCAAGGAGTACGCCTACTGCGACTTCATGAGTCGCGTCGCGCATGCCCCTACCTTGACGCTCTGTTCCGTCGGCATGCGGGTACTACCGTACATTTCTAGCTTGTTTTTGGTACTATCAAGCACTTGTCAAATGCTATATATCAATCAAAACTGTTATTTCAACATCAAAAAATTAGGAAAGACCGATAACTGACTAAATTACTCTTCCATCAGCATATTAGGGCGCAACTAAATTACGATGACTTGGTGGAGATTGATATGACAAACATAGAAGAGCTGCAGCTGTTGATGGCCTCCCTAGACGATGACGAACTCGAGGCCCTGTTCTGTTTCCTGCAGCTCAACCCGATTACAATCCTTGACCGCCTCTTTATCCGTGTAAGGCTCCGTCTTTCCCAGACCATCAGTTTATATGGAGAAAATGTTCGCCAAAAATTTCTCACCATCCGCTGTACTTTCTGGAAACTGCAGCTACCCGGCGACGCTGCAGCAGCCAGCGGCGTGGCGGCGGCACCGACCGAAGAGGCCCAAGATTGGTGCATCTCTGATTACGTTGATAACTTGGTCCTCTACCACCTGAGGCTTATCAAGGTGGTGAATTTCCGAGGGACAAGGTGCGAGCTGGTGATGATTTCGTTCCTCCTGAAGAAGGCCCCTGCTCTCAACCAGCTGGTGCTGGTCGCGGTGGAAGAAGAGCATGAAGCTTCGCGGGATGAGCTGCTGAAGATCATCCAAGGGCAAGTGTCGGCGATGCAGAAGGCGTCGCCGGAGGTGCGCATCACCGTGTGGCTTCCAAGCGAAGATCGCAGCCAGAACCCTGCGCACACGAGGTTCTACCACGAGGAGTAGCCAGTGGTCAGGCTCTTCTTGGGCTTCACCACCAGTTCTTTGATGCCGCCGCCTGACATTTGAAACTGAATGTCACATCTACTCTGGGCCATCAGGTGACACACACACACACACACACACTTCCTTCTCTTTTCTCTCTGACCCTCCACCACACTCCTCAGTCCCTTCTCTTCTCTCATCTCTTCTCCGGCAGGAGATGAAGCCCTTGTAGTTCTATGCAGGATCTACTAGTGGGCTTCTTCCTTTTTACACATATCTAAACCAAATATTCAGAAGGACACCTAAGGAAGGTGATGCCTCCAACATTGCTTCCTACACTAAAAACATGACTTTTGAGATGCAATCGAATGCAACTGGATTCAGTGTCTTTCACTTTGTATGGTAGGAGATCAAGTCCAAGGCTATGTATCCTCTCAGGAGTTGTAGCTATGCTCCCTATATCATGCACATGATTGAGAATATCACCAAGAATAGCTTTGTTTGTGATGTGAAACACAAACCAAAACGTAATCATGTAATGCTCATGAGGAAAAGTAATCCTGGAACACACACACACACACACTTCCTTGCCTTTTCTCTCTGGCCCTCCACCACACTCCTCCGTCCCTTCTCTTCTCTCGTCACTTCTCCAGCAGGAGATGAAGCCCTTGTAGTTCCATCCTCTCTCTGAGCAGGGCTATGCGGGATCTACTAGTGGGCTTCTTCCTTTTTACACATATCTGAACCGAATGTTCAGAAGGACACCTCACAACAGCACCTAAGGAAGGTGATGCCTCCAACATTGCTTCCTACACTAAAAACTTGCCTTTCAAGATGTAATCGAATGCGATTGGATTCGGTGTGTCTCACTTTGTATGGCAGGAGATCAACTCCATTGCTATGTATCCTCTCAGGAGTTGTAGCTATGCTACCTATATCATGCACATGATTGAGAATATCACCAAGAATAGCTTTGTTTGTGATGTGAAACACAAACCAAGAAGTAATCCTGTAATGCTCATGGGGGAAAAGTAATCCTGGAACACACACCACACACACACACTTCCTTGCCTTTTCTCTTTGACCCTCCACCACGCTCCTCCGTCCCTTCTCTTCTCTCATCTCTTCTCCAGCAAGAGATGAAGCTCTTGTAGTTCCATACTCTCTCTGAGCAGGGCTATGCAGGATCTACTAGTGGGCTTCTTCCTTTTTACACATATCTGAACGGAATGTTCAGAAGGACACCTCACACCAGCACCTAAGGAAGGTGATGCCTCCAACATTGCTTCCTACACTAAAAACTTGCCTTTTGAGATGCAACCGAATGCAATTGGATTCAGTGTGTTTCACTTTGTATGGCAAGAGATCAAGTCCATTGCTATGTCCTCTCAGGAGTTGTAGCTATGCTCCCTATATCATGCACATGCTTGAGAATATCACCAAGAATAGCTTTGTTTGTGATGTGAAACACAAACCTTTGAGAATGGAGCCAACTTTGAAGAATCCTCTGACGTCAAGTGAGAATGATGTCCGCAAAAATGTCTCTACTCCTCTTAGGGTAGTAAGTGAAAGAGAGCAGCAAGTTCCCTCTCAAGGCTTTGAAAAGCCACCCTCTTCAGCACCACCTCCTTCACCACCACCACAACAGGAACATATTGCTACAAGGGCTTCATCTCCTGTTTTTGGTGGTTTTGATTATTTTAACGATCCACCAAATCATTCCACCCAAAATGATGATGTCTAAGAAGGCAACAAACAAACCAAAATAAATCTTAACATACATCCTCTAGGACCGGCGAGGTCCAGGAGACAAACACACCATGGGGCATGAACGATTCTACTTTTTTTTTCCTTGTGGAGGCCTCTTGCAAGGAGAGAGGGTGACATCTATCACCATTCTCTCTCTCTCTCTCTCTCTCTCTCCCTCTCTCTCTCTCTCTCTCTCTCTCTCTCTCTCTCTCTCTCTCTCTCTCTCTCTCTCTCTCTCTCTCTCTGTGTGTGTGTGTGTGTGTGTGTGAATATATTGCCGAGTCTCTCTCCTCTCTCTCTCTGTCTCTGCACACACACACACACAGAGAGAGAGAGAGAGAGAGAGGAGAGAGAGAATGGTGATATATTTGGTACAATGTAAAGCCCCTTGGGCTTTATGATCTGTTTCATTTATTGCACAAATGAAACCTTTAATGTAAAATGATTTTCGAAATCATTTGTTAGCATGAATGCTACTTATATTTCTATATTGGACATTTTAGTCATGTACAACATGAGACAATCATGTGTAAATAAATTTACTACGGTAAATAACATGACCCGTCGTGTTGCAATATGTATGCAAAATATTTGAATTCAAGATGAATCTTGTATCAAACCTTAGATATACATGCCACAAAATAAGCAATGATTTGCTGCCAATATGTTCTATTATTATTCCCCATGGAATAAATGACCATAACATATAGCTTTTATTTTTTGAATTTTGGGTATGATCATCATGCAAAGATGATGTTTTAATAATGGAGCATACACCAATTTCCATTATTTTAATCTTTTCCCAAAACTTTTATTTGTATATCTCTATATTTTGCATTTATTTCTACAATGTCATAGTAGAAATATATTGCACAGATTGCAATATGTAATTTTTCTGTATGCACATAAGACCAAAACCAATGGTCTAGGAATCTTTTGTGTATGCACAAATTACTGCGGTAATTGTGCCATAAATTAGCATCCTTAATCACATTGATGCTAATTCTAGGCCTGAGGGTCTAGGAACAAAATATTACACAAATCATTCCAACACAGAGTGCAAATACAAATTATTATAAGGTCTGAAACTTAAATTTCAGAACCTAATACAAACTCTGAAAAAGAAAAACATAATTTTGCAGAAGCGGGATTTCTCTTCACATGTGCGCGGGCTGCTTCTCTTTTTTTTCTTTTCCCACATGGGCTGCGGCCCAATTTTCTTCACGGCCTGCGTGGCCTGCTTGGCCCGCTCGGCCCATCCGGGGAAGGAGGCCGGCGTATAAAAGAGCTGAGGGGAGAGGGTTAGGGTTAGGTCGCCCTCTCCCCCTCTCCACCTCCTCTCGCGTCGCCGTGCGGCGGCGGCCAGATCCGCCGCCACCCCCTCCCGACCGTCCTCTTCGGTGGTCGCCGGAGGGGAGCCCAAGCGCCGCCGGGCTCCATGTGCCCCGGCGCAGCGCCGGGCGACGAGGTGCGCCTCCCTCCACGCGAAGAAGAATCGATGGCGCCGGGAGGTAGGAAGCAGGCGGCCCGCGGCTCGCCGGAGTTGCGGCCTCGGAAGAGGTCGCCGTGCCAATGAGGAGCGTCGCCGATCCGGTGCGTTGCGGAGCACTTTCTTCCGCCACACCGGATCTGGGCCCGGCGTGAGGGCCGAAGCCGGCGACGCCGGTAGTCGCCGGCGTGGATCCGGTGCCGGGCCTCGTCAGGGAGTTTGGTGGGTCCACGACAAGCAAGCAAGCCCAAACAAACATGGCACGGCAAGCAAGCCCACGGCAAGCAAAGCCCAAACGAACAAGCCCAAACAAATCTTGTTAATTGATCATTAACGATCGTTTCACAAAAAATCTATCCATTTTATGGCTGCCCCACGGCAAGCAAGCCCAAACAAACATGGCACGACGATCTATCCATTTTAGGGCTGCCCCACGGCAAGCAAGCGCGAACGAACATGGCACGACGGATAATTGAACCATATCAGTATGCAACCAGGTCGTGATGTCCCCATAATCTGTTTTGTTACCACTGCCCATTCCCCTACTAGATTTGGTAAAAAAAAAAAAACAGACCCTGATGAGCACAAGCTTGATCGATCTCGCCATTTTCGTCGATGTGAAGGCAGAAAAGGCCTAAGTTTATTATAAGTTAACCTTTTAAGTGCTTGGCACTGGCAGAGCTCTTTGAATTCATATGCATTCAAACTAAGTAGGGTTAGGGAATGGATCTGGGTTGTGGTGCGAGTCACCTAGTCCGTGATAACAAGATGAGTGAGGCCTGCGATGGAAGAGGTGGAGGCAACGACGGCAGGGTGAGCCAGTGGGCGGCCGCGGCGCTGGAGGAAGGCAACGCAGAGGAGGCGAGCGGCGGTGGCGTGTTCGTCTTCGCTTGAAATGTGTGAAAAGTCGAGAGAAGGGTGCGAGAGAGGTCAGGGAATCGAACACGCATCCGAAAATAAGCGGCGGCGGGGGGCTCCTCATAAAATGAAGGTGAGCGGTTTTTTGCAAATAGTCGCAATCTCAGAATTTTGTCTTTTTCGCATTGTAATATTTCTGTCAACAGGGGTCTGTGTAAGAATAATGAAAGCACTTACTGTCACTTCATGTTCATTTGTCTTTGGGGTCGCCGTGGCGGCTGCAAATGCCAGAGGGCCTCTCCGAGTTTTGACATTGACACACACACACACACACACACACACACACACACACACACACACACACACACACACACACACACACACACACACACACACACACACACACACACACACACACACGGCTCCGACAATGCCTCCAGCGGTGGTGGTCCGGTCCTCCTCCTCTGCTCTCAGTACGCAAGGGTGCTTTGAGCCTTTGATGGCGATGGTGGTTCCGAGGCGTGAAATGCGGTTGTGCGAGGGCCTCTCCTCCTTCCTCCAACACAAAGTGTGGTAGTGCGAGGATGGCTCTCTAACGAGTGGATGGTGGCGATGGGGATCAATATCTCGCTAAATCTAGATCTAGAGAGGTAGGGACATGGGCCTCATGTGGTGGTAATGCAAGGCACGAGAGTTCGGCTTCTGTGGACCTGCATATATAATATGTAGGGACCAATAATAAATTGTCATGTCGCCGTATATCAGTAAGACAGATAATTAGGTAATTGAGCTGTCCTAGTTTAAACTAAGAAATTATTGTTGTTCACCTCATCTACCACGTTGCATCTCATCAATCATCATCCCTTTTTGTCATGCTCGTTGAATGCAAATTGTTCATCAGTCCTTTCTTTTGAAAAAAAAATTGTTCATTATTCTATTTATTATATGGTGTATGAGCAGGAAAAAAATGGTACCGACAGAAATTCAACCGTTAGCTCCGGAGATTTCGGGCCTGCTGGTGAACTGCCACGGCGTGCCGGAGCTCCGAGACGGTGCGCCCGCATAGGAGTCGTTCGACGTGCTGCGCGTGGCGCTGGATGGCACTGCTCTCGGCTGCGCCAAAGTGTTCGGACATGATGTCGTCGGGTGGGTGGCGGACGCCGTGGCGAGGGGTGCCAGGGAGGTGCAGGTGGACCTGACACCTAGTAAGAAAGGTGACGGGGCGTCGAAGGCGCAGCACGACGCAGTTAGCGATCACGAAGGCTGCTTCTTCCTGGAGCTCCCAGGCGACCTGCGCTGCTGGCAAGGAACTCGTTGGTGCGGCTCGCCTTGGACCGGTTCAGCCTCCGTGCCGTCCCGCCCGGCGCGCCCGGGTTCGCCGGCCTCCGCTCTATCTCCCTGAGCCGCGCCAACGTCACGGACGACGAGGTCAAGGCCGCGCTGTCCAGCTGCCGCTGGCTCGAGTTCCTCAGCCTGCGGTCCTGCCACCTCCTCAGGTCGGTGAGGATCGTCGGCGACAAGCTTCGTTGCCTGGAGCTCGTGGCCTGCACGGCCGTACGGCAGCTTCGAGTCGCCGCGCCTGCGCTCGAGTCGTTCGCCTTCCACGGCGACATCATCTACTTCTGGGACGACGACCACCATTCCGCCGTCGAGTTGGGCGACACGCCGGCCCTGCGGGACGTGTCACTACCAGATTTGCATATTTTCCCGACAGGAGCATGTAAGTGGCTGACAGTACCTAGTATATTGTGATAAGCATCCACAGAAACTGTTAGCAATGAGTTTGTGGGGAATGATGTTGTTGGCAAATTGCTAAAACTGTAGGGAATAGCAACAATTTGTATTGAGGAACTGTCGGCCACTCTGAATAAAAAACATCAAGTATTACTTACTGTTGGCCATTGAGTGAAAACTGTAGGCAAATACTAATTATCTTGTAGTGTGTACCTCTCACGTCGGCTTCGGCAACGTACGTGTCGCAGCTTGGCACGAGTACGGCTTCTTTCGCTTCTTCAACTGCGTCGCGCGTGCCGAGTCCTTGACGCTCTGCTCCATCGGCCTCAAGGTACGTACCATTTCATTATCTTAGCTTGTTGCTAGTTGCTACGAACAACTGGTACTATATATCAATTTGAAAAGTGCTAGAAATTCGCTAGCTAGACAGACGGCTAATTGTTTTTCCTCTTCCGTCAGCATCTATGGGTACAGCAAGAATTCGATGACGATATCCACCGCCCATGGACGTTGATACGACGGACGTACAGGAACTGCAGCTGCTGATGGCCTCCCTAGATTATGACGACCTCGACATCGTGTCCGCATTCTTCCAGCTCTACGCATTTCTAACCCTTGATCGCCTTTTTTTCCATGTAAGGCTCGATCTTAATTATCCAAAGCATCAGTTGATCTTATATATGGAAAAAATTAATGTTTCCCGAAACTGCATGCTCACAGTTAACAGCTTCGATTTCTGGAATTAATTTGCAGTTAGAGCAAGTTTTACGGTTTCGCCTGCTGCCGGCTGCAAAGAACGTCAGCGTGGGAGCTGTGATGGTGGGGCCCGCTGATATTTAATTTTCCTTTCCCTCAGCAGCGTGGAGCCAATGAAAGGGGTAGGAGTGGTGGTGGTGGACCCAAAAATGAGCATCTGCCCGCTTGCTGCCGCCGTTTCGCAAATCGCTCGCCTCTCTCTCTCTCTTCCTCTCTCTCTATTCCCCATTGGATTTTGCCCGCTCAAGTAGCTTCATTATACTTGCTCTTACCCCGGGAACAGGTAGAAGCAAGCGACGTGGTGGAAGCACTGGATCCCGAGATCGACGAGCTCGACGACTGCATTTTCATGGACAAAATGGTTCTCGACCACCTGAGGCTCATCAAGGTGGTGAATTTCTAAGGGACAGGGCGTGAGCTGGCTTTGCTTGCGTTCCTCCTCCAGGGGGCTCCTGCTCTTGAGCAGCTGGTGCTGGTCACAGTGGAACAAGAGAATGGAGCTCTGGGAGATACTATACTACTGCAGAAGTTTACACAACGGCGCGTGTCGGAGATGACGAAGGCGTGCGTCACCTTGTGCAGGCCGAGCGAAGACCGCAGTCAGAACCCGGCACACCACAGGTTCTACCACATGGAGTAGCCCATTTCGGTCTGGCATGGCTTGATCTCGTGGGCTTGACAGGTTCGTTCAGATCCCAGTCTGATGTCCAAACATGTGAAGATCACCGTTTCACAGTAAGGCTTGAAGATGTACAATGTTGGACTGGCCAATACTGTAGCATTTATGTTTTGGGCACAATATAAGATTTGGCATATTGAAGGATGTCACAACTGTAATGCCATAAGAGACATGAATAGCGTTATTCCATCGCAAATAGGAATAAACGTCGTGTTTAATATGGGATGTTCCATTCTCAGCCTTTGCAGGGCATACGAAAATTTGGTCATGCCACCAGCACAACGATTCAGCAACTAGTTGAAATGCATGTAACATTCGTCATGTTACTGTTTGGTTGATCTCTCAGTCCCATGGGCCCATGGTTGGTAGCCCATGTCGCCAGCGCTATAAAGAGAAGGTGGGGGCCGGGGTGCGCAGTACGAGGTTCACCGCACCGCCACCAGCCCCACCGACAAACCCTAGACCAATCACCATCTAGCGCTGTGCCGATGGGATTGCTCACCGCCGCCGCCACGATGTCGTTGCCGCCCAAGTACACCGTCCCCGGCCAGTGCAGGTACCGGCCGGAAGGGCGACGGAACCTGCGGCTCCCTCGCGCGCTCGCCAGCATGCCGCCAACAACCGCCGCCGTCACGCACTCGCAGCCAGTCACCTCAATGGCGGCTCCCTCTTCTACGACACACGAAGGTACTTACTCTCTCTTTCTTTCCCCTAGATCCAGATCCGATTACTCATGACTAGAATTGATAAGTATCCGCTAGATATGCACCTAGACTATTGATAGAGTCTAACAGTTACATGTCACACCGTTGATATCTATTGTCCAGCGGCCAGACTGCATATTCTTGCCTTAACTAACTTGAACGAACTCGACATCGTTGACTGCTCAAATTGAAGGAACTTGTCTTAGAGTCTCATTTTAAAAATGAAGCTAAAACAGCTGTGAAAGGCATTGTGTAAAATGGGAACAGGAGCTATAGTAAAACTTAGCACTCGTCATTTTACAGTCGCAGAAAGGCTTGGCTCCTTCGTTACCAGAGCATCAGTTCCTCCTATGGGGAAACTGCTCATCATCCGCTATACTTTTTAGAAACTGCAGCTACCCGACGACACTGCAGAAGCCAGCGGCGGCACCAACCGACGAGGCCCAAGACTAGCGCATCTCTGATTACGTTGATAACTTGGTTCTCGACCACCTGAGGCTCATCAAGGTGGTGAATTTCCGAGGGACAAGGTGCGAGCTTGTGATGATTTCGTTCCTCCTTGAGAAGGCCCCTGCTCTTGAGTAGCTGGTGCTAGTCGCGGTGGAAGGGGAGCTCCAGGAGATGAGCTGCTGAAGATCATCCAAGGGCAGGTGTCGTCGATGCAGAAGGCGTCACCGGAGGTGCGCGTCACCGTGTGCCGTCTAAGCGAAGATCGCAGCCTGAACCCTGCGCACACGAGGTTCTACCACGAGGAGTAGCCAGTGGTCAGGCTCTTCTTGGACTTCACCACCAGTTCTTTGATGACGCAGCCTGACATCTGAACAAGTGAATGTCACCTCTACTCTGGACCATCAGGATGCTCTGTTCTTTGGTCATCAACATGTAATGTTGTAACTTTCGGTAAAAAAAGAAGTAATCCTGAAATGCTCATGGGGAAAAAGTAATCCTGGAACACACACACACACACACACACACACACACACAGAGAGACACACACACACACACACACACACTTCCTTCTCTTTTCTCTGTGACCATCCACCACACTCCTCCGTCCCTTCTCTTCTCTCATCTCTTCTCCAGCAGGAGATGAAGCCCTTGTAGTTCCATCCTCTCTCTAAGCAGGGCTATGCAGGCTACTAGTGGGCTTCTTCCTTTTTACACATATCTGAACCGAATGTTCAGAAGGACACCTCACACCAGCACCTAAGGAAGGTGGTGCCTCCAACATTGCTTCCTACACTAAAAACTTGCCTTTCGAGATGCAATCGAATGCAACTGGATTCAGTGTGTTTCACTTTGTATGGCAGGAGATCAGGTCCATTGCTATGTATCCTCTCAGGAGTTGTGGCTATGCTCCCTATATCATGCACATGATTGAGAATATCACCAAGAATAGCTTTGTTTGTGATGTGAAACACAAACAAAGAAGTAATCATGTAATGCTCATGGGGGAAAAGTAATCCTGGAACACACACCACACACACACACTTCCTTGCCTTTTCTCTTTGACCCTCCACCACACTCCTCCGACCCTTCTCTTCTCTCATCTCTTCTCCAGCAGGAGATGAAGCCCTTGTAGTTCCATCCTCTCTCTGAGCAGAGCTATGCAGGATCTACTAGTGGGCTTCTTCCTTTTTACACATATCTGAACCGAATGTTCAGAAGGACACCTCACACCAGCACCTAAGGAAGGTGATGCCTCCAACATTGCTTCCTACACTAAAAACATGCCTTTTGAGATGCAATCGAATGCAATTAGATTTAGTGTGTTTCACTTTGTATGGCAGGAGATCAAGTCCATTGCTATGTATCCTCTCAGGAGTTGTAGCTATACTCCCTATATCATGCACATGATTGAGAATATCACCAAGAATAGCTTTGTTTGTGATGTGAAACACAAACCTTTGAGAATGGAGCTAACTTTGAAGAATCCTCCGACGTCAAGTGAGAATGATGTCCGCAAAAATGTCTCTACTCCTCCTAGGGTAGCAAGTGAAAGAGAGCAGCAAGTTCCCTCTCAAGGCTATGAAAAGCCACCCTCTTCAGCACCACCTCCTTCACCACCACCACAATAGGAAAATATTGCTACATGGGCTTCATCTCCTGTTTTTGGTGGTTTTGATTTTAATGATCCACCACATCATTCCACCCAAAAATGATGATGTCTAAGAAGGCAACAAAGAAACCACACTAAATCTTAACATGCATTCTCTAGGACCGGCGATGTCCAGGAGACAAACACGCCATGGGGCATGGATGATTATACTTTTTTTTTCTTTTGGACTATCACCATTCTCTCTCTCTCTCTCTCTCTCTCTCTCTCTCTCTCTCTCTCTCTCTCTCTCTCTCTCTCTCTCTCTCTCTCTCTCTCTCTCTCTCTCTCTCTCTCTCTGTG
Organism: Eragrostis nindensis; assembly: GCA_012490785.1. Classification (NCBI taxonomy): domain Eukaryota; kingdom Viridiplantae; phylum Streptophyta; class Magnoliopsida; order Poales; family Poaceae; genus Eragrostis; species Eragrostis nindensis. The sequence continues at coordinate 1,415,907 of JAAXCT010000069.1, read as the reverse complement.
TGTGTGTGTGTGTGTGTGTCTCAATATATTACCGAGTCTCTCCCTAGCACTGCTCATTGGAAAAAAAAGTAATCCTGCAATGCTCATGGGAAAAAAAGTAATCCTGGAACACACACACACACACACACACACACACACACACACTTCCTTCTCTTTTCTCTCTGATCCTCCACCACACTGCTCCGTCCCTTCTCTTCTCTCATCTCTTCTCCGGTAGGAGATGAAGCCCTTGTAGTTCTATGCAGGATCTACTAGTGGGCTTCTTCCTTTTTACACATATCTGAACTAAATGTTCAGAAGGACACCAGCACCTAAGGAAGGTGATGCCTCCAACATTGCTTCCTACACTAAAAACTTGCCTTTTGAGATGCAACCGAATGCAATTGGATTCAGTGTGTTTCACTTCGTATGGCAGGAGATCAAGTCCATTGCTATGTATCCTCTCAAGAGTTGTAGGTATGCTCCCTATATCATGCACATGATTGAGAATATCACCAAGGTCTCTCCCTAGCCCGATGGCGACTGAAGCATCAAAGGTCGGCAACAGCGGAAGGGCGAATCCCAGCGATGCAACCCTGGATCTGAAGCTTGTCTGAGACGTTAGTTGTCCCGAGAACCGAATCTGGACCCAAAGATGACGTGCGACAGATAGATGTTTGATTTGACAGGGGCGGGGGATTAGTTTAGGAGGACAGATTTAAGTTACTAAATTTTTTTGATCGGGAAATTTAACTTATTAAATTCATGCATTGTTGATACTTTTATGGAGTTAGAACTAATATGGTAACAATTTACTGGTAATTTATGGAGTTAGAACTAATATGGTAACAATTTACTGGTAATGTACTTAAGTTTTTTGCCATAACTGTATTGCTCTTCTAACTTCTAGTTTTGAGGTAGTTCAGTTTGTCTTCCTCTTAGTTTTTATCATGTTAATTAGTGTTTTAAAAAGCGAAAGAACTAAGCGGGCGGTTGAGCACCGCCTAGCGCTTAGGTGTGCCTAGGCGGCACTTAAGCGGTGCTAGGCGGTTCTATAAGTTTGTACTTTTAGCAAATAAACATAAACAAATAGAGAAAAAATAGCGAAAACAACGCATATTAACACGTATTTATTGGAAAATAGAGAAAAATGCTTAATTAACAGCTTAGTTGAAAGCGAAGCGGTGGAGCTCCGCCTAGCGCCTAGGCGGCGCTTAAGCGGTCTAGGCGGCGGCTTTTTTAAACACTGTGTTAATGATGTCTCCCATCCTAAGTAATTCACATTTCTTGACTGTTTTACTGAAATTCAAAAGAGTGTATTTCTATACACATAGGCTTCAATAAATGGTTCGAATGATAGCTACAAGTGCCATGCTAATAAGCCAGTCCTACAGGTATGTTTGAACAATTATTTTTCTCTTAATGCACACGCTCCACCACACTCCGCCGTGCCTTCTCTTCCCTCTTCTCTAGCACTTACGAGGTCGAGGAGACCGATGTGCCATTAAAAGCTTATCATATACGATAAGTCTAACGAGCGACTAGACGCGCTCAACTCATAGCGCGCGTCCTTTGCCCTCACTGCATGCAGTGTAAGCATTTATTACTCAAATCATATATATATCACACTCCCCTTTAGTGAAACCTTAGCACCCGCCCACGCCTGCTGCCGCCACCTCTCTGCACACCATCATCCACCTCTGAGGTCTGCGTTGTGTGTGTGTGTGTGTGTGTGTGTGTGTGTGTGTGTGTGTGTGTGTGTGTGGAATCGCAGCTTCTTTCTAGAGGTCCCCGACAACCTGTTGTTGGGGGAGGAACTCTTTGGTGCGACTCGCTTTATGGACTGGTTCTGCCTCCGAGCCGTCCTGTCCGGCGCGCCCGGATTCGCTAGCCTCCGCTCTCTCTCCCTCAGCCATGCAGATGTTGCCGAAGAAGAGGTCCAGATCGCACTATCCAGCTGCCTCTTGCTCGAGTTCCTCAGCCTGCAGTCCTGCCACCTCCTCACGTCGGTGAGGATCTTTTCTTTTTCTCTCTCTATTTTTCTGCTGGGTTTTCGCACCAGTCTCGAGTTTGTTTTTTTAAATTATTACCATAACATGATGTAAGATCAATGAACCTAGAGCATGGTTCATAGGTTTTGGTGATTGATGTCAACATGGTCAATGGGACTAACAAGGTTTGCTAGTTTGCAAGATTAGTCTCATGGATGTAGTGACACACTATTGGAGTGCCAACACCTCAATAGTTGCAAGGAAGATGGTAAAGAGGAGAAGTGAACATGAGGACTACTCTACGATGTGACTACTACGCACATGAGGTAAGAGACAAGGTGAGTATGTCATGTGTTCCTCTATGCATCTTATACCTTGACATACTCTTGATCATCATGTTGGTCTTGCCTTATATCATATGCCATGATGATCTTGTCTATTATGTGATGATGTTCTTGTCTCATATCTTATGACAACTAGATCATTGTGACTAACATCTTTGGATGTAGGAAAGATGTTCATGCATATTCTTTAGGTCACATGAAGAAGCTTCGTTGATGGATGACGACAAAGATCAAGGACTTGTTGGAAGTCGCGGTTGAGGAGATGGATCAAGGCTAAGGACATGCTAGATCCAAGCAAGTGTTGGCTTGGTGTAGATGTAGGCTTGAGTCCATAGGAACAACCGGACTATCAAGGGGGATCGAGTCGTTTCTCTTAGGTCACACTAGTGGTAGAGGTATGTGGATGCTCAAAGAGTCTCTCAGGCACTAGGGTGACAGCAGAGGAGAAGAGGAGCCAAGTGGATGAAGTTTGGAAGCAAGAATCGAAGAAATGATCAAGTTCAGCTGCAGCAGAGAAGACCGGACGGTACGGTCAAGGAGACCGTACGGTACGGTCTACATTGAAGATTCAGACAGAGAAGACGAAGTTGCTGTTGGAAATGAGGAAAGGAGACCGGACAGTACGGTCCTAGAGACCGGACAGTACGGTCCCTATTGGGAGAAGCAACAGAGAAGACGAAGTTTCTGTTGGAAATGAGGAAAGGAGACCGGACAGTACGGTCCTAGAGACCGGACAGTACGGTCCAGAGGAGACCGGACAGTACGGTCACCATTTGGCCATGAAGATGTCAGAATCTGGAGATTGACCCAAAAGGAAAGTTGTAGAGAATTTCAAGAGCTTTCCATCGGTATATGGTGCACCTCCATCGGAGTTCGGAGCTAGGAGTTATGTCTGAAATACTACAGACTGTCTGGAGGAGACCGTATTGTATGATCATGAGGACCGTATGGTACGTCGACATTTCGACTTGAATATGGCCGAATCTGGAGATCAGCCCAAAAGGAAAGTTGTGGGGAATTTCAAGAGCTTTCCACTGATATATGGTACACCTTCATCGGAGTTCGGAGCAAGGAGTTATCGCCGAAATACTACAAGCTGTCCACTGATGACCGTATTGTACGGTCAGATTGTACGGTCCTCACTGTGACTGGACACTTTCGAGGCAACGGCTAGTTTTTGAGTGGAGGGCTATAAATAGCCGGTTGCTTGACCCTTTGGGGTGCCTTTGGCCATTGTTATCAGTGGGGAAACACAGTGGGAGCCAAGAGGATGCAAGAGAAGCACATGGAGAAGCTTTGGAGAGAAATCTTAGTGCTTGAGAGAGAGGAGAAGCACATGAAGAAGATTTGGAGAAGAAAGCTTAGTGCTTGAGAGGGTTGAGAGCATCCATCCACCTCTAGGACTAGTGTGGTCATAGGGAGGCGGTCTTGGTTTGTTACCCTTGGTCTATGGCAAGGCCTAGACCGGTTAGGCGTCGGTGTTGAGCTTGCCAAAGAGAGTGTGGAAGCCAACACAAGTTTGTACACGGTCTTGGAGCTTCCCGTGCGAAAGAAGCATCACTAGTGGAGCGCCCTTTGGCACGCATCAAGTGCGGAGCCTTACCATCGGAGGAGTACCCGGGAGAAGCCCGGCGGGACGTGCCCGCGACTTCACTCAAGAGCGGTGGATGGTCCCAAGGAGGAGAGCATTGCCGGTGTGCGGCGGGGTGAAGCCCGTGACTTCACTCGAGGAGTGAAGCATGCTCTTAGGGGACATCACCGGCTTAAAGGGTGAAGTGTGCTCTAGAGGGGATCGCCATCGAGCGGAGGGACGGGGTCGAGACTCCGGCGGGAGTGACCCAACGTGGAGTAGGGGAAGGCGCCATCCTTCCGAGACCACGGGAAAAATCGATGAGCAATCTCTTACTCTTACTCTCTACTACTTGCACTTACTATCTTGTTTATCTTATATGCATGTAGTAGATCTTGTGCTTATCATATGATTGCTTGATGATTGTTTCCGTGTGCTAGCTCTATGTTATCTCTAGTGACATGCGCTTTCCTTATGTGTACTTACTTGCTCATAGCTCATACACTTGCTTGATATCATCTAGTGATCTTGTTATGCTTTATGTTGTATCTATCTTGTTATCATGATCACTAGCTTGAGCTTTCCCATGTGTTACTTGTATGCATGCTAGTTTGCTTGTCTATCTATCATATGTACTAGCATGTGTAGGACCTACTTGAGCCTCCGTATGTGTTACCCATATGCATGCTAGAATGCTTGAGTGCCTTTACCTTATACACTAGCATGTGTAGGACTTGTTGAGCTTATCTTGTATCATATGCTAGGTTGTTCTATATGCTCATGTATACTTTGGTCCTAGCATGTACAAGTCCTAGCACATGGTTATCCTTGCTTGATCACTATCACATAGTGCACATGTACCTTCTAGTTATGTATCCTTTACTTGTGCAAATAGAAAGAGTAGCTAGAAGTGCAAAAAGTTTTAGTTCATGGTGTGCCCGATTCACCCCCCCCCCCCCCCTCTCGGTCACACGATCCTTACAAGTGGTATCAGAGCCAAGTGCTCAATTTAGGGCCTAACCGCCTTTGAGATGTAACCGAATGAGTTTGGGTTTTCATCCCTTATGGGTTTGGGCTTTGGACGTTGAAAGAATCGCTTGAATAGCTACCTTAAGTCCATAGTTCCAAATGAATTGTGGGATACCATGAATAATTTCTCTAGCACTTTCACGGATAACCATGTTATCATGATGATCTTGTTGTTCTTGTTATATCTTATGATGATCATGATGTTGTTGTTGCTAGTTTTCTTGTTGAGGAGTGATTTTGATAATCTTACCATATTCTTTAATGAATCACTTACTTGTGTCTTCACTTGGTTATGCTAGATAAGAGGATTGATTCATATGACAAGTGAAAAGCTCAAGTGGTGAGGTTATCGTGAAGATCTTGAAAGCACCTCCTCATTCAAGATTTGGCGACAATATTTTTGCACTTCAACATGAAGATTTTGAGAAGCTACAATTTGAAGAAGTCTTGCTCATGACCATCTCACATGATGAGCACTCAAGGAAATGTCTCTCATTTTGAGGACATGTCAATTGGTGATGGTGGTTCTATTTAAGATCAATCTACAACCGTGAGCAAGCTTCCATCACTCGAAGAGCGAGCAATTGTGAAGAAGATAATGCAAGCTCGGGATACTCACTTCCTTGATCACTCAAGTGAATCTACATCTTCCTCGGAGAATGCAAAGATGATGGTATATCTAAAACCGAATCTCAATTCTTTATCTAACTCATCTTTGTGACTCATCGTTAGCAAGGTGACTATGAATTGATGGTGAAGATCAAGTTGCTCTTGATATCTTGATGGAGACTTCACCTCCTCCGTTTCCACCTATGTGCCTCACTAGAAGACATGAGTTGCAGGTCATCAACAAGAGAAGAAGGTGGTGATGGAAGGATCAAGTAAGAGTGGTGATGAAGTAGAAGATGATGCTTAGGCCAAATACAAGAAGTTTGTGAGACAAGACCAAGGTCAAGAAGAAGGAGATGTCATCTCACAAGGGTTTTTCTTGTTGGTGAGAGGATCGCCAATGATGAAGACTACGAGATTGACTCTTCTTCAAGAGCATATGCAAACATGTTGTTGGTCTTCATCTTCACATGCACCTCCAAGGTAAAGGAGGTAAGGAAAGTATGATATGGCCATATTTCGTGTTGGTGAGCTTGATGAGGAGCTCAAGGATCCCGTGTCATCTCATGAGGCTCTACATATGAGTTGAAGGCTCAAGTTGGATAACATTGAGCTTCATGAGAAGTATGAGAACCTTGAGATCTCTTATCGAGCGATCAACCTCATCTAGTTCTTTTCTTCTTCATCCACTACTCCTAGTTCATCTATCTCGCATTCATTTACTATTTGTGATGAACTAACCCTCTCTTGTGAGAGCTCTTTCTCTTGAGTCTTTGTTTTGAAGGAATACCACAAGCTCAAGGAGAAGAGTGAGTCAATAATGCAAGCATTCACAAGACTCACAAGAGGGAAGGAAGTGTACTTCTTCGGTGAACATAGAAGCCATTGGCAAGATGATGCCACACCAAGTGAAGAAGTACCGTTGACGGCCAATGATCACTATTGCAAGCATTGTTGCATAAGTGGCCATTCAACAAAAGATCGTTTGATTCCTAAAGCTCCTACATTTGCATTGATTATTTACTTTACCTTGACAACACTCACTTTTTGTTATGAGATGTGAATGTAGTATTGTGAAGGCAAAGTCTATAGGAGCTTTGGACAAGAGGAGAAAGATGAGGATGCTTTGGGTGCCCAAGAACTTAATGGACCGGATGAAGCCGGCCAATCACATGGAGGCACCCAAGTACGAGACTTGAGGTGGTGGAGGTGGTGGACCAAGTACAATTCATGGAGATCATTGAAGTCCACCACAAGTGCCAAGGGCATGAACGACGACATCTACTCTTCAAGGAGGTATCTTGTATCTTAGTGTAGTTTCTTTTCGTTCTAGTTCCTTTGCTTTTGTTAGTAGCTCCTTTGTGAACTAGTATGTTGTGCCCTTTCATGCATCATGTAAAAACCTAAAAGAAATGCACAAAAATATTAGTTCGAGGTCTAACTTTCTCAAGATAGCTATGAGCATGGGGGATGCTTGAGTTGGTGGACCGATGGACTCAAGGCAAGGTTTGGCTCATAGTGAGTAAGCTTGAGAGAGGTTCAAACTTGACCTTGAGTAGGTTTCCTTTATGCATTGTCCTTAATCTTGCATGCATTCATCATGGCATGTTTATTTCCCCTTGCATTTGTATGATATGCTTGTTCATGCATTGCATATAGGAAATCACAAAGGAGTCTTTCACTCGTGTGTTCTTTGTTTTAGTTTTTATCATAAGGTTACATGTCATAATGTCTTCTCTCCGAAAGGTATGCCTAGAACCGATCCTTTTCAATTATCTTTTGTTCTAACTACCATCCACATAGTTTAAACTACCCCATGTGTTTCACACAATGATATGCATAGATCTTGCCATCCACTATAAGTATGCATAACTCTAGGGGGAGTTTAGCCTATGTTATGAGGCTTTCATGATCATGGTCCAAATGCCTTCCACTCAAAAGGACATGGTTCATGAAGCTCTTGTGTGCATTTGACGTTTGCCCTTCTTGTTCTTCTTCTCTATTGTAAGATCAATTGTAGGAACAAAGGGGAGACACAAGAAACAAGAAATAGGAGAGAAGATGATGAAGACATCGAGATCACCTCAAGGGGGAGTTGGCGCTCATGAAGATCAAGTGATCAAGATGATCGATCTTCTCAACAATCTTGAGGTGAGTGCATTTGTCAAGGAAAGCGGACTTCTACAAGGTAAGCATGAAGGTAATCTTCTTATACCCTTGTCAACTTAGCATTAGTGCTTGTCATAGCTCCTTGTGCTTTTATTCACTTGTGGTATGAGCTTTTGCTCTAACTTGTGACATCTTATGAGCTATGACTTGCCTCGACCGCAACATCAAGGTAACATCTCATTCATCCCACTTTGCCTCTTGTATGTATATCCCGTGATGATATGTTTGTACTTGATTGCGTATTGTTCCTTTTCATATCATCACTCTTTCATGCTTGTCATTCGCTCCATGTGCTTAGTTTTATCTTGTGGTACCCTTTGTTGCTTTATATTGCTTATCTTTCAAATGGTACCCTATCTTGAGCAATGACTTGCATGCTTGTCTTATTTACCATCATGTGTGTGGTGTCCTTATATTTCTTGCATGATGCCTTTGTTTATTGAGATGCTTTACCCTTGTCTTTTACTTCATATTTATATGCTTTTACAAGTGGTAAAGTCTTGTATGCTTTCTCTCATATCCTTTGCAAGTGGCATCTTTTTATGCGCTCATTTCATATCTTTTTATTTGCCATGTTTCGAGATATAGGGTAATCTCCTTGACTTGTCTTTATTGACAAAAGTGCATGTGATGCACAACTTTAGGGGGAGACTATCCTATGTCTTGAGATTCTTGAGACTAATATGTTTGCAAGTTTATCTATATAGTCTCTTGATAGAAATGATGATCCATTTGAGGTGCCATGATACTCAAACGACACATTCTTTATGGCATCGAAAAGAAATCACTCCCCGAAGGTACGCTAAGTTTTTCATTCTTGCAAGAAGGTAATGGTTTTCCTTTATTCTTGCATTATCTATCTAGCTACCTTCCATAACATAGCTTAAGGTCCCCCACTTGACTTAATTGTTAAATTGTGCATATACTTTGCCTTCCATCACATGTATGCACAAATCTAGGGGGAGTTTAGTCTATGTTATGAGGCTTCATGATTTTGATCCATATCCCATCCACATCCAAAGGATCACTATCTATGAAGCTCCCTTGTGCTTTTAACGTTTGCCTTGTTTGTCCCTTTTCGGTGCTTGATGTCAAAGGGGGAGAAGTATATCCTCCAAAGCAAGTAGTTGCGGAATGAGAAGAGACATGAGGCACAAATAGGGAGAACATGCTAATGGGGAGAAGTACTTGCAACCATGGAGTGAAGATACATTCAAGAAGGCAAGGTATGAGCAAAGTATTCTATGTTGTCAATACATCCTAGGCAAGGAGTTGTGCTTCATTCTATCTATTATCTCTTGCTTTGGTTGTGTTGCCATCAATCACCAAAAAGGGGGAGATTGTAAGATCAATGAACCTAGAGCATGGTTCATAGGTTTTGGTGATTGATGTCAACATGGTCAATGGGACTAACAAGGTTTGCTAGTTTGCAAGATGTTTAGTCTCATGGATGTAGTGACACACTATTGGAGTGCCAACACCTCAATAGTTGCAAGGAAGATGGTAAAGAGGAGAAGTGAACATGAGGACTACTCTACGATGTGACTACTACGCACATGAGGTAAGAGACAAGGTGAGTATGTCATGTGTTCCTCTATGCATCTTATACCTTGACATACTCTTGATCATCATGTTGGTCTTGCCTTATATCATATGCCATGATGATCTTGTCTATTATGTGATGATGTTCTTGTCTCATATCTTATGACAACTAGATCATTGTGACTAACATCTTTGGATGTAGGAAAGATGTTCATGCATATTCTTTAGGTCACATGAAGAAGCTTCGTTGATGGATGACGACAAAGATCAAGGACTTGTTGGAAGTCGCGGTTGAGGAGATGGATCAAGGCTAAGGACATGCTAGATCCAAGCAAGTGTTGGCTTGGTGTAGATGTAGGCTTGAGTCCATAGGAACAACCGGACTATCAAGGGGGATCGAGTCGTTTCTCTTAGGTCACACTAGTGGTAGAGGTATGTGGATGCTCAAAGAGTCTCTCAGGCACTAGGGTGACAGCAGAGGAGAAGAGGAGCCAAGTGGATGAAGTTTGGAAGCAAGAATCGAAGTCATGATCAAGTTCAGCTGCAGCAGAGAAGATCGGACGGTACGGTCAAGGAGACCGTACGGTACGGTCTACATTGAAGATTCAGACAGAGAAGACGAAGTTGCTGTTGGAAATGAGAAAAGGAGACCGGACAGTACGGTCCTAGAGACCGGACAGTACGGTCCCTATTGGGAGAAGCAACAGAGAAGATGAAGTTTCTGTTGGAAATGAGGAAAGGAGACCGGACAGTACGGTCCTAGAGACCGGACAGTACGGTCCAGAGGAGACCGGACAGTACGGTCACCATTTGGCCATGAAGATGTCAGAATCTGGAGATTGACCCAAAAGGAAAGTTGTAGAGAATTTCAAGAGCTTTCCATCGGTATATGGTGCACCTCCATCAGAGTTTGGAGCTAGGAGTTATGTCTGAAATACTACAGACTGTCTGGAGGAGACCGTATGGTACGATCATGAGGACCGTATGGTACAGTCGACAATTCGACTTAAAGATGGCCGAATCTGGAGATCAGCCCAAAAGGAAAGTTGTGAGGAATTTCAAGAGCTTTCCATTGACATATGGTACACCTTCATCGGAGTTCGGAGCAAGGAGTTATCACCGAAATACTGCAAGCTGTCCACTGATGACCGTATGGTACGGTCAGATTGTACGGTCCTCACTGTGACTGGACACTTTCGAGGCAACGGCTAGTTTTTGAGTGGAGGGCTATAAATAGCCGGTTGCTTGGCCCTTTGGGGTGCCTTTGGCCATTGTTATCAGTGGGGAAACACAGTAGGAGCCAAGAGGATGCAAGAGAAGCACATGGAGAAGCTTTGGAGAGAAATCTTAGTGCTTGAGAGAGAGGAGAAGCACATGAAGAAGATTTGGAGAAGAAAGCTTAGTGCTTGAGAGGGTTGAGAGCATCCATCCACCTCTAGGACTAGTGTGGTCATAGGGAGGCGGTCTTGGTTTGTTACCCTTGGTCTATGGCAAGGCCTAGACCGGTTAGGCGTCGGTGTTGAGCTTGCCAAAGAGAGTGCGGAAGCCGACACAAGTTTGTACACGGTCTTGGAGCTTCCCGTGCGAAAGAAGCATCACTAGTGGAGCGCCCTTTGGCACGCATCAAGTGCGGAGCCTTACCTTCGGAGGAGTACCCGGGGGAAGCCCGGCGGGACGTGCCCGCGACTTCACTCAAGAGCGGTGGATGGTCCCAAGGAGGAGAGCATTGCCGGTGTGCGGCGGGGTGAAGCCCGTGACTTCACTCGAGGAGTGAAGCATGCTCTTAGGGGACATCACCGGCTTAAAGGGTGAAGTGTGCTCTAGAGGGGATCGCCATCGAGCGGAGGGACGGGGTTGAGACTCCGGCGGGAGTGACCCAACGTGGAGTAGGGGAAGGCGCCATCCTTCCGAGACCACGGGAAAAATCGATGAGCAATCTCTTACTCTTACTCTCTACTACTTGCACTTACTATCTTGTTTATCTTATATGCATGTAGTAGATCTTGTGCTTATCATATGATTGCTTGATGATTGTTTCTGTGTGCTAGCTCTATGTTATCTCTAGTGACATGCGCTTTCCTTATGTGTACTTACTTGCTCATAGCTCATACACTTGCTTGATATCATCTAGTGATCTTGTTATGCTTTATGTTGTATCTATCTTGTTATCATGATCACTAGCTTGAGCTTTCCCATGTGTTACTTGTATGCATGCTAGTTTGCTTGTCTATCTATCATATGTACTAGCATGTGTAGGACCTACTTGAGCCTCCGTATGTGTTACCCATATGCATGCTAGAATGCTTGAGTGCCTTTACCTTATACACTAGCATGTGTAGGACTTGTTGAGCTTATCTTGTATCATATGCTAGGTTGTTCTATATGCTCATGTATACTTTGGTCCTAGCATGTACAAGTCCTAGCACATGGTTATCCTTGCTTGATCACTATCACATAGTGCACATGTACCTTCTAGTTATGTATCCTTTACTTGTGCAAATAGAAAGAGTAGCTAGAAGTGCAAAAAGTTTTAGTTCATGGTGTGCCCGATTCACCCCCCCCCACCCCCCCCTCTCGGTCACACGATCCTTACACATGAGAATCGAATGGCATGACATTGCTCGTGTTTTGGTGATGGTTTCATTTTCGTGAAAGTAATTGATCGAGCGACAAATATCCTACACGCATCGTCGAACTGTTTCTGTGTGCAAGATCCACGCTTTAAAGTGCGCAAGGCATGGCACCCATTTCACGTAGTCATGCGGCATTTGGCGTGGGAGTGTTTCGTCTCCTGTGTGCCATGTTTCATTCACCTGAAGTAAGTTTTCACTTCTCTCCACACCGACGCCTCCTCTCTCCCTCAACAATGCCAAACAGGGTTAAGTATGTCGGTTGGCCTAGGAGTCATAGCCGTGCAAGTTCCATTTGAATCAGATATGTAGTTATCTCCAGCCAACACAAATATGAGATATCTAAACTTTCCAAAATAAGAGCAATCGAAACCGATGTGACCGGCCTGGCTTCCTCGTATTTATAATCTCGTGCAGGTCTTATCTCCAACACACGCACGATCCTGTTACTAGTACAAAATAAGGAGTGAGAGAGGCTTTTTTCAGCAGTTACGGGCGCACCGTGGCCCAAACACTATAGCTCACCAGTGGCGGACAAGCATGACATCAGCGGCCAAAGCTTGTTAGTAATGGGCGTGCTGACGTCAACAGCCCGCCACAAGAACCTCTCCCGCGGGCCTTTTTTTCCACCTTTCTCATCCCAATTCTATGCACCATATAAAAGCCAACCCTAAACCCTAACCTACTCCCTCTTCTCTCTTATTTCTCTCTCCCCTGCAGCCTCTCTCTCTCCACCTCCACCACCTCTACTGCTCTCAAATCTGACACTCCTCAACCTCCATCGCCTCTGCTTTCGCTCGCCTCACCCTCCACCACGCATTACTGCTCGCCGGAGCCCGCCTCTTGCCATCTTCGTCCTCAACAATGGAGAGCGGTGGATCTATAGTGCATGACCGATAGCGCGTGGACACCAGCGAGTGGCTACAGCGCGGATCCAGCCCAAGGTGAGATCCATCTCGATCGATCTGATTTGGGGCATCTTTGATTTGGGGACTTTTCAACCTGGTTTAGTCCAACTTGATCCGATCCGGTGGTGCTCCTGCAGGTGGACTCCTACAGATTTTCTATTTCGTCGGCGGTGGCTCTGTGCATGGCGACTGCTATGGCCAACTCTGTGCGGGCTTGACGGTGTAGGTCGACGGCGATGATTGGCGGCAAGGCTCGACAGCAGCGGCGAGGCAGGCGGGCGGCTTTGACACAACGCAAAGGTACAAAAATGCATGCATGTTGCTTTTGTGAGCCTACGAGAGTGTGCTAGAAAAAACAGGGGGAATGCACATGCATGCTAGGGGCGGAGGCTATATGTGGGCGTGCGGCTGCCCTGGTGGTGGGCTGGACTCTACGAACATGGGCCTTGTATATACGGAAGTATTTTTTTTGTTGGCAAATTGTGTGGAGCACACTGACAAAAAGTGTGTCATCCCCACATCACACTGCTAAAATCGAATTCGTCTTAGACACACTACAATCTTGTGTTTATTGTGTAAGACACACCATTAGCAATGAAACAATTATTTTCAATATCTTTACCACAATGCATCTAATACATTAGAACTTAAAACTACGCACAAAGATACTTGTGACATTGTACTCACTGCAAATTAAATATTAAAATAATGAGAAAACTATGCAAACATTTGAGAAAAAATCTATGAAAAAGTACACTGATAGAGAATATAATTCATGTGCAATCTGTTTTGCCTCCTTATTACAATGCTCTAAAGAAATACAATCAAAACTATGTCACATCAGGTTGCATTCATCACAGATAGCCGCTCCCGCCAACAAAGGGAAAGTCGCCCCGCTGCCCCCCCCCCCCCCCCCCCCCCCCGCCCCGCTAGGAGGGAGGGTGAGATCTATCTCTGTTCGTTGTCTTCCAATTTACTTTACTTTTTTGCAATTTTTAGTATAAAAAATTTTCTTCAATTATTTTCATAAAAAGTTGTCAAAAATCCATTTATCTGAATTTCCTTTAAAAAGTGTCTCTCATAAAGTTCCCTAAAATGTTTTCTCTAAAATGGAATGGAAAAATTGAGACTTCACTACTACTTATATTGCAGTGGTTAATTTTTAAATGTTGTTTTTACTTGTACCTTCGCATGTTGCAGCATATATGGGGTGGGGCTTCGGTCATACCCGATGTTTCGGTCCTTTTTTTTCTTTTATCTTTTCAATTTTTGGTTATCTAGAACTGCCACCCAAAATGACAACGAAAATTTGTATACCCGACAAGGATACCTAAATTTTGGTATTGGTCATCGGTACTCCAATACTCCATAGACTATAATTTAAAATTAGTTTTTAAGAGACTCGCTTGCTTGTGATTCCTGCACTCACTTGGAGAGGGAGTCATAACTCTTGGGTTTAATTACCTTTCTTGTTGGCATTATGTTATTCAATATTGCAACATCATGCATTCAAGAGTTACCATCGTAAGATACAGGAAATATGAATACGGTGGATGAATAACAAATGATGCTACATAACCACTCTTGAGTCTATGTCCTACGCATTACTCCTGACAATAATAATTCGAGTATTTGAGTAGTTGATACCGCCCAAATTTGAAAAAAAAAAAAAGAAATTCGGTTATCTAATACTAGTACGCGAACAATTACCCGAAGACCATACCAAACTTCGGTTTTTCAGGTTTTTTCGTTCCGGCTTTCTTTTTTCCCACCCGTGTATAGTTTGGTCGAGTTCTAATATATCTCTTGATTTGTTGTTGCTGAATAATTAACTGAAAATATAATGTCATAATGGCAGTCACATCAGAAAGTGACGACTCCTCGTCAAAGAAAATTGCAAAAGGAATGAAATCACAGCAAAGCAAACGTGGCAGAAAGGAGGAGCAGGAGCATCGGCGTCGGTGAGGATCATCGGCGATAAGCTGCGTTGCCTGGAGCTCGTGAGCTGCCTGGCCGTGCGGGAGCTCCGCGCCACCGCGCGCGCACTGGAGTCGTTCGCCTTCCACGGCGACATCGTCTGCTTGACCGACGACGATGACGACGAACATGACAACCACATTGCCGCCGTCGACTTGGGCACCACGCCGGCCCTGCGGGACGCGTACCTGTCTCACATTGTCTTCACGGACCTATATTTCCTCGGCCGCGAGACCGCCGCCTACTCTGGATTCTTAAGCTGCTTGGCGCATGCCCGGACCTTGACGCTCTGCTCCGTCGGCTTGCTGGTGTGCCCTTCGTCGTTTCATTCTAATCGCGAACTGCTCAATGTTCATTTCTTCATTTTCTAACTGGAATCAGCTAGCGTCTGGCAGATGCTCGCACAGGACGGGTACTGACATTACGAAGGTACAAGAGTTGCAGCTGCTGATGGAGTCCCTAGGCTTCGTCGACATCCAGAGCTCGGCCAGCTTGTTCCTGCTCAACCCGCTCCCACTCCTCGACCGCCTCTTCATCCACGTAAAGCTCTCTCTTGGCTCTTGCTTAAAGCTTAAATTTCAAATGTTACCAAAACTGCTCACTACCCGCTTTAATTAATTCCTTTCTGAACACCGATCCTCGGCGATCCTCCTGCAGACGAGGGCAGCGCGGCGGCCGCGCTGACCGGAGAGCTCGTCGACGACCGCGACATCTTTATTTACGGCGACGACATCGTTCTTGGCCAACTGAAGCTCATCAAGGTGGTGAATCTCCGGGGGACAAGGTTGGAGATTGTTCTGCTTGCGTTCCTCGTGAAGAGGGCCCCTGCTCTTGAGCAGCTGGTGCTGGTCGCGGCGGATGAAGAGCAGGGAGGTCCGGGAGATGAGCTGCTGAAGATCATCCAAGGGCAGGTGTCGGCGATGCAGAAGGCGTCGCAGGTGGCGAGCATCACCGTGTGCCGGCCGAGCGAAGACCAGAGCCCGAACCCTGCGCACACAAGATTCTACCATGAGTACTAGGCACTGGTCAGGCATAGCTTGATCTCTGGACTTTCACCAGTTCTTTGAGGCAGCTCGTCTGGTCTCTGAAAAATTGAACATGAATTTGGAGGGGCATCAGGATGCTCTGTTCTTTGATCACCGAACCGGTTAATGTAATACCGTAACTTCCATTAAAACAAAGATTTGGTACAGCTCTGACAGTATGGTCATAAGCACCAATCAGTTTACATTTACAGAAGTTTTCCTAAATTCCTGACATATGCATTGTTGCATGTCAATATGGCATGAACAAGATTGTCTCCTTTTTTTCTTTTTCTTTTTTCTGTCTCTGTTGAGAACATGATCTGTGCAACGAAAGATGAATTGCCAGCAAAACAGGATCACAAATATCAATCCCAGAGAAATAGAGGTTGAGCTTGAACCCGAAGCGAACACATATCACTCGAAGTTGGATACTTCTGCTGAACTCAAATTCTCAAAGCCTCTAGCCCTCTTGCACAAGAAAAAGCAACTAAACTACACAACCCACCTCAGCAAGCAGGGCAACTATTGTTCATTTGCCGTGCACTTGCCACTTTCTACCCAAACTGAGCAACAATCGCAACAAATGACAAGAAACAGAGCAAAATTAAAACAGCGACACTACGGATAAGGTAACAGGCCTTAAGGACACGATTAGAGGAAGAATCAGTGCACCTAGCATAACTGTTACAGTTAATAGACCGATTTAGATTCGACATATCGCAAACACAGTCAAGGTTCTTGACAGACGCATGAATTCTGAATAAACTGAAATTAGCTGTCGATGTTGTCATTGCTGGAGTCCATGTCGGATGCAGCTGCGAGGCCATCAATGCAGCGGCTCGGTCGGATGGCCGCCGTCATCCAGCGGAGCGATAGCCAGAGCGGATGAGGTAGAGCCACACTCCACCTTACGTTTCTTCAAGTTAGTCGCCTTGTCAGCCTTCGGAAGATAAGTGGGAGTTTCATTCCTGGCAAGCCTGCTGCTGCGGCGGGGACCCTCCTGCGGTGACTCTGTATTCCGTTTTTTCCTGCCCCTATCCACAGAAATTACGATGAATCGACAGAAACTTGTATGGTTGAATCATTCTATCACTTTATCTCAAGCGTTAGTAAATAGATGCAGAAAAAATGGGTTTGCCTCTTTTGGTTGGTTGCATCTTGTGGTCTCTCTTGGCAGCTGGTATCTGGTGGCAGAGCAGCTGACGAGGAATTGACATTAGACGAATATTAGAAACTTAATAGATAGTTGAACCAAGGAAACTTAAAATAAAAAAATGTTGAATGTACAACGCTTTGTGTTGAATACAGCATGCAGCATGATTGCATAGTCATTGCAGTTCCTAAATTCCAAATTCTCCGAACGTCGAAGATGGAGAAATCAAGCTCAAATGCTCAATGAAGGTAGACAGAAACTCACTAGCATCAGAATCATTGTTACATGACACCGTTGATATCTTGGGCACTGAGGAACCAGGTTCTCCGCTCTGGATCTCTTGTCCAGCAGATTGCATACTCAATTCATTTTGCATATCTGGTCCTCCAAGAACTGGAGCTGAAGAATCCGAGGGATTTCTCCCTAAAACGCACGAAATTGGTGAACCAGAGTACGCAAAAGGGAACAGTTGACACAACCGTAGCACAAAAGTTGATATTTTCCAAATTGAAAAAAAAAAGTAAATGGAATCTACGAAGATGTAACCGAGGCACAATATTAAAACATCATGACCAAGGAAGATGTTGACTGCTTTGTCAGTCTCCTTTAGGTCTTCATCTAAGGCTAATATTCGAAAATTGGAAAGGAATATATCAGTTCCAAAATAATGATATCCACTTGCAGGCTTAATACAATGGTGCACAAGGTTATTTATTGATATGAGAAGGTAACTGTTTCAGGTTCAATAAAAACAAGGTAATAGTTTCAGTGTGTTTGTGACTTACTTTCTTTGAAATGTTGGCAAGCAACCTTGGCAGCATTCATCTCTGCTTGCTTCTTAGTGCTTCCTGGCTCTCCCTCAAATATTTCACCTCGAACTTTCACAGTTGATATGAATGCAGCAGTATTATTCAATATATTTAACACTGTAATGTAGCAAGGCAAGGTATAGTGTTCTTTCTGAACTAATTCTTGCAGAAGATTCTTATACGGTACTGATGGGACCTACAAATCATAGAGCAGTTCATGAGATCAACATCATCACAAAGTTAACAGAGGCTGAAACAAACGCTAGGGATATTTAGACTATATAATTTTGACCCATGCTAGCAGAAGCCTAGTGATGTAGCCCTGAATAAACTACAAAAACGTCAAGGTCATTCAGGCATTCGCCATCTGAAGTTACAAAATGGAGCTCTCATGAGAAAGATTATTTGCAAGCTATTATCTAGTTCTGATAGACCTTGCTTCAGATGAATAGATATTAGGTAGCTGCAACAGCAAAGCTTAGTCTTATGATTCAAAAAAAAAAACTTTAGAAATAACTTCGGATAAAAAGAACTCATCCCCAGGCGAAAGACGGTTTCGGAGCTAATTGTCACAGTTTCCTCAAAAAAGAAACAATTGTCACACTGGTGAATGTTGGTTCAGGAACAACCACACCATCATTTTTGTCCAATAAATTCAACGAATGTTCCCGGAATTGCCAACACCATTCACCTACACCTATGCCAATGCCAGCTTCTACACTGATGCATTATAGTTGCAATCTGATGTGTTCCACAAAAAAAAAGAGTTGCAGTCTAATTGCTTACCGCTTTTTGACCTAAAACCGATACTTTCTTTGCAACCAGGAGCAAAGAGGAAGAAACTTGTTCAGATTTTAGCACAACAAATGCATTCATCGATCAGATGTGGGGCGGGGAAGTGGACCAACCGGTGATTGATCGTGTGAGCTTGCTTCAAGAGGTAAGGACTTCAGAGCAAGTTCCGCAGCTGCTATTTCAGCCGCCTTCAGTGAATGGTACTCTTCCGGGCTCTCAAATGTTAGCCCATCTATGATCACTTTTGATTTGAATAGAGGTTCATGAGGTGGACCTTTTTGGATGTGGCAATACAAAGGCAGCTGAATGCCTCTCTTCTGAGCATAGGTTTGCAGCTGATTCTTGTGATTTGGCTGGGCCTCTACAATAAATGAAGTACGTAGTGAGTGTGACAAGCATAAACTTCAAGAAGGACAAACTAAGATGTAAGTATAATGAAAACGGTTGTGCTGATTTCATCACATAATGAATAGACTTTCTGTATTGAAAGATCACATAATCATGAATAATCGTCATGAGACATAAATGTGTAGTCGTTTTACTAAACTTTTATAAAACATGTCCTGCATTTCTTATTGAGCTGAACATGACTTCTGTGAAATTTATAACTATGCGCTACTCAGAGATCAAGATGGTTGTACTGTTATATTCATTACAGCATCACCATAAAATCAGGGTTAATTTACTACAAGAATCCTGTGACGTCCTTTGAGGAATCAAGTGCAGTAACTCCCCATCGATGAAATTGGAAAAAGATAAAGAGGACTGGTGGTGAGTCTGCCTATCTACACCCTCTGATCCAGAATATAAGTTATTTTACATATCTTGTAAGTAGAGTATTTTAGCATAGATATCAATTAAAAATATTGATAATCTACAGTTACGTTGGTAGAATCATTACAAAAAATACTTTCATAAATATGTCTCTCTCCCTACTACAAACAAGTAAGCACTGAAGAACTTGTCGATGTGTCCCAATAAAGTTCTATTTTGGATCAAAGGGTCTAGTACATGAATGCTTCATAACTCCCATTTGACTACTATCAGTTCACTTACACTGTTCATCTGCAAATATTCGCAAGTGTAAAGAGCTCGTTTCTTCATCTAATACAAGAATATCCTCTCTGTTTTATCTTCTCTGTCTTAGTTTAGAACCAAGATTACAGGAAAAATGAAAAGATTGGGCAATGGCTTCGAGAACCTTGACGCAGTTCTAGCCACTTTGTGCAGTCACCACCAGAACAAAACAACTCAAAAGGTGTACCCAAACCCAATGGCTAGTGCCACCACCGGATTATCCAAGTATTGGAACTTCATTTTTGTAGTTGCAATATTTTTTAGAAAAAAAAAGTGAATATATTTTTGCAGTAGCATATGAGAATTAACTAACCGGGCTTCCTGGGAGGCGGCACTCCCGGGAGTTGGGAAAGCTTCTGAAAGGCGGCCATGGCGGCGAGGTGCTCTGCCTCCTTTACTGTCCGCGCGCCGCCGCCGGTGGAGCAGAACTCGGCGCCGTTGACTACTACGGTGACGCGGAAGAGCGACGCGTGGTCGGGGCCATGGCGGGTGGAGGTGTACGACGGTGAAGGCCACCGCTGCCGCTGGCAGAGCTCCATCAGCAGCGACTTGTACATCTCGCTCTCGCCGGACCGAATGGGCCTCCCTCCTGCTAGCTAACGTCCTGTCCTGATGCTCTCTGGTTTTCTCTTCTCCGAGCCTGAGGGAGCTTATGTGAGCACCAATGATCAATTGACTCGTGAGGCCGCTCTGTGCAGTTTAAAAAGACACTTCCATTGATTTAGCTCGACATAAGAAAAAATATATACGGATCAAAAACTTGTGGTAATACTTAAATACGCATGCTGCTCGTGTCAGTCGGATGTTTCGTTTCAGTGCATGCAATGCAGCTACCAAAAATTAAGAGCATATAATCTGCATCACCAACTTGGATCGTTGTAAACTGCAGAGCCCACAAAAAGTCTCAACATAATCTGCCTCCTTGCCTGGGCGAACACAAGTCTAAATTCAAGAATGCAATAATCTGAAAATAGTTATGTGCAAATTTACGCCCTTCAGTTCATCTTTTGCAAGAGTTTAAGGTGCGGGAGGTTGGGGAAAGTGGACCTGATGAGCAGCGTCGTCGCCTGGGACCTGGTGAGCTTCGAAATTGAGAGGGGCGGAGCGCTGGAGGAGGCAGCGGCATCAGTCCTTGGTGGGGACTGCGGACGCTGCTGCCCTGGATGTCGTCGGGGAGTCGGCTGATAAGATCGGCGCTCTGTTCTCATCGAGTCCGTGGTTCTTGGCCACCTTATCTATTCTCGCCACACCCATGGCCATGGCGGAAGCAGATTGGTCGCCGCTACATAGATCTCCTCGAGACGGCGATTACCTCTTCTTCCCTTGAGTTGGATAAGGTGAACACACCGGGAATCGGACAGAGCATTCGGCGGCGACGACCCGGGAAACTCCAGCGGGGTTGCCGGCCGTCGGCGCCGGGCCGAAGGCCGCCGGTGAGGTCTGGGGGCGAGGCTTCGAACACGGGGCTTGCTCATCTCACCCGTACACATCAGATCGAACGGTAGGGGCCAGCACAATTCAGCAGGGCTTGATCCACACATTTTACAAATTAGACCCTGAACTGGATCGCGACTATTTCATTATTTTACACAAAACTCTTTAAAATGGATCGCGACTATTAATCGCGATCCAGTTATTTTCATAAAACCCTCTCATTTAAATTGTGATTATTGATCGCGATCTAAATATTTTCAATAAACCCCCTAAATGATATGGGTTATTTCATAAAGATCCTAAAGTTGTAATCTCCCATGGCGGCCGCTCCTTCTCGTCCGCCGACGGCGACGGCAAATGAACTCCGGCTTCTCCGACAGGCACATCGATGCTCTTATGCGACGGAAGAAGCCGGATACCCCGGCGGCAGAACCAGCGGAGCAGGACCGTGTTCATTCCAGGGAGATTGCAAACTTTAGGCTCGAGCTCCGGGTGCTGAACTCCACCTCCGGCGGCGCCGCTGCCGCCCCCGGCGAGGCCGCCGAGGAGGAGATCGCCAACACACCGAGTGGCTCTATTCCTCGTCCGTCGTCTCCATGCCGCAGTCCTTCCTCAAAGTACCGAGTGCTGTCCCGCCGACCTTCCCCGCCCAGTCAACCGGAGATTATGCTGATAACCTTTTTGGTTAGAAAGAGCCTGTTCGCTTGGCTTATCAGCCACCAGCCAACAGTATTTTTCTCTCACAAAAATCAGCCATGGCTTATCAGCACCAGCCAGCGTAACAGTACTTCTCTCTCACAAAAATCAGCACCAGCGACCAGCCACCAAGCCAAGCGAACAGGCCCAAAAACATTGCACATTTTTTGACGGCAAGCTTGCATTTGATCGAATTTTCTTATCTGCACGTAATTTTCTTATCTGTTCCTGATTGTTCGCTTTTTCTTAGCAGCAGTCTAACTCTTGCAGAACAGAGAGCTCATTTTGATTTGTAGCTTACTATCATAGTTTTTTGTCAGAACTCAATCTGCTTTCAGCACACCAAACTGAACCCATGGAACATAGCTCGCTTTTCAAAATACAATCAGAAAAATACATAACGGTAGTCCAGCACCATGTCACGGGCCTGCTCTCAAGTGCCAACCCACAAACATCAACTATTACTCCAGAAAAACGTTCCACATCAGTAGAAGTGAGATACAGAATAATACGGTACACAGCTCCACAACAGCTGAAGGTTCAGGTGATATTGATCTCTTTGCCAAGGTTTCACTACTACTATTCGACGATCTTAACCTTCTTCTTCTTCTTTGACTTCTCTGGCGTAGTCTGCGGCATCTCCGAGGTTGTGTTGCTCTGCGCACCACGAGCATGAGATCCTTCAGAGGCCTTGCTTGCCACATTCGAGTGCCCCAAACTGCTCTCATCCTTTCTCTTCCTCTTGTGCTTGGTTGTTCGCTCTGCACTCAGTGCGCCCAGTGAAAGCGCAGAACCTTGGCTGCTGCGGTTCTTCGATGTGCCAGTGAACCGAGACATAGTCTTCCTAGAAGAACCTGGAAGATAATACACACTCACATCAATGAAATCCGGTTCAATGGAACACTTCTATATATAAAACTGAATGGCATGTTAGAAAATCGAGAGCAGGTCCTCAGAGAGGCGAAAGGTATTTGAATCAGGCATTCCAATTCAGCCAGTAGCTGTCATATTACCTGCAGATTTCCTACCGCTAGGAGTAAGGCTCACGAAACTTGGTTTCTCCAATTCCTCAGGTCCAGGATAACGAACTAAGCAAACTCGGCGTGAAATCTTCCCGACTTGAGTTATTCAGGTTAGAGGGAAAAAAAAGTTAGCATACAGAAATCATACAGCATTGCTCTTTCAAATTAGCATACAGAAATCATATAGCATGAGTGAGAGATGAGAATTGAAAAAGCTAACAGGATTACTTGTGTGTTTACTCACATATAAATTCCTTCCAGTTTTGACAAAAATTGTTTGTGGTGTTAAATGACTATATTTTAGTTCCCGGACCTAGTTTTTCATGTGCCTCAGTAAACATGAACGTAAGTAATGCATACAAATACCAAATTCAATATTAAAGAATATTGATCAAGACTAGTATTATCCATATATTTTATAAAGTTGGAAGGCAAGTATATGCTAACTTTTTCCCATGAAATAATTACATATCATGCTGCAAACAACACTGATTCACCATAAGTCGCAACAACAGAAGCTTCTATGTTAGAAGGGGAATCCATTTATTTGATGTTTCACTTCAAGTATATCATTATGACTGACATCTTGCAAGAAAATCCCGATATACTTAATACGTTTTAGTTGCTTTGAGTTAAATTTGTCATATCTCTGAGTTAGAGGGCTTCACATTTAGAGTTTGTTAAGTATATCACGGCCCATATACCATAGGCCCATGGCCAATGAGGATATCTCTATATACCCATAATCAATTCTAACTGACTTATCTTCTCAAATCCCCAAAGTTAGTAGCAGATGTGGCTTTGCAAACATGAGACCATGTCCTGTTTCTTTTTCCTCCAAATTTCATTCAAGAGCCAAACAGTCAAGACTACAATTTATGGTGCTATAACGGAGTAAGGTCAATACTACTGAAATTAAATGTGATGATATGCTAGTACAATAGATGGTAGCAGGCTCATTATAATTAAGTTATACATCAACTGGTAATATTTGCTTTCACAGCTTGCAGGAAAAACTAACACTAACAAAAGAATTAGCCCAAGAAAAAAAATTAATGCGCAGAGATCATAGCAAACTTCTATTTTGATAAAGTGAGGAAGGCAGCTCTGCACCATACAATTAAAATAATATTTTGATATCTCAGCATACCAGCTTTAGTTTCTGATCCTGAGGGAAGGAAGACAGTTGCATCTGGCTGCTGAGAAGCAAAGCTGACAAGATCATAAGATTTCCCTGCAAATTAAGTGTATTAGCTATAGCTGTTTTTTCTTTAATTTGCCATAATGCTGGAAATGCAGGTGGACTCAATGATCAGATTAGAGTTGCTGATTTGCTGTTTGTAGTAAAAAGATATGAGCTCTCAGGAAAAACTAAAGTAGGAATGAACCAAACTAAAATTTTAGTCAGAAAAAACTTTAGTTATCCTACCTGAGGAACTCTCCAAACTGCCCAAATTTCCATCATGTAGCTTGAGAGAAAGCTCTTTACCATGAAAATCAGACACATCTAACTGCATGTAACATAGGAAACATTGCATTGAACCTCAATAACGCAGCAAATTGACAACAAACCACTGGGATGAAAAAGAAAAAGAACCCACATCACCTTATCTTTAGGCCACTGTATTAGCCAAAACTCTTTTGAGTCAGTCGGTGAGGCATCAAGCATGGCTTCCTCGTTCACCTCTTCAAATGACGGTTCAGGCTCATAGCTGCGGTGATTGCAGCAAACTTCAGGTGCCAAGGAATAGTAACACACCGTACAAGTATACACAAGGCATGCTTTATAGAAACAGTATAAACTAACACAATTGCTGGGGTGCAGCTGCATTCTGCCAAGTTCGTGCTAATCAGAAAAGAAATTTCCAGTGCTTAAAAAGAAACAGGAAAAAGAACATTTTCAACCTTTGTTTACAATAGAACGATGGGCTGTTGTGAACAGGCTTGGAATTATTTTATTCTCTTTATCGTCTAAATGGCTAGTAAGTAAATGTTGCAATTCATTGAGGCACCAAGTCGACAAACAAGCCAGGCATAACTCACGGTAACAATTATCATTCAACAGAACAATTACTGATAGCACGAACAATGGGAAGCAAAGGAATGGTAGTGTCATACCGCCCCACTGCTACTCCTTTCACCATCTCAGCCGCAAACCAAAGCTCCTCTTATGCTTCTCTTAGCCCCCAAATTCGATGGAAAATGAGCAGCACCCAGACCTCAGGTATATTGATCTTGCGCGCTGATGAATAAACAAATTAGGGACCATCCAAACGGAGCGAAAGAAAAATTAGGACTGGATTACTCAGAATCACGGCAAGGGCAAGGTCCCTGAGCAGTGACTATGAAAACGGGTTCAATCAAACTAGGGATACTTACCGACCAGAAAAGAAGAAATACGTCAGGGAGGGGGGCGAGCCGGCGAGGGTAAACGGAGGCTGCTCGAATAAAGAGAGACTTCGGCGGAGATGCCGTGTCCCGCAGCCGGCGGGAAGGCCGCCGGTGGTAAGGGCGAAGCAAACGCGCGGCGGCGGCCAGAGGAGACAGAGGAGCTGGAGCCCGAGCGAAAACCCTTGTGTCCACCCCTGATTCTGGGCTTCTGGGCATTCCATCCAACTCGTCCGTCCGTGGGCTCAGACTTCGAGCACTCGGGCCGCCTCTTGTGTGTAAAATGCGAATGAAAATGGGCCTCCAGGCGGATACTACAGCGAAATACAGTCCAACCAAAGGAAAACGAAATACGTTTTCCAACGAGCGGCGCGGCTTCCACGCGTATGCACGGCACCACGGGCCACGGGCATATGCCCGGAATGTGACCGAATCGAGCACGACTCACGCTCGTGCAGAGTCCAGTCCACGGCTGTTCTCCTTGCGCGGTCCGGTCGTAGTCTGCTGCTCGTGTAACTGAAGGCCTTGTCGACACACGCACACTCGCGTCGTGAAATTCCTTCGGTCAGCTAACTCCTTCAAACTAATCAGTGCAAACAAACACAGTGCTGCATTCATCCAACACCACATGCTTTTGTAGGTCACACTTTAAAGATGAATGATAGCCAAATAGTGTCACCTCCATGCTTTTGCAGGCCACTTGACCCGTCGTTTCAACAGTCACGGCAATAAGTGTCGACATGCAAAGTTCAACAGTGTCAGCAATAAGTGACCCTTCCTCACTGGCCAAAACAAAACTTCCAATGCATGCATGTCCACCAGATACACAACATGAATGCATGGCTCAGCATTATTGCTACCCGTCTTTCTCAATTTTTCACTCCTCTCCTCCCGTCTACTTAAACGAACCACTTCACTCTTTCGAACCCAACCTCGTCTCCCCTCCTGTCCTCGTATGTGTTCATGGCCAATAGAGGTGGAAACAGAGGGGGGACGGGCAGTTCCGATGAACCACATTGGACTTACGATGGGCAATGGGTCCACACACATACGATGCTTCACTTGATGTATTTCCTGTTGACGAGAAAGAAGACTTCGTATGTGAGTGAGAGGAAGAAGAGGAAAGCACCGCGGCCTTTTCTCTTGTCTGAGCGCCAAAGGGCGCGGTGCTCACCACCGGACGCCAATTGCAACGGCGCTCACCACCCTGCCAGCTTGGCAGCCGGGAGCGTCCCGGCCTGCTGACGTGGCAAACGGAGAGCGCCAACGCTCTCGGCGCTCACATGTACAAACTGAGCTCAGATGACTGGTCCATTTTGAGAAATCTTTGTCCGGAAGGTCCAAATGTGAAAATCTTTAACCAAAAAGGCTAAATTGTAAAAATTCCACCGCCCGCGCCTCCAGAATTGTTCTCCAATCAGCCCCGTCGGCCGTCGGCCCGTCGCTACCTGGATCATCGAAGCCATCGGCCCCCGCGCGCGCCGTTCGTGTTGCTCGTGTCTCGTGTGTCCATCGGCCGGCCTCGATCGATCTCCAGCGTCGCGCGAGGTAGCGGCTGATGGAGATCGAGCTGGCGATGCGCGGGAGCAGCGACGCCCGGCTGCGCGCCAAGTACGACGCCGCCGTCCACGTCATCCGCCGCGCCTTCGCGCTTTACCCGTAAGCACGCCGCCTCCCTCCTCCTCCTCCTCCTCCCTTCGCCTGCCCTTCTGCTACCACATGCTCCTTCCTCGTCATGTACGCGACACGTCGCAGATTGCACTCGTAAATCGATTGCAACATGCTTCGATGATCTGGAATCAGCATACACCTTTGCTAATGACATCGGCCGCATTGGTCCTGCTCTGGCCGGATTATGATGGATGCCAACTTGTAGCCTGATGAAGCTTTTACAGTACAGCACTTTTAATCGATCCGTTGTTTGAGTAGTGCGCCAACTAGTTCTTCAAGAACCAACGAGTGTTCCAACTGTTAGCATATCCTGTATTCATGCATGCGTATCGCGCATGCCTCCGCAGGTCACGCCGATCACGCCAACCAGGCCCGTCCCGCCGCATGTGTGGACGGTGCGACAGAACAGGGCCCCAAAAATTTTGGGGCCCCAAATTCAGCCATGCATGTGCTATGTATTTTCAAGCCCAATAGACCGGGAGATCAAACGACAACTCAGTCGATCGATGCAGCCGCCTGATCGATGTTTCCGCGGTTCGTCCCACTCCCACGAACGATCAGCCATCTTCTGTCCCGATTCCAGATAATCTCAATCTCGCCTCCAATCCAGACCGAGGCAAGGAGGTCGCTGCTCCAAGATGACTTGTTCCGGCCACTCTTCTCATGCCCTATCATCTGCAGCGTTGTGACTCCAGCGGCTAGCAACGCCATCGCCGGTGATGCCCAGGTCAAGAACTCCATCGCTCGTCGTCTCTTCAGTTGATTAAGGTACTCCATATCTCTGGTTCCCAAGGCATTTTTTTATTTCTTTCCCATTGATTACTGATCAGTACATAACCAATTTTATTTTGCCCTAGGGATGTCTTCAAACGGAAGCAGAAAGTATGCTTCTGGTTGTGAAAAGCGTAAGAAGAAACAAAGACATGAAAGTCTAAATACATAAATCTTTGACAAGAAGCTATGCATAAATTTGGCTACAATAGCATTGGAGGGCGATATATTGAAGAAAATTGCTTATCAAACTCTAAAAAAAATTGCTTATCAAGATATCATTGAAGATTTTATTTCAAAGAATGCAACAAGATATTGCATTTCAAGTGAAGATTACATGACAGGTATAATTTTGTTCTACTTTAGTTTTGCAAAGTACATAATGAACTCGTATAAATTTTTATCATGGCATTTTTTGACTTAAATTAAAGCGGATTTTGTTCTCTTCAATCGACTGAGAATTGGGGAAACTTTCAGTCGACGAAGCTTTCAATGGTTAAGGGTAGACGAGACTCAGGAGAGAGCGCGCTCGTTTTATGTGAGGTGCTGGAAAGGATGGGAGGTTGAAGATAACGTTTGAGCCATTCGATCTTCATCCAGCGAATGATAATGATCGACTGAACGAATCGTTATTTTCAGTCGGCTGAAGGTTAGTCGCTCCCAAATGAAAGGCCTCGGTCAGTGTCTTGCACCGGGCCTCCAAAATCCCCGGGACGGCCCTGCGCCAACCTTCCGCATATCGCCCGGACTTTGTTTCTGTAACCGGCGCGTGATATACGGGAAGGTCAGGCCTATTTGTACTCCACTCGTTGAGCTAATCGATCATTGTGTGATTCTCCCAAAATCATACGCTCTCATGGTATCCAGAGTAGGTTCGACCCTGCTCCGCTTCCGCAAACCCTAGACCGCCGCCGACCCGACACAGCCGCCGCCGTGCGCCACCACGCACCGCCTGTGCCCTCGCCGGTCTCCACCTTTCTCCCCAGCGTGCGATCCCCGCACCGCCGTCCACCATATCCCCATGCCTTCCGCCGCTGACGAAGCTCGCCGCGAGGCCGCCGAAGATGCCGCAGAGGAAGCTCGCCGCAAGGCCGCCGAAGACGCCGCAGAGGAAACTCACCGCAAGGCCGCCGAAGACGCCGCAGAGGAAACTCGCCGCAAGGCCGCCGAAGACGACGCCGAGCAAGCTCGCCGCAAGGCCAAGGAGGACGCCGCTGAGAACACTCGCCGCCTCCAAGAAGAACAACGCGCGCACGCGCTCGCCGCCCGCGCCGCGACACTCGCCAACCTTCACGCTCAGGCTGTGGCCGTCCTCAACTACAAGGCCATCGTCCCGATCGTGCTTGACCTCGCTGCCAACAACTACAGCAAGTGGCGTGGCATGTTTCTTGTCTCTCTTGGCAAGTACTCCCTGACTGAGCACGTTCTCTCAGACGAGGCTCGCCAGGATGATGAAGATTGGGTCCGGATGGACTGCACCGTACTCGGGTGGATCCACAACACCATCTCCACCGACCTCCTGGAAACTGTCATGACCCGCCTCGCGCAACAGTTCATCTTGCAATTTCAGTCCCGCAATTGTTTCATGGATGGCCGCCTGGCCTCCTCGCTGGCTGCTGAAACTGAGGAAGACCATGGCTGGTGGCGAAAGCAAGATCGCTTGGGGACGAGGACGACGATGATGCGGCTTGGCGGCGGAAGCACGATTGTGTTGCCGTGCGGCGTTCTAATCCCTATGGCTCGACCTTATTCGGCTCGATCGGACCTAGTACGTGCGAGCTGCGAGCTAAGCCCTTGCGTCGCTTGGATTCCTGCGTGCGAACAAGTCGTGCGGTGGCCCTTGCGTCGCTTGGATTCGTACGTGCGAACAAGGCGTAGGTGTCCACGTGGCAGAATCGGAGCCGGGTTCGCACAGCAGCGATTTGCGAACCGGCTGCACAGAATTTTTTTCCGTTCGATGAGGCTCGCAACCATCTGCGGCTCGCGGAGGTCAATGAGGCGCCCGTCCCGGCTGCTCCTTCCACAGTGCTCGCCGCGACGTCGTCATCCAGCACGCCCAGGCCGCCTGCACCGTCTTGCCCCTCCAGCGCCCCCCTGCCCCGAGGAACAACAACTCCAACAACTTCAATCGGCGGCGGGGCAAGGGCGGCCGCGGCGGTCCCTCTGGTGCCCCTCAGCATACGACGCGCCCCGGCTTTGGACCCCCGCCTGGCTTCCCACCGCTCTTCAACCCTTGGTCGGGCACCGTCCAAGTGTGACCTCACGTGCGGTCCGATGGTGGTGGTCCTCCTTGTTAGAGTTTGTTTAGATTGTATTCTATCTAGTATGTACGGTTGTAACAGATAGATACGATTGTTGTAGCCTTGGTGTGCAAGTCACGCCAGTTCGTTGTAATCTGTTGTAATCTGCTGCCATCGTACTGGCCTATATAAACATGCAGGCATGCCAAGGTAGAAGGCATCGCTTAATCCATCTTCACATGGTAATCAGAGCCTACCTCCAAACACATCTACAATGTCGACCTCCTCCTCCGTTCCTGGACCCAACCCTGCCTTCCAGCGCCCCATCCCTGAGAAGCTCACCCGTGACGACTTTGTCATCTGGAAGGCGCAGGTTCTTCCTGCTGTTCGTGGTGCCCAGCTGATGGGCATCCTTGAAGGGACGGTGGTTGCTCCTGCCAAGGAGATCAAGGAGACCACCGACAAGAAGGACGTCATGGTGCCCAATCCTGAGTATGCTGCTTGGCTCGTGCAGGACCAGGATTTGGGCGGGTACCTCCTCTCCTCCATGACGAGGGAGGTGCTCATCCAGGTTGCTGACCTTGCAACCTCGGCTGAGATCTGGGCGAGAATTGCTGAGATGTTCTCGTCCCAGTCAAGATCGAAGATTGTTCATCTTCGCCAGAAGCTTGCCACCACCCGCAAGCTCGACTCCACCTGCGCCAACTACTTCGCCAAGATGAAGGCCTACGCTGATGACCTCGCGGTCGCCGGCAAGAAGGTGGACGATGAAGACCTGGTGGCCTACATTCTTGCCGGCCTAGACTCCGACTACAACCCCTTCGTCGAGAACATCTGCGGCAGGACGACTCCAATTACCCTTGCCGACTTCTACTCGCAGCTTCTCACTACTAAAGCTCGAGTTGAGGCACAGAAGGCGGAGCAGCAGTACATGGCGGCCAATGTTGCCGCGCGTGGTCGTGGCAGGGGTGGCCGCTTCGGAGGACGTGAGGGTGGCCGTGGAGATGCTGGACATGGCACCAACAAGGGCGGCGGCCGTGCCTCCGGCGGCAGCGGAAGCAAGATCGTCTGCCAGCTGTGTGGCAAGACCGGTCACCATGTTCTGAAGTGCTACAAGCGCTTCGACAGGAGCTACACCAGCGAGGAACGTGTGGCGGCTGCTACGGCGACCGGCTACGCCTACGACCCGCTGTGGTACACTGACTCGGGCGCCACGGACCACATCACCGGTGAGCTGGACAAGCTCACGACAAAGCAGCGCTATGAGGGCCCGGAGCAAGTCCACGCTGCCAATGGTGCAGGTATGGCGATTAGTCATATTGGTCGTACTACCTACCGTACTCCTTCTCGTGATATACTCCTTGACAAAATTCTTTATGTTCCAAATGCCTCTAAAAATCTTGTTTCGGTACATCGGCTTACTTCAGATAATGATGCCTTTTGTGAATTTCATCCTAATTTCTTTGCTCTCAAGGACCGAGCCACGAGACGAACCCTGCTGCGCGGCAGGAGCAAACGCGGCCTGTACCCTCTTCCCCAGTCCGAGATGATAGCATCGTTGAAGCAAGCTTTCGTTGCCGCCAAACCTACCTCGGTGCGCTGGCATGGGCGCTTGGGACATCCTTCCTTAGAGATTGTTAGGAGAGCCATTCAGAATAACTCCTTGCCTTGTTCGGGTGAGACAGGTTCAGAGTCCGTGTGTGACGCCTGTATGCAGGCCAAAAGTCATCAGCTTCCGTTTCCTAGGTCGTCGAGTGTGCCAAAATTTCCTCTTGAATTAATCTTCTCGGATGTATGGGGACCGGCTCCAACTTCTGTTGGGCGCCATGATTATTATGTGTGCTTTATCGACGATTATAGCAAGTTTGTGTGGATCTATATGCTTAAGCACAAATCTGAAGTGTTTCAATATTTTCATCAGTTCCAACAGCTGGTTGAACGCTTGTTTAATAGGAAAATCATATCCATTCAAACAGACTGGGGTGGCGAATACCAGAAAATTGAATTCTTTTTTTAATCGTGTTGGTATTACTCACCTTGTTTCTTGTCCCCATACTCACCAACAGAACGGCGCCGCTGAACGGAAGCACCGACACATTGTCGAAGTTGGGCTCTCCTTGCTTGCTCAAGCTTCTATGCCACTAAAATTCTGGGATGAGGCTTTTGCTACTGCAGCATACCTTATTAATCGATTACCATCAAAAGTTATTGATTTCTCCACTCCACTTGAGCGTATTTCTGGTGCTAAACCTGATTACTCATCACTCCGTGTTTTTGGTTGTGCGTGTTGGCCGAACTTACGACCTTACAATTCACGGAAATTAGAATTTCGGTCCAAACAATGTGCCTTCTTGGGTTATAGTGGTATGCACAAGGGGTACAAGTGCTTAGACATCTCCTCTGGCCGTGTGTACATCTCGCGTGATGTAGTCTTTGACAAATCTGTGTTTCCTTTTGCCTCTCTTCATCCAAATGCTGGTGCCCGTCTTAGAGCTGAAATTTCCCTCCTTCATCCAACTTTGCGAAATTCCCTTGATGGTGGTAGTACTGATCAATTGACTAACCCTACTGACCACCTTGGTGAGCTACATGATGTGCAGGATGATGGACTAGGTGTTGGTGAAACCTTGGGAGAAGATCAGGCACACCATGGAGATGGCTCAGGTACGCATGGTGCAGTGCAACCTGCGCCACATCCGGCCACAAACGATCCAGGCTCGTCAGGCGAGGACGATACGGCAGCAGGCGATTCTCCTCGTACGCCGCCTGCTGTGCCGACAGTATCCACCTCAGATCTGTTGCCGGTCGGCGGCCACGCTCAGGCTGATTCTGCAGCAGCCTCTCCGCGCTCGCAGGTGGTGGCCTCCCGGCAGCCGCGTCCCCGCGCGAGGCTTCGCGCGCGGGGTGCTGCGGCGTCTATTCCTGAGGCGCCAGGTGTCCCGACCAGTCCGCCTGGATCCTCTGCGGCTGGGGGAACTCTGGATGTTGCTGTTGATGCTACTGTTGACGTGCCCATATTGCCAGCATCACCCGTTCCTTCGCCTCAACGACCACGTACTCGACTTCAAAAGGGTATTATTCAGAAGAAGGTTCGCACTGATGGCACTGTGCCGTCGGGAAATCTTTGTCAGACTGGTGAACCAGCTACTGTTTAGGAGGCCTTGGGAGATTCACGGTGGCGTGAAGCTATGGATGCTGAATTTTCAGCATTCTTGAGAAATGGTACTTGGCGGCTTGTCCCTGCACCTCGTGGGGTAAATCTTATTGACTGTAAATGGGTTTACAAAGTGAAATGGAAGGCGGATGGAACTATTGACCGATACAAAGCTCGACTTGTCGCTAAAGGCTTCAAGCAACGCTATGGGATTGATTATGAGGACACATTTAGTCCTGTAGTCAAGTCTGCTACAATTCGCTAGGTTTTATCTCTTGGTGTTTCTAGAGGTTGGTTGTTGGTCGTTTGTACGCACCCACTTATATACCGCAAGAGGACGGTGTACAGTTGTAGCACTTTTTCCCTTAGAATATTCCAAGGTTTAATATCGAACCACAGAGAACAAGCGGGAGTTAAACTATTATTCAAACTACTAAATTAATATAGCAAAAGATGTGTGTGAGAAGGGTGGTTAACAGCTAGAGATGAAAGAGCCTGCGGTTGTATCAAGGTTATGAAAGGATTCTCTCCTATGGTTTGGGGTACTGGCATGCAACTCCAATTAATAGCCAATTGATAGGTTTAGTATTCTACAAGACATGGTGGTTTCGTTCGCCCCGATCCTGTCACGACAAGGGTTAATAGCTCCCCACTGGTTTCTTGCACTATGTGATAAACACGTATTGATCGGATACGAATTCAAGCATCACATAGACTGAACACATCAAAAGAGTATTGTAAGCGTGAGAGTTACATAACCAGATTTCCCTCGCCACGGAGAGAATATGAGATCTACTCACGCATCATAGTGCAACACTTGAACATGGGCACAGTAGGACGCGGGATTTTGGCGTGGTCCCACAGGTGCCGATCGGCACGGCAATGTGCCGGTCGGCGCAACCTTCCTTTTTGGTGGTGATGATCGGTGATCGCCGTCTTCGCCGCCACAACCTTCAACCTAGGTCAAAACTCTGTATGTCTGTCTCCCCCTTTTCTTCGCGACCAAGATCTCTTCTTTATAGTCCCTTTAGGTTGTGGGCTCGATTCCACCGACCCCGACTCTGATATTTCTTCTGGGCTTCATATTCTCCGAGTGGGCTTCTAGTTTGGGCTCGACCTCCATTGTGCCGGTCGGCACACAGGCCGTGCCGACCGGCACGTACTCCAATTTCCTCGTTCTTTGGGCCTCCGGCAGCTCTTTACTCGTAGTCTCTTAATTTTCACCTGTTTCCTGCAAATCTTCCGAATACACAGAAACTACGCATATATATAGTAATGGGGGTAAATTGTTAGCAATAACGACATAATAAGGTATTAAAAACACCTTATTTGTCATATAAAATGAGTACCTAGAAAACACCAACATTGCTGTCTTCGAGAATTAGATGTGCAGAACGCGTTTCTTCGTGGTGTTCTGGAGGAAGATGTTTATATGAAGCAACCTCCTGGGTATGAGGATGAAAAGAAGCCAGGATTTGTGTGCAAGCTTGATAAAGCTCTCTATGGGTTGATGTTGGCGGTCATTATGGAATAATTTTACCGCCAATCTATCAATATAAAAGGGCATATAAAACACATAGAATAGGAATATTTTATAAACTAATGCCTTTCCACAAGTTTTGGTGATATTTGATTGCAGGAACAATATTCTGGAGGAAATGAACCTGTGTTGGACAAAACACAGGCCGGCCGGCCATCCACCGGCACCCCTTGGCTTCCAAAAGCCTCAGCATTCCTCCAGTGGGCTGTAAACAGGCCAAACACATCAAAACTAAAGCCCAAGTTGGAGTCTTCCGCCGACGTTCTAGAAGGTGGGCCAAATGGGCCTAAACTTGGCCCTTACTCCAGTTCTGCCGCCTCCAGACAACAACCGACTGTACAACCGCCATGGGGAAGCAATCTGGGACGTACACGCAGAAGACGGTGGCAAACCGCCACATCGGAGGGCCGGCCGGCCACCCTCCTAGGCCGGCCGGCCAAACTTGGCGGGCAAACCACTCCAACCGCCTCTCACTCGCTCTACATAAACCCCCCTTCTCATATTTGGGTATAAATAGGGGGTAGCGCTTACGGATCAAGACACACAAGAGGAAGAAGTGAGTAGTTCCATTCCAAAGGCGAAGCGCTGCCTCCATAGTGCTTAGAAAATAGGGAGAGAGTGAGAGTAGTTCGGAGAAGCGCCGGGCTTGTCGGCGTTCTTCTCCAGCTTGTACCTCGACGGAGTCCTGCTTTTTTAAGTAAGACTTTGTGATTCTTTTATGGTAATTTAGTTTCCTCTTTGAGTAAGTTATTTCCTTTACTTGCTTACGGGATCATCGCTCTGTTTAGAGTGCCTTAGTCTTTGCTGGATCCGAGATTAAGGTAGTAACCGATAGTGTAGACGTGGTGTCTAGACTAGAGGTTACCTTTGTTTGCCGCGTGCCCCACGGATAGTAGAGGTAGGTGGTAGGTGGTGACAGCCCTATCCGCCCTCGGTAGCCCTCCACGTTCGGGTACGTTGTAGAGCTGTAGACCGGAGTCGCCTGGCAGACCAGGGGTAAGCCGGTGCCCGAAGTAAGGAAGTAAAAGCGAAACCATATCTTACTCGATCTAGGAGCTTTATCCATAGGAATCCTCTCTACCCAAGCCTATCATATACTTCTTGTTGTCCTTGGACGAGCCTGTTAGAAGATAAACACACACGTTCCCTGTGGATTTTCGATACCTTGGAATACTCCTAGGTGAAGTGCTACATCGGTATTCTCCGTGCGCTTGCGGATTTATCTGTGGTCGTAAGAAATACCAACAAGCATTTCTGGCGCCGTTGCCGGGGAACGGTTGCTGTTTTATCTCCGAACCTTGTTCGTCCTCGTATCTTTTTATTTTTATTTTATTCCTTTCCTTTTTCTATCATGGAGCAACCCACCATACAACAGTTATCTGCTCCGAAGGGCGAATTTCTTGAGCCACCGTCATCTTCACATCCTATCCATACAACTGGCTATCAAATTCGCCCTAACTTTATAGCCATGGTTCGGGATCGATCTTTCTCTGGTTTTGACCACGAAAATCCCTACCACCATCTGCGAGAATTCGAGCAATTGTGTTCCTGCCTCCTAATTGAAGGCATGACACAAGAAACTCTAAAATGGAAATTGTTTCCCTTCTCTCTTCAAGAGAGGGCGAAATAATGGTACGATCGCACGATTGGGAGCGTGAACGGTGATTGGCAAGAACTACGAGATAAATTTTGTCTTGCATTCTTCCCTCTGCACCGTGTTGCCGCTCTTCGAAGGGAAATTTTCACTTTCTCGCAGAATGAGAAGGAATCTATAGGTGCAGCCTGGACTAGATTTTCTTTGTTAACTCAATCAGGCCCAGACTTGTCTATCCCAAATCACGTGTTGCTACAGCATTTTTGTTTGGGATTAAACAAGGAATCTGCCCTATATCTTGACATTTCTGCTGGAGGTTCTTTCACGCATAAAACTCCGACAGAAGGAAAGCAACTCTTAGATCGCATCCTAGATAGCACTTCCTATGTCACCGATGCTGCTGAACCCCACACAGAGGAAGTCAAGTCCAGCCAAGAGAAACTCTCAACACCCGAATCTAACCCTTCATCTTCCACAATCAAAGATTCACCTGTTGAGCCATCTCCCGAACCAAGAACAGTGATGGAGGAGGAAGAAATTCAACCTCTTGAGTTCTCATCTAAATTCGAGGAAGATCTTTTTGAAGACTACGGGAATACCTCGAATTATCACTGCCAAAAGAAACCACCATTTTCTTCTCTTCCTGATCCTCTTGAAGAGGCTTTCCTCCTAAAGACGGTTAAGGAATTAAGCTCAATCATGAGCAACGAATGGTCAAGGGAGGGCGAGCTTTCTTCAGAAGTCATTCGAATCAACGCTCCGTCCTCAACCATTCAATGTTGTATTAGAGGAGTCATGGTGGATGTTCTTTACAATCCCACTGTCGGTGCTAACATAGTCTCTGATTCTTTCGCTTTTGACATCTTGGGCGATGTACCTTTAGCACCGACTAATAAATCCTTCAAGAGCCCCTCAGGACCCATTCTAGGAGGGTATGGGATTTTGCAAAACGTGACCGTAAGGCACGAAAATGTCAAGGTCCTCCTAGATTTTCATGTTTTCGAAGTCCAAGATTTTGATATTCTGATCGGGCATCCCATAGAGATGTTACTCGTGGATGCCCCGACACTAGGGAATCTCGACATAAAACTTGGGGTAGACACATTTTCTGTCCCGATCTCTCGATCGCAGAATTCCAAGTCTGAAAGTCTCCTCAAGGATGAGCCAATCGAGGAAGTGATGTCTGTTTTTCCTTTCGAGCCTCCCGAATCAATCCTCGACAAAGATGCTGAACAATTCATTCAAGAGGAGGATGATTTAGGAGAGACCATCGAGTTACCTGAATCCGAATCAGCACCACGACCGCCGATTGAGCTAAAACCCCTTCCTTCAGGCCTTCGCTATGCTTTCCTACACGGTAATAAGGAAGCCCCTGTCATCATAAGTGACAAGCTTTCCGAGGAAGAAACCGCTAAACTCTTAGCCGTTCTAGAGAAGCATCGCTCAGCTCTAGGCTATTCACTCCAAGATCTCAAAGGGATTAGCCCCGCTCTCTGCACCCATCGCATTCCTATCGATTTTGATAGCGCACCCTCCAGGGAGCCTCAAAGGAGGCTAAATAATGCGATGAGAGAAGTTGTTAAGAAAGAGGTCTTAAAGCTTCTGCACGCCGGGATAATTTATCCCGTATCACATAGTGAGTGGGTTAGCCCTGTCCAAGTTGTGCCTAAGAAGGGAGGTATGACGGTTGTTAAGAACGATAAAAATGAGTTGATCCCACAACGAACCGTCACAGGGTGGAGGATGTGCATCGACTACCGAAAGCTTAACAAGGCGACAAAGAAAGACCATTTCCCGCTGCCCTTCATTGATGAAATGTTGGAACGGCTGGCGAAACACTCTTACTTTTGTTTCCTTGATGGGTATTCTGGTTACCATCAAATCCCCATCCATCCTGATGATCAAAGCAAGACCACCTTCACATGTCCTTATGGAACCTTTGCCTACCGTAGGATGTCCTTCGGTTTGTGCAATGCACCTGCCTCATTCCAAAGGTGTATGATGTCCATCTTCTCCGACATGATCGAGGAAATCATGGAAGTTTTCATGGATGATTTCTCTGTCTATGGAAAAACTTTTGATCATTGTCTCGAAAACTTGGACAAGGTCTTGCAAAGATGTCAAGAGAAGGACCTGGTACTTAATTGGGAAAAGTGCCACTTTATGGTCCGAGAAGGGATAGTCCTAGGACACTTAGTGTCCGAAAGAGGGATAGAGGTGGATAGAGCAAAAATAGAAGTTATAGAACGGCTCCCACCTCCGATCAATGTGAAAGGAGTCCGTAGCTTCCTAGGCCACGCGGGGTTCTATCGGCGATTTATAAAAGATTTCTCGACGATCGCTAGACCCCTCACAAACCTTTTAGCTAAGGATGCACCTTTCGTTTTTAGTGATGAGTGTTTAAATGCTTTTAATATCCTTAAGAAAGCACTCATCTCAGCCCCAATCATACAACCCCCTGATTGGACGCTGCCCTTTGAGATAATGTGTGACGCTAGTAACTATGCTGTAGGTGCCGTTCTCGGCCAAACTAAAGATAAAAAGCACCACGCAATCTCTTATGCTAGTAAAACGTTGACAGGAGCTGAACTTAACTATGCAACAACTGAAAAAGAACTCCTAGCCGTTGTTTTTGCTATCAATAAGTTTAGATCTTACTTAGTAGGAGCCAAGGTTGTTGTTTATACCGATCATGCTGCTTTGAAATACCTGCTCTCTAAGAAAGATGCTAAACCCCGTCTGATAAGATGGATCCTTCTACTCCAAGAGTTTGATCTTGAAATTAAAGATAAGAAAGGAGTAGAAAATTCCGTAGCGGATCATTTGTCGCGTTTGCAAGTAACTAACATGCAGGAACAACCGATAAATGACTTCCTACGGGATGACATGTTACTGAAGGTGACAGACTCCAACCCCTGGTATGCAGATATTGTGAATTTTATGGTTGCAGGTTATGTGCCACCGGGGAAGAACAAAAGGAAGCTCATTCAGGAGAGTCGTCGTCACCTATGGGATGAGCCATACCTTTACAGAGTCTGTGCTGACGGGTTATTGAGAAGATGTGTGCCGACAGTTGAAGGTACCAAGATTATTGAGAAATGCCATGCAGGTCCATATGGAGGGCATTATGGTGCATACTGCACACATGCCAAGATATGGCAGAGTGGATTCTTCTGGCCGACAATGTATGAAGACACCAAAGAATTCATTCGAAGATGCTCAAGGTGCCAAAGAGTTGGAGGCATCACTTCTCGTGACGCAATGCCCTTGACATACAATCTTCAAGTGGAATTATTTGATGTTTGGGGCATCGACTTCATAGGACCATTCCCCAAGTCCTATGATTGTAAGTACATCTTGATCGCCGTCGACTATGTGTCCAAGTGGGTAGAAGCAATGCCATGCCGAGCTGCAGATGCCAAACATGCCCGCAGGATGTTTCACGAGATCATCTTTCCTCGTTTTGGAACACCTAGAATGGTAATAAGTGACGGAGGATCTCATTTCATTGATAAGACCTTCCGAAAATTCTTAAAGGAGCTTGGAGCAGAACACAACATTGCAACTCCATACCATCCCCAGACTAGTGGACAAGCAGAAACTTCAAACAAGCAAATAAAGAATATCTTGCAGAAGACCGTGGATGAAATGGGGAAGGGATGGAAACTAAAACTACCCGATGCACTTTGGGCATATAGGACTGCGTACAAGACACCCATCGGCATGTCACCCTACCAACTCGTCTATGGACAAACATGTCACTTACCTGTCGAGTTGGAACATAGGGCACACTGGGCCATTCGGAAATGGAACATGGATTCCAAGATGGCAGGAGAACACCGAAAAATGCAACTTTCTGAGCTGGAGGAATGGAGAGAGAAAGCCTATCATAGTGCCAGAATCTACAAGGAAAGAACTAAGAGATGGCATGATAAAAGGATCAATGAAAAAGAGTTCAAACCGGGAGATAAGGTGCTACTCTTCAACTCCAGAGTCAAGCTTTTCGGACATGGAAAACTTCGGAGTAAATGGGATGGACCATTCACCGTCGTTGAAACTTCATCGCACGGGGCAATCACACTCCAAAACGACGGAGGTAACCTTTTTAAGGTAAATGGCCAACGTTTAAAAGTTTTCCTAGAACCAGATAAAAATCTAGATGAAGAGGTAGATGTGATAGAATTAATTGATTTTAATCTTTCATAGCCTCTTGTCATGATTTTAATGCTCCTGCTAAAATAAAAAAATAAAAAAAAATCTTTTGTTTGATTGAATAAAATTTGCAGCTCACCGGTCGTTACCCCGGTCGAGTCTCTTTTGTTTCCACCTTGTTGTTTGTTTTGAATAAAAATGCAGGTACAAAAATAAGTGTGGGGGGAGGTCCTTCGAGATTCTCATCGCACAAACAAATGGGACTCCTCACCAACACAACGCGCAACACTTCACGGAACGTCAGTCTCTGCGTCATCAACTGGTTTGCGCATCTCATCTCTCAACCTCCCCTATTTGTGAGTTAAAACTGAACAAAGTTGAAAATAATGCTAAAGTTTAACTCATGAGCAAATTAAACTTTAATACTTTCCATTGGTTGGCTTGCATACTCTTTTTCCTAGCCAATATACCTCGTTGTTTGTGAGCACATATCTTTTAGGAGAGCATGTTTATCTAAGTAATTGATGAGTGTGATATGGTTAGATAAAAGAAAGCTTTGCTTCAACTGTTTTAAGTACTCGGGAAATTTTATCTTAAAAAAATAAAAATAAAAAAATATAGCAATGCTCCTCAATGATTCAGATATCCTACCAGAGCCATATGTTGAACATAATGCAAACTCTACACATATGCTGCTTGCTACTACTTTGAGCTTTGTCAAATTGTTGTGACCCTGGTAAGAATACCTTTCATATTGCTATGATCAAGAATCACGTACACACACCACCTCCATATGCTAAATTTCTACACTGGAAGTTAGCAACATCATCTTCATCATTCCATAAAAATAAATACTCCATCATGTGGTTGTTGATCTCCCTCAATTATCTCTCTCGCAAAAGAGACATGGCTATGCGAAAAAAAAAATCCGGCAAAAATGACGAGCCTGATTCAAAAAAAAAAAAGAAAAGAAAGAAGAGATAGCCATGTTCTCAATTTCAATCAAAAGAGAGATCATTTCAACAAGGAGTTTCCATTTCATTAGTCGCATATCCACACACATGCACATTCTTGATCATGATGATATGATTTGTTTTCTTCATGGATCCGGTTTTTGACTTTGCAACATAGGTAGTACAAGTTTGCTCTTTGTTCATCCCTACCTGAGCTCTACATCAGCCAATTTAGATGTAGGATGAAAAGAGGCAAATTCAATGCCTTGGTGAGGATTCATACACCTTGAGTGATTCAAGAGACAAATCATTTGAGGAGCACAGCTACGTTTTTACTTTTGAAATTATATCAAAAACCCGAGAAGAAGTGAAGGTGACTTGAATCAAGACCGTTCCACTCATCAATCACCCAAGATGACATGGTAGACACCATAAAGTTCACAGCTGCAGGTATGGCATGGAATGACTTGTATGCTCGCATCATGCCAAGGGAAGGTGTTGTTCCACACTGGTTCTTAACCTTTGCTCGGGACGAGCAAAGA
This sequence comes from Eragrostis nindensis, assembly GCA_012490785.1. Taxonomy (NCBI): domain Eukaryota; kingdom Viridiplantae; phylum Streptophyta; class Magnoliopsida; order Poales; family Poaceae; genus Eragrostis; species Eragrostis nindensis. The sequence continues at coordinate 1,374,143 of JAAXCT010000069.1, read as the reverse complement.
GCTAAGTGTGCGGGGGTTTGTTGGCGGTCATTATGGAATAATTTTACCGCCAATCTATCAATATAAAAGGGCATATAAAACACATAGAATAGGAATATTTTATAAACTAATGCCTTTCCACAAGTTTTGGTGATATTTGATTGCAGGAACAATATTCTGGAGGAAATGGACCTGTGTTGGACAAAACACAGGCCGGCCGGCCATCCCTCTAGGCCGGCCGGCCCCCCTTGGCTTCCAAAAGCCTCAGCATTCCTCCAGTGGGCTGTAAACAGGCCAAACACATCAAAACTAAAGCCCAAGTTGGAGTCTTCCGCCGACGTTCTAGAAGGTGGGCCAAATAGGCCTAAACTTGGCCCTTACTCCAGTTCTGCCGCCTCCAGACAACAACCGACTGTACAACCGCCATGGGGAAGCAATCTGGGACGTACACGCAGAAGACGGTGGCAAACCGCCACATCGGAGGGCCGGCCGGCCACCCTCCTAGGCCGGCCGGCCAAACTTGGCGGGCAAACCACTCCAACCGCCTCTCACTCGCTCTACGTAAACCCGCCTTCTCATATTTGGGTATAAATAGGGGGTAGCGCCTACGGATCAAGACATACAAGAGGAAGAAGTGAGTAGTTCCATTCCAAAGGTGAAGCGCTGCCTCCATAGTGCTTAGAAAATAGGGAGAGAGTGAGAGTAGTTCGGAGAAGCGCAAGGCTTGTTGGCGTTCTTCTCCAGCTTGTACCTCGACGGAGTCCTGCCTTTTTAAGTAAGACTTCGTGATTCTTTTATGGTAATTTAGTTTCCTTTTTGAGTAAGTTATTTCCTTTACTTGCTTACGGGATCATCGCTCTGTTTAGAGTGCCTTAGTCTTTGCTGGATCCGAGATTAAGGTAGTAACCGATAGTGTAGACGTGGTGTCTAGACTAGAGGTTACCTTTGTTTGCCGCGTGCCCCACGGATAGTAGAGGTAGGTGGTAGGTGGTGACAGCCCTATCCGCCCTCGGTAGCCCTCCACGTTCGGGTACGTTGTAGAGCTGTAGACCGGAGTCGCCTGGCAGACCAGGGGTAAGCCGGTGCCCGAAGTAAGGAAGTAAAAGCGAAACCATATCTTACTCGATCTAGGAGCTTTATCCATAGGAATCCTCTCTACCCAAGCCTATCATATACTTCTTGTTGTCCTTGGACGAGCCTGTTAGAAGATAAACACACACGTTCCCTGTGGATTTTCGATACCTTGGAATACTCCTAGGTGAAGTGCTACATCGGTATTCTCCGTGCGCTTGCGGATTTATCTGTGGTCGTAAGAAATACCAACAGTTGAAACAGGCGCCTAGAGCATGGTATTCACGTCTCAGTGAAAAATTGGTAAAGCTTGGTTTCTCATTTTCTAAGGCAGACACATCTTTATTCTTTTATTCCAAGCATGGTGTTACTATATATCTCCTGGTGTATGTCGATGATATTGTTGTGGTCAGTTCATCAGGAGATGCCGTGGAAGCCTTGTTAAAAGATTTGAGAGCTGAGTTTGCTTTAAAGGATCTTGGTGATTTGCATTACTTCTTGGGTATTGAAGTCAAGAAGACTCAAGATGGTATATTACTATCTCAAGAAAAATATGCCTCTGATATTCTGCATAGGGTCAACATGAAGAGTTGCAAGCCAGTGTCTACTCCTCTCTCGGTTTCAGAGAAGTTGTCTGTTCATGAAGGCGATCCACTTGGACCTGAAGATGCAACCCGCTATCGAAGTATAGTAGGTGCATTGCAATACTTGACGTTGACGAGACCCGACATTTCTTTTTCAGTCAACAAGGTCTGCCAATTTTTACATGCACCTACTACTCTTCACTTCTCTGCTGTCAAGAGGATACTTAGGTATGTACGGGGGACTTTAAAACTTAGTCTACATATTCGACGATCCAAGTCTGTTTTGGTCAGTGGATTTTCAGATGCGGATTGGGCAGGATGCCCTGATGATCGGCGTTCCACTGGAGGGTTTGCTATTTTCCTTGGACCAAACTTGATCTCCTGGAGTGCTCGTAAACAAGCCACGGTCTCTCGTTCGAGTACTGAAGCAGAGTATAAATCTCTGGCCAATGCGACAGCTGAGATGATATGGATTCAAAGTGTTCTTCGTGAGTTGGGTGTGCCTCAACCAAGAGCAGCGTGTCTGTGGTGCGACAACCTTGGTGCGACGTATCTTACTGCTTATCCGGTGTTTCATGCTCGGATGAAACATGTTGAATTGACTTTCATTTCGTCAGAGAAAGCGTTGCAGCGAAGCTGTTGGAGATACGTTTTATCCCAACTGGTGATCAACTGGCTGACGGGTTTACCAAGCCTCTCTCAACACGCCTTCTGGAGAATTTTCGTCGCAATCTCAATCTCAAAGAGTTGTGATTGAGGGGGGCTGTTAGAGTTTGTTTAGATTGTATTCTATCTAGTATGTACGGTTGTAACAGATAGATACGATTGTTGTAGCCTTGTTGTGCAAGTCACGCCAGTTCGTTGTAATCTGTTGTAATCCGCTGCCATCGTACTGGCCTATATAAACATGCAGGCATGCCAAGGTAGAAGGCATCGCTTAATCCATCTTCACACTCCTCGCCCTGGCCAGCAGCCGTCCGGTTACCAGGCGCGCCCGCCGCAGGCCCTGACGGTCACACACCTGGGCACATTCTATGGCCCGACTGTCTACTACCCGGGCACTGCTGCCTACCCGGCTCCTGTCCCCGCGGCGACCGCGGCCTACATGACAAGTGCCCCCAGCCCACAGCAGCAGCCGCCACAGTAGCAATGGATGTTGTTCCATGGTGGATCGTTTGACCAAGCGGCCCTCCTGAACGCCTTCAGCACCATGCACCTGCAGCCGCCGCCGTCCTCCATTGATTGGCACTTCGACTCGGGCGCCGACGCTCACATGACATCGGATCCTGGTACTCTCTCGGCTTCTCAACCACCCACCCAATCCACTCATTCATCCATCGTTGTTGGTAATGGGTCGCTTTTACGGTTGTTTCCACAGGCACTCGCTCTTTTTCCACACCTTCACGGCCTCTTTACTTGCACAATGTACTAGTTTCCCCTAGCATCATTAAAAACTTGATTTCAGTTCGTCGTTTCACTATTGACAATAACTGTTCCGTCGAGTTTGACCCTTTTGGCCTTTCTGTGAAGGATCTTCAAACCAAGAGCGTGATCGCCAGGTGCAATAGCTCCGATGGCCTCTACCCGTTCCCCTCCAGCAGTGGGGGAGCCAGCTACCAAAGGCAAGAGGGGCCGCTACAGGAGCAAAGCCATGTACAGATATCAAAAACAGGCATGGCCCAGCTGCTAGCTTAGCATTTCTCGGCATTTACCTGTTGAACACTGATCTGACAGCTAACTTCTCACAAAAAGCACCGGAGTCCAGCTTTTCCCGACCAACTAAACTAGCTAATCAACAGATTTAGCTCTAATCTTGAGGAAATTTACTTGACCAAGGAGGGGCCGGGGCCCCTTCTGGCCCTAACGTGGCTCCGCCACTGCCCTCCAGTGTCCAAGCCCTTGTTGCTGCAGCAACTTCCTCCTCCACGCTTTGGCATCGCCGTCTCGGTCATCTAGGACATGAAGCCCTCTCCAAGCTGTCATCCTCCAACGCCATCACTTGTAATAGGAACCCTAGTGATCCTATTTGTCATGCTTGTCAGTTGGGAGTCATGTGCGTCTCCCATTTAGTCCATCAAACTCTAGAGCATCTAGCATTTTTGATCTAGTTCATTGTGATCTCTGGACATCTGCCATTGTTAGTGTTTCTGGTTACAAATACTACTTGGTCATTTTGGATGATTGCTCTCACTTTCTTTGGACTTTCCCGCTTCGCCTTAAATCTGAGACTTTCCCTGCCATTGCTAACTTTTTTTCTTATGCACGCACACAGTTTGGATGCACCGTTAAAGAAGTCCAGTGCGACAATGGCCGTGAGTTTGATAACTCCACCGCCCGCACGTTCTTCCTGTCCCATGGCGTCGTGCTCCGCATGTCGTGCCCCTATACCTCCCAACAGAACGGCCGTGCCGAGCGCATCATTCATACCACCAATAACATCATGCGCTCGCTCCTTTTTCAAGCTAGCTTACCTCCTGCGTACTGGGTAGAAGCTCTCCACACAGCCACATATCTACTCAACCGTGTGCCCACTAAGACCCTAGCTTTCTCTACGCCGTTCCTCGCACTGTTTGGCAAACAGCCCACCTATGACCATCTGCGTGTCTTTGGTTGCGCGTGCTACCCAAACCTATCCTCCACAGCTCCACATAAACTCGCACCGCGTTCCTCCCTGTTTGTCTTCCTGGGCTACTCTTCTGACCACAAGGGATACCGATGTCTTGATCTGTAACATCCCGGCCCCCTAGGCTGTCATTTTTAAGAAATCAACTCATCATTAACATAAGCTACGAAGGATTTAGATGAAAAGTTTCTAAACAGAATAATGAATTAACTCAATTTGGTTTTCATAAATATTTTGCTGTGGCTTGAATTGAGATGCTCTTATTTGGAATTTCAAATATTTGGAGTTGATTTTCATATTTGAATTTTATAATTGAATTATTTCTGGAATTTTGAACTCATGCATATAATGCATTTCATGTTGCACAGAATTTTGTTTGAATTTTCTAGGGAAATTGGCCTAGACAGAAATTCCCCAAAATTCACCATAGGTCGCAATCACGGAAACTTAATTTCTGTGAATTTTTCATAATTTTTGGAGAACGTTTGGATAGGTAGAAAAATCATTTAGTTCTCAGCCTGTATAAGAAATAGAGAGAATAGTAACCAAGTAACTTGGGTTGGCCCATCTAGCGAGTAGTGCACCAGCCCGCCTTGGCCCACGTCGATCCACTCCAGCCCGCGTCGGCCCATTCCTCCTTCTCCTTCCCTGTGCGCACGACGCGGCGCGCCGCGCCGCGATGCGTGCCGCCGCCCCGCGTCCGCCGTCGCTCCGCCGCCACGTAGAAGCTGGTTCTCGGCTCGTCCTTTCACCGCCTTGCCGCGCTCATGCCTTACCTGTTTCCGCGCTGACTTTGCGCCAGAGACGAGACGGAGACGATCCGCGTCGCACCGCACCGCGCGACGCCATTCGCCGCCGCGGCGCCGCCCCTCTAATCCTCTTTGTTTTTTTTCCCTAGCACAAGCTGCCGAAGGTTGCCACGCGTGCCACGGAGCCTCGCGCAGCTTCCCGTTCCCTCGCCGCGATCCGGAGCCCCTCCTCTTCTTCGACTCCTCGCTCGCCACGGAAGCCGCAGTGCGCGTTAGCGTTCCCACGGCGAAACCGCCTCAAATCGCTATAAAAGCTTGAGCCACTCCTCTGCGCCCTCTCTTTGATTCTCTACACCCTTCCTGAGCCGTCCTTAGCAAGAGAAGAGGAGTGAGCAAGGCGAATTTTGCTTTTCCTCAAAAATCCGCCGGCGCGGCCATCGCCGGAATTCAAGCTTCTCCGGTGAGCTCCACGTCAAGTTCTCGCACTTTTGGCATCTCTGTGTGATGTGGATGCTTACCCCCTTGATCTCTTTCTTTCTTTTTAGGCAGAAGGATCACATCGCCTGTCCCTCCCCTGTTCCGCCGCCGCCGGCCGGCAAGCCGCCAGCTCCGGCCATCCCCATCCTCGCCAATGGTTCGGTGAGCTTCCTAAGGGCCCGTCGATGCTAGATGCGTAGCATAAACTCGTCGCCGCGCTCTCTTTCCGTCAGCTCGATGTTGCCGCATCATCACCCGCCGCGCCGCCTAGGTTTAAGCTGCGCCGCCGCTACAGGGCCTCACCGCCGGCGAGGCGACCACCGGACGGAAGCCCTTGGGCTCCTGCATCGCGTAGGACAACACGTCGACGTGCTTCGCCGCGGATTCGCCGTCGGCGAGCCATTTTCTCGCCGCCGGCTACTGTGCTCGAGTTGCTTTGAACTGAATTAACCTCGAGCCGACACGTGGCGCGTTACAATTGGCCAGTTTTGGTTTAATCGTTTTTAACTCGAAATCAATAGGAAAATAATAGGGAAAAATTTGGTAAAAATGCTAGAAAAATTCTTTAATGTTTTTAGGACCTTTTGGCACTGCTCATCAGAAACTAATTATAGGAAAAAGGTGCTAGGAAATTAATAGTTAGTTTTGCCTTTGTTATTTAATTTACTAGGTGCACCTTTCCCTTTTATTTGTTAAAAGATTCACTTGCACTTTCCTGCATAGATAAAACTTTATATCTCCCAGCAAAATACCAGACATGTGCATGAATATATCTAGGGCCTTTTCCTATACATGTGAACTATAAAATAAATATAGCTCATATATCATAGAACCTTGAATTGCATTTATTATATAAATAAAGTCTCATACAAATATATATATAAAACTACTAGATTGCTTCTTAACGTATTTAAGGGCATTTCTCACCATTTTATTTATTACTAGATACATGTCTGACTTGATGCATACATGCTTTTCATGAACATTACATATTTTCTCTTACAAGAAATAATTTGGATATATACATAATAGTGATGCATGCAATTGCTATAAGTAAAATATACATGTAAGTCTCACCATACTCCTCATACCTAGTTACTAACATGCTAGTTGTTGTTTAAGACTTACTTTAAATATTAAAGTAATTAACTCAAGTAAATGAACATATTATTTATGCATGTACATATAGGTTTATTGACATTTCATGTTCACGGATATATGTTGCACATCATAGTCATACATGTAGCCTTACATAAGTAATTCAATAAAGAATGATGAAACAATAGTAATTATATCTAGCTGAAAATATGCATGTACAACATATATGTTTTTTTCCATGCATATAGCTTATACACGCATTTCCACGCATTCTTGTTTTATTTAAATACTTAGGTCACATATGCATATAGCATCATATTCATAATATCTGAATCATGTAAAATAAATCTTTAGAACATGCCATATGTAAATAATTTAATTTAAAAGAAACACATCTTTAACTATGTCATATGCATGCATAAAGGCATATAAATACTTATAGAAGATAAGTTAAGATATTAATACATAGGAATGTTTCCATATGCATTAGAAGCATGTAACTTCATTTTACATGTAAATCATTTTAGGAGTAATTGCTACGTAAATTTAGTTTATCTATTTATGTTTGTTTGAACAATGCCATGTTTGATAGTAAGAATAATTATGGAATTCATATAATAGATATGCACGCAATCACCATCAATAAGCCATATACATCTTATCATCTTCACGGATTTAGTAAATAAATGTCTATGCATACTATTATGTTAGCTTTATATCAATCCATTTGAGCAACACATGCATGTTCTTCTTTTCAAGAGAAAATAAATAATAAATAACTTGTCTAGGTGAATATGGCCATTATAAGGCCAGGAATATATCTCTTAGCAAATAATCACCATCGAGGAAATAGAACCACATGAACCCTAGTTATTTTATTTCCTATTTATTTATCGATAGAATTCGATACGCGTGGTCCGTTCGTGCGAACTTCGAGTACATATTTATTTTTCATGAAATGCATTCCATAAGCATGTTCTTTGGTTTTTATTCGAAATATTTGTATTAATTATTGTAGATTTTATTGGATCTTCTTGGATGGCTTTATATGGATTTCTCGGTGTTTGTCGATCGTGGATTGATGCGCACGTGAGTGAATCGTCGAAGGACTACATCGCGGGAAGATCGACACTTGAAGATCGTCGTATGAATTATGTATATAAAGGTGCGAGGCAAGCACACCCCCTTGATCATTTTGATCCTATGTTTGCAAATGCATTTAAGTGCTTAATATGTAGGATTAATTTGTGCATAATTTATATCACTAAAAATGCTCATTTGGGAAATGATAGATACTACCTATTTAATTCTATCCATTTGTTGGACCATATCATAATCCCTTGTAACCATAGGTTGGGTTATCATAATGGTCATACGCTCTAAGCTTCATGATATAATTAATTGCTATTTAAGCTTGCTAAAATGAGAGACTATATTTTGTATAAATGGAAGCACATGTATATTCATTAAATTTACGGATTATGTTGATGGGAAATTATTGTTGATGATATATGATGATAATTTAGATGTTGACGGGTTTTGATGTGATAATGTTAAATTGGATTAATGATTGATTGATAATGATGATTTTGGAGACCCGTCACATCGCATAAGGACCGGTACATTTGTATCTTGATTTAAGGAAACATCGTGCGACCATGGATGCTGGTATGGGACGGCCATGGCTAAGTAATTAGTTGAATGTTGCCTTGCCTTCTAGAAGTAGAGAATGTATGGATATTTTACCCGATCTGGTATTTATTCAGAGGGACCTCCATCACTACGGTTTTGGGCTCAAGGTTTACCAATACAATGAATTGTACCCTTTTAATTCCTGCCTAACTATCCATGTTTGAAGGAGGGGAAAATTGTACCTCTGGGATGTTAGCTGGTAGGTACGGAGGGATTTTTACAATTTAGGGAAGGCAAGGTTAGCAAACGGCTAATGAAAACGTCATGCGTGATACCGATGTGCACACTTCGTGAGTGCACGGTGCTTGCAACACCACAGACGGTCACTCACTGTCCATGGGTACAGCGTACAAACTCTGCAGAGTAATTAATCCATTCGAATGGCCGTGCTTGCGGTCTCAAGCTCCTTAATGATAGGTCTTTGTTTAGAGAATGGTTGGGATTAAAATTGATCATGATGGTTATTGATATATGAATGGCATAGTTAATGATTGTTGTAGGAACTTGACTTGGAGGTCAAGTATGACACTTTATTCATATGATATTTTACTTGTGCTTACATTTATGCAATTTATATTCAAGCAATTTAATTTAGTAATTATTTCATTAATCAAGTTTAGATTGCCATTTGCTCATTTATGCAAATTTACCCATATTATACCTTCCTTCATTTGGCCTTGCATATAATTATAATTTGCTATTATTCACCCGCATTGCTTGCCTCCGATAACTTGGTTTCAGAGATGACGAGGATCTCGGTGAGGAACGATGCCGTTCTTTCTAGGAGTTCAACTTCCAGTCAATTGCCTGTGGGATGAACACGGGGCACACGCTGGAGATTTGAATTCCTTTGTGTTACCGCTGTATTTATTTCTTAAGGTATTTCGTCGGCCGATGAGCCAATATTTTGTAAATTTCAAATAAACTTGATAGTTAAATTTTGATATGGCTATGGTTCCACTGTGATTACCGTGTGTGCTTGTCATTGATCCTGGGGCAAGTACGGAAAACACGGAGTTTCGGGTGATTTAATTACCCGGGATACCGCTGCATGATCTTCATTCCAACAACATATCATCTCCCGTCACGTTGTTTTTTATGAGTCCTCATTTCCCTTTGCTGAGATGTCTACCTCACCAATGTCTTGTGATGCGTTGGATTTTTTATGTGTTGATGATACTGCTATTAGTCTACCCATCGGGCCAAGGTTTCCTGCTGCAGGTCCCCCGGTGTCGTCGCCTCTCGGAGCGGGCGCTCCCAGGCTCGCTGTGCGCGCTGCGCACGCGCCTGCCGCCCCAGATAGTACCGCGCATGGTACTGTGCTCGGTCTGGCACACCTGCATGCTCCTGTGCCGGATCCAGCACCTGCGTCGCCCCCAACTGATGCTGTGCCCCGGGACGGCCCCCCACCAGCAGACCCGCCCCCTCCTGGCGCTGCACAACGCCATGAGGCCGGCGCCTCTGCGCCTCGCCCTACTGCCCCTGCCGGCCATTCTGAGCCGCAGGTTGCTGCCAGTAGTGCGAGGCGCCCTCCACCGAGCAACGCGGTCGTCATCCCCCCAGTTCGCAACGACCACGTCATGAGTACTCGCGGGAAGTCTGGTTTCCGTCTTCCAGTTGACCGCCTCAATCTGCAGGCTGCCGTTCTCTCACCAATCCCGAAGACTTACCGCGGCGCTCTCGCTGATCCAAATTGGAGACAAGCGATGACCGCTAAGCGGGCTTCTATGACGGCTTCCAAGCTATCTGGTGAAGGACCTCCTGTAGCTGATCCCACCCATTACCGCAGTCTGGCTGGGGCGCTGCAAATCTGACTTTCACGAGGCCGGACATTGCCTACGCCGTCCAACAGGTGTGTTTGTATATGCATGATCCAAGGGAACCACATATGGCAGCCATCAAGCGCATCCTGCGCTACCTGCAGGGAACTCTGGAGCTCGGTCTTGTTCTTCGCCCCACCGACCCGTCGAGTCTTGTTGTCTACTCGGATGCAGATTGGGCAGGTTGCCCGGATACACGCAAGTCCACCTCGGGCTACGCTGTCTTCCTTGGTGACAACCTCGTCTCCTGGTCCTCGAAGCGCCAACACACTGTCTCGCGGTCTATCGCCGAAGCAGAGTACCATGCAGTCGCCAATGGAGTTGCAGAAGTGTCGTGGCTGCGCCTCCTCCTCCAGGACCTCCTCTGTCTTCTACAACGGGCCACCATTGTCTTCTGCGACAACGTGAGCGCTGTGTACCTCTCCACCAACCCCGTCCAGCATCAGCGCACGAAGCATGTTGAGATTGATCTCCACTTTGTTCGGGAGCGTGTCGCACTTGGAGAAGTTCGCGTTCTGCATGTACCGACGACTTCTCAGTATGCCGACATCTTCACCAAAGGTTTGCCGTCGTCGCTGTTTGTTGAGTTTAGGTCCAGTCTGAACGTTCGATGAACTGCCGATCAGACTGAGGGGGGGTGTTAGCATATCCTGTATTCATGCATGCGTATCGCGCATGCCTCGGCAGATCACGCCGATCACGCCAACCTTCCGCATATCGCCCGGACTTTGTTTCTATAACCGGCGCGTGATATACGAGAAGGTCAGGCCTATTTGTACTCCACTCGTTGAGCTAATCGATCATTGTGTGATTCTCCCAAAATCATACGCTCTCACCAACTAACAATGCAAGTGCTGATGCTGATGAAACTAAGCACTCGCTCTTGCCTGCGTCACACACACATGGCACGTGCTACAGGTTTTGAAACGCTAAAGCACTACCCGTAGTAGTGGTACAATCCTACTACTTTCCCCTCCCTTTTTTCGTTTGATGATCTCATCTCTTGTACATATAATCTTCATGTATTGAAATTGCGGCACCACATGTTCGGAAAGTGAAAAACAAAATGCAGAGCTACTTGTTACAGTTTGTCTCATCGTCAGAATTTCACCTTTGCAGGTTTGACGAACTCGCCTTCAGCTTCAACGGCGGGAAAGACTCAACTGTACTTTTCCTGCCACGCTTCTCCTCGTCATATTTAACTATGCTCGTGACGGCTACAGGTTACTAACCGTGGACAGATGGCGATGTGATGAATTAACAGGTGCTGCTGCATTTGCTTCGGGCTGGCTACTACCTTCAGAGAACAAGTTCAGGGGGCGATACAGACAGAGCAGTTCAGACCGCTCAGAACTGCCGTATGCGGACCATCTACTTCGAGGAGCCTAATGCTTTCCCTGAAATCGATTTCTTCACCTACGACACAGCCTCGACGTAAGATAAGAACTCTCTAGCTTTGAGTTATGTGTTGTCGAGTGGCGTAGAGGCTTAATGCTGTTCTTTCTCACCTATGTTCTGCAGCTACGGCTTGCCATTGGAAATTATTAGGACTGATTTTAAGTCTGGACTCGAAGCCCTGCTGAAGGAGAAGCCGACCAAAGCAATCTCCCTTATGAATGGTTATACTTTGCATAGTTTCCCAGAGACATGTACCTGTAACAACAATGTGAATCGCTGTAGGTTGGTCAACAACAATTCTCCCCTAGTTCACCTGGCTGGCCTCCTTTCATGAGGATTAACCCTATCTTGGACTGGTCCTACAGGTTTGCCCCTGAATCTCTGTTACTTATTGAAACTCAAACAAGAGATTGCCGTTTCCCTCACTGCTAATTCAAATTCTTTACATTGACAGCGATGTCTGGTCTTTCCTGCTAACCTGCAAGATCAAATACTGCAGCCTCTACGACCAAGGGTACATTCTTTTTCATTTTCAGATTTCACATACTTTGGTATATGTTTCTCTTCTCCCCTCTGGATCAATGCATAAAACGAGATGAACCCCTTTGCAAGTATTGGGCCGTGTTATTGATTACATGAATTCACAGCTTATTAGTAAATGCAGCCTGGCATCCTCAGTAGCTGCAGAAGCTACATCTGCTCATCCATACAAATTTTCTGAGCTACTCCCTGTCTCCCTCCATATTATTTTAGTCATCGTTCAGAAAAGGATTTTTAGTGCAAAATGTACTAGCATTTAGGTCTGAAACTACAACTATTTCCGACCAGAGGCAGTATATATTACACTTGTCTTTATCTGATAAAATATAATTACCCTCGCTCTGGCTTCAGGTTTACGTCTATCGGGAGCATACATAACACTGTTCCGAACGAGCTTCTGCGAGATAGCGCAAGGGGATTCAAGCCGGCATACCTGCTGTCAGATGGGAAGCTTGAAAGGGCTGGCAGAACAAAGAAGACTTTGGAAAAAAATGCTGCAGCCACCAAAGGCACGAACAGCAAGGAACTGCGACAGATGAGTAGGTTGTAGGAAAAAAATAGACGAAACTTTGCATCGGAACATACATCAGTTTGTATTCAGTGGGATCCTACATACAACGTACGAAACAGCCTGCAGTAATTTCAGAGAATCAGATCGATTTGTATTTTGCAAAAGAAGAAAACATATACGCAGTTGTAGCTGACGAAACGTTTGCTTGTCTGGATGAAGAGGCCGGCAAACGTGGACGTATCAGTTTACAACCCTTGTTGCCTCGGTTGGTTAATTATCTCCACACAAACTTGAAACCTGCCATCGAGTTCAACGCGGTTTACCAAGGCTGGAACTAACTGAGTTGTCACAAAAACTAAAGGAACGCTTTACATGATACCACATAGATACACGGATACACGAACACTCAAGACTCAACACAACTAGGAATGCTTTTGTGCAGTTTCTAGTTGAAGACAGAAGGATTGGTCGTTGCGCTGCTCACTTGGACTTCAAGCACCTCCAGCTTCCGCTCTAGGATGTCAAGCTTCTCATTCAAAGAAGCTAGCTTGCTCTTCGTTGTAGCTTCTGCATGAACGAATACTGATATGAGTTATATTTATATAATGCAGGTTCCTTGATCTTTTCTTCAAAGCAGACGATGGTTAGTGAGAAACACCAATAAAAACAGACATGGAAATGTGAAGGCTCAGTAACAGAGTTTAAAGATAAAGAACCAGACGACCATTCCACTTAATAAAACATGGAACAGGAAACTCTGAAATATAGATTCAAGCATTAGCTAGTTCATGCCATGTAGGCTGTGTCTCATAGGTGAAGAAACAAAAACCTCATCATGAAGCGACCTATGACTAATGCTGGGTTTCATGTTTAAACTGGAAACCTTGTTTCAAGCAGGCTTCAACCGTACAAACCTATGGCTAAAGCATAAGCTAGTGGCAATACCAGACATGGCTAGACAGTACGATGCGTCTCACAGAGGTCATTTCTCTTCTCTTTCTTGTTCTTTTAAGAAACTTTGGTAAATGTAGGCATTTACACAGTAGGTTTTGATCGTTGATTGGTTGTGAAATTCAAATATTTCAAAATTATGGTTGAAGCTAACATCTCACAGCAAGAATGATACTGGGTGTAACATCCAACTGTTTGGTACCCATGTCAGCAGTTAGTCACCCTAAGCTATGGTGAATTCATGGTAAACCTGGACTTCAATGGCAGCATAGGGCTTGCGAACAAGAGCCAAGAAGGGAGCAATTTGGCAACCTGCGATTGACAGACCTATGGCCAAAAGATATGATAGTGACAAATAGACAGTACCAAACGTCTCATAGAGGTCATTTCTCTTCATTTCTTTTTTTTAATGAAAGGAAATTTGTTAATTGTCTGCCTAGATGCTTTTTATGATAATGGTTCCGTTGTCATTTGTATAAGGAAAATAATAGAGCTAAGCTGTTTGGTACTAGTCCTCACAGCAGTTAGTTACCCAAAGTTGTGATTCATGCTAAACCTGGCTTTGATTGGCAGCAAAGGGCTTGCGAAGAAGTGCCGGGAATGTTAAGAGAATTTGGCAGACAAGGTAGTGCAGATTAGAGAGCTATTAGCCTATTAGAAACGGGTTGGTGCCGGACAGTTAAATTGGTGTGCAGTTTCCCATGCCCAACCAAGGACAAGGCGAACCAATGACTCCATATGATACCGTCAACTGATCAGTAGCAAGAACTTTACTTAATATGTCTACTTTTTTCTTAAAGATCTAATAATTCTGTCTTCTGATTACCATAAGCGCCCCAAAGGCAACGCAAGCCTTATTCATGATTACTAAGTGTTATCAGCGGCCATCAGGTACATTTAAGCTAGGCATGAAATGGAGAAGAAGCAAGGCGGGTGATTTTAGAGTGGATTTGCATGAGAAGTGGAGCAGATCCAGAGCCGAGACTGACCGAATCTGAGGAGGAAGTCGAAGAGGCGTCGGACGTTGAGGGAGATGTTGGAGATGAACTCGCGGTTCTCCCAGTCGGCCTGCACCGCGATGCCCACGTTCACGGGGTTCCCCATCCCGCCGCCACGACCCATCCTCCTCCGGCTGCTGCAGCGGCTTCTTCCTCCTCTCCTACTCCGTCCGTCCTGGTCAGGGGGGCACCCGCAACCACCACCAACTCCTCCCAGTAGCGAACGGTTGGTGATCGGGTTGGGCCATTCATTCTTTCACTTCACGGCAGCCCATCACATACATACCTACCATGGCGTCGTGGGCCAGTCAATTCAATGGGAAGGAAAGCCCGCAAACACGCGCTGCAGCTGAGAGAGAGCGCGCGATGCGATGAAGTGATGATTTGATGGCCACTGCGGCGGCGCTGCAGCTGCTGTGCCGGCCGTCGCTGAGCAGCGCGCATCTCCGGCAGGTGCACGCGCAGCTTCTGACCTCGTCGCTCCTCGTCGACCGCTTCTTCCCCAACAAGCTCCTCCGCTCGCTGCTCCCCGCGCACCCTCTGAGCGTGCTCCGCGTCTTCTCTCGCCTCCGCCGCATCCTCCCCGCATTCCGCCCCAACAACTACACCTTCTCCTTCCTCCTCACCGCCGAATCCGCCGCATCCCCAGAATCCGGCCTCGTCTTGTCGCTCCACGCCCTCGCTATCGTCCTCGGCTGCTGCGACGCCCACGCCTACGTCTCCAACGGCCTCATCCACGCCTACGCCGCCCGCGGCCTCCTCAGCTCCGCCCGCCGCCTCTTCGACGAGGGCCTCTCCTCTGGCAGGACGGACGTCTGCTCCTGGACGTCCCTGCTCACTGCCTACGGCAAGGCCGGGCAGCTCGACAGCGCGCGCGCACTGTTCGACGGAATGCCCCGCAGGAACGACGTCTCCTGGAGCGCCATGCTCAGCGCCTACGTCGCCGCGGGCAGCTTCGCCGACGCCGTGCAGCTGTTCGAGGACATGCTGAGGTCCGGCGTCCGGCCAAACAGGGCGGCGGTGATCGGGGTGCTGGCCGCATGCGGGGCGCTGGGGGCCCTGGAGCAGGGGAGGTGGGTGCACGCCTACGTCGCCGCAAGGAGGAGAGGATGGGGAACGGAGATGGACGGCGTCGTGGCCACGGCGCTGGTGGACATGTACGCCAAGTGCGGGAGCCTGGACGCGGCGAGGCAGGTGTTCGAGGCGCACAGGGAGCGGGACGTGTTCGCCTACACGGCCATGATCTCGGGGCTCTCGGACCACGGCCGCTGCAGGGACGCCATCCGCCTGTTCGGGCAGATGCAGGCGGAAGGGGTGCGCCCCAACGAGGTCACCTTCATCTGCGCGCTCACCGCCTGCGGCCGTGCGGGCCTCGTTGACCGCGCCAAGGACATATTCCGCAGCATGGCGGCGGTGCACGGCATGGAGCCTGGGGTGGAGCACTACGGGTGCCTCGTCGACGTGCTTGGCCGCGCCGGGCGGTTGGCGGAAGCCCTGGACGTGCTGCGGGGGATGCCCATGAGGCCCGACTCCTACGTGCTCGGCGCGCTGCTCAACGCGTGCACGGCGCACGGCGACGTCGAGCTCGGGAAGCGGCTGGTGTGTTGGCTGGCGGACCTGGGGCTGGATCACAGCGGGGTGCACGTGCAGCTCTCCAACATGTACGCCGGCTCCAGCAACTGGGACCACGTGCTCAAGGTCCGCAGGGCCATGGAGGACAAGGACATGCTCAAGCTGCCCGGCTGCAGCATGGTTGAGGTGGACGGCGTCGCCTGCGAGTTTGTCGCCGGCGACCGCTCGCATCCGCAGATGCGGGAGATCATGTCCACCGTCACAAGCCTCCACGGGCAGCTTAGGCTATTCGGCCACGATGGGTTGCGAGCGCATGACATGATGGCCAGCCAACAATAATTCTTCTTCCACTTTTCTTCCTGTTGTTGTAAGTTGTAACACCATCGATGATCGAGCTCAGTGATTACATTTCCATCACGTACAGAAAAGAAAAAATAGAGAGATGCAAATGCCGCGAGGAGGATTGTGGCCATGGCCGGTATGGCGAGTGCATGGAAGAGTTTGCGGCGCCAGCCAATGGCCCGTCTTCTCGCCCTCCACGAAACATACAACAAGGCCACTACCTCAAGGCCCATGGACGTGACGGCGATCTTTCGACGGACGGCAGCGGCCTCCTCGCCTCCTCGGCGATGTCGCGTAGCCGCCTGACGACGACGCGTCCCGTCGCCCAGCTTCCACCAGACGCCCAAGGAAGAGGAGGAGCGCGCCAGCCGCCGAGGTATCACAGGCGGCGCTTCCACCATCGTAAGCTTCCGGACCAGATGGATTTAAGATGATCAAACTGCAGATGCACGACTGGGCATTTTCTGCTGTCGAGAAATTCAGATTGCGTGCAGCAAGGATTACCCCCCACGCGGCAAAAACGCCAGTCGTCACCATTCATAAAAACTATCAATTCCCCGCGCGTTGCAGCGGAATTTAAAATGCTAATCTGGTTTGTTTAGAGTATAATCAGTAAGAGAAAATATGAAGGGATTTATAGTAAGAAACTCTGTTGAAGCACCCAAATATTACAATTAGCTCATAGACCTACAACAATGATTTCCTAATTTTCCTTCCAAAATCTTTGGATTTAAAACATATTGATGAAACTTGGGATTGAAGGTTGACAAATCAGACTCATTACATTGAAACTGGAAGCCTCTGGAACAGGACATAGCACTCTGGAGAAAGATATGCGTAGTACCTCGGTAAAACTGACTCAACTAAATGAAATGGATGTAGGGATTTGACGCATAGAAAGGAGGAATGCAAACAATGTGCTGTTTTTTAATCACATATTCCTTTTCTCACCTAAAGATATTCATATTTTTCTTTTTCTTACTTGGACATAACTGAAAAAATAGATCAACTAAACAGTAGGATAAGTGGTTTACAGATCTTACCTTCGATTGTATTGTGGAACAAAAATCTATCAATGCAGTATTGAGCAAATTGTTGCTTCTCAGGGAACATGACTGATGGAAAATTATATGAAAGAAGCCTATATGGCTACATCTGTTCAGAGTGCTATAGTGCCTTGACTGCTGCAATCTCCAAGCAATGGCCTTGACTCTCTCGCATGTAATTTTTCGGACAAAAACTTCAAGCCAGGAACTGACGGAATATTGAACACCTTCCTATTCTAAAAACCTTGCTCTTTCTTGTGAGATGAAAGATCTCTGAATTTTTTATTCTTGCACTAAACAACGACCTGTATTGCAAGTTGAAAGCAGCTCACCAGAACTCAAATGCATACATATCTGACGGAAAGAGGGGAAATAGATCATCTAATTTCAACACGAAAGTACCTGATTGATGCACGTAACCAAAATGAAGAGAGTTTGATCTGGATGTGTCCACAAGGATTGATGTTTAAGCCAGGAGCTAGCAACCATAATACATCCAATTGTGTTAGAAATTCTAGGAGACAACTGAGATACGAGCAGCGCACAGTGAAAGAGTTTACCAATTTTTTATTGAAGGAGGTGAGGTGGTGCATGAGCAGACGAAGACGAAGATGAAAGCTCATCGTCGTTTTCAGTGAGCCGAAGCCGGTAGATAATGTTTAATATGTGAGGCGAGCGACGCATAGAGAGCGTCTCAACAACACTGGAGACGCTTCGTTTTTAAAAAAATTGGTAACTTAGGGTGATTGGTGGAAAGTTAATGCCATTAGTGCCGGCTAATTACATTGGCCTCTTGAGTGCAGACCCTCTCTCCCCAGCGGTACAGTTTGGTGACATCAGTTATCTAATTTAGTGCCATTGGTGCTAGTAATCAAGTGTACCGTTGATCGCACAGGCTCTACCCTCTCCGCTTACTGAGAAACTTTTTTTTTTTTTTAAGGGCACCTTGGCAACCTTCAGAGTAGAGCCGAGATGATTTTGAGGGAGCATGGCATTGAAGGCCAATGGACGTCAGTTTTATGGCAGTTAGTGGAGAGGTAGAGGGGCAACAAATCGATATGAACATGGTAGCCACGCATGTCCCGGTTGCTACGTGCGCGCTAGCTGAAATAAAGTGAGTGGGGGATGAGATGGATCTTTATTGGACGGTCTGATTTGAGAGGAGAGGGATGATCTGACGGCTGAAGTTTCTCTGATGACGTGGAAGCATGAGGTGCAAGCTTTAGAGATACTTATTGCTGGTAGTGGGTATGAGCTATATAGATATTATAGATATCATTTCCCCCTAAAAAAATAAGATGTCATCATGCAGCAATGCGAAGGGGTGCCAGTTTGTTGCCCCCGCCCTTTTTTTTCGAAAGCCACATAGTGGACGATTATATTAGAAGAAAGCAAGACACCGAAAGGTGCCGAAAATACATGCCGAAGCAAAGAAAGAAAAGAAAATGCTAACCACAGGCGAGCTAATCTCACCGGTTACAACAAGTCAACAACGCCACCAATGGCCGGTTGAACCAACAACACATGCCAAAGAAGCGCACACCGCCATCAACAACACCACCACCGTACGATGGAGCCCATTGCAAGAAGCTGCAACAGACAGCCTTGCCTGGAAGATGAACGCCCCATGCACTAAGCCATCGGCTCCTGCATCAAGCCTGCTAAGTGTCATCGTTGCCTAGCTGAGTCGCACACCCGCAACACAGCAGCTCCGACTTCACCCAAACAGAGCCGTCCAAGATGAAGACTCCGAGCTCAACTCCAAGGCAACAAGGCCTCATCGATGTGACCCATCCAGTGACCACACGCGCAATTCCATGAAAGAGCCCGACATCGCTACAAATCAAGATGGTGACCATCCAGCATAAGGCATCAAGAAGGAACTCAAAAACAACGCCTCCAAGGAGGTCACGACGTTGGAAACGCCGCCGTTGCCCGATGCGGCGAGCCACATCTGGATTTTCACCCGGAGATTCTTCTTGAGGGTGGGAAAGTGTCGGCACCTTGGCAACGCCTTCAAGAAGGTAAACAATGCCCACAAGCATCGCCGTTGCCAGCCCAACCAAACTGAGCAAACTTTCGCCCGGAGCCTCGCCAACCCACCGGTGTACCCACGCAGGACGTCGACAGCCGAAGAGAACGTAGGAGATGAAGGAACAACGCGTAGGCGCAGATTGACGCGCACTGGCACCACCAAGGCCACCCAGGCGCAGCACACACCCGCTGCCCTGAGTCTTCAACGCCGACAGCTCGAGCGGCCGAGGCAACGCCGAAATCGCACCTGCACGCTCGCCTGCCGCACCCGCGCACGACGACAACAACCGCCCACGCCGTGTCCGCTCCTCTCACCGGCAAAATCCCGGCGCTTCCCACCGGATCCGGCCTTCTTGGTGCCGGATCTGGCCATTCCTCGCCCAAAACGGACAACGGCGGATGAAACACCACCACCATGGACGACGCCCACGACGCGCCGCCCCCGCTCGGCGCCACGCCCGCCTCGTGCCGCGCCCACAGACGCTGCGCACCACCGCGTGCGCCGCTCCGCCACAGCTTGCCACCGGAGTTGCCTTGCGCCGCGCGCCGACGGCTCGGCACGCCACGCCGCGCACGCCGCCGCAAGCTCCCAACCGCCGCCGTCGCGCCCAGATCCGCGCGTGGAGGCCTCGCCGCCGCCCTCCTAGCTCGCCGCACAGCTTTCTGGTGGCTCACTCCGGCGGCGGCGAGGGGTAGAGGAGGGGATGAGGGAGGTGGCGGCTAGGGTTTGGAGTCGCCTCCCGAGTCGCCCAGCACCGAGCGACGCCGGGGCCGAGTCTTTCTAAGGGTGCCAGTTTGTTGCCCCCGCCCTGAATCTGATAATAGCGTCGCTCACACGGACGCACGACACAGCACGTAATTAAGACTTCAAAGCCTTTTCTTTCCTTTCACTTCAATGGTTCAATCAGAGCCAAACTTATGCTGTTATGCAGGCCATTCTGAGATGACATGGAACTGTCACAAAAGTTTTTTTTTCTTTCTTTAAAGATCACACAATTTCTTTTGGAGCGAACGATCACCCGATTTTACAACGTCTCTCTTTGCGTCAGGCTAAAACCGCACCAACTC
This sequence comes from Eragrostis nindensis, assembly GCA_012490785.1. NCBI lineage: Eukaryota > Viridiplantae > Streptophyta > Magnoliopsida > Poales > Poaceae > Eragrostis > Eragrostis nindensis. The sequence continues at coordinate 1,353,590 of JAAXCT010000069.1, read as the reverse complement.
AGGCCCCGTTTGGAACGCAGGAATTTCACAGGAATTTTACAGAAATTTTACAGGAAACAGTTCAATTCCCGCAGGAATGTAGATGGATTCCTCCATTCCAAACGGGGCCTCAATCGTGTGCTTGCTCTAGCACAAGGTACTGGAGGAGTACCTACAAAAACGACGCATTTATGTGACAACAATTCAAGACATAACTCAAGTGAGATTGACAACATGGAAAAAGATCGAGCAATGTAACTCCAACATCAAATCATTTGTCTCCCTAAAACAATCAACAAAGTCCCGTGTCCAAATAACAATGCAGTAATAAAAGTTACGTTTAGGAAGACTCACAGCCCCTTGTTAAGACATTTCACCAAACCAAAGCACACCCAGAAGCTCCACCACGCTTTGGTAGTACACTCCATTGCTCAAATAAGATCAGCAACATTCATTGGCATCTCATCAATTTGCGTACTGTAGTACTGCTCTATGTCTCGCAGAATTAATACGGATCGCACAAAATTGATCGTCACCTCCTGCAAGGCACATAAACAGGTTGTATCATCAGCAAACCCCTCATTTTGTACACCAAGCACTACTGCTGAGCCAGGAGTCTAACTAACTAGGTCATACAATTGAATCTGGATGACACACGTTTCATGTATGCGTGAAAAATGAATAGAATACTTCCCCTATGAGTATATATGATTAAAGCCTTGTTTGAATCATCTAAACTAATCGTTATCTGCTAAAATTAAATTAAAGATTTCAAACACCTCAACTAATAGGCTAGCTAATTGTTAGCTACCATCTCAACTAACAATTATCCTATAAGCTCCCTCAACACATCTAATACTAGCTAATAAGTGACACATAATTAGCTAATAATTTCATGGTCATTTTAAAGAAGACAACGGTTTCGCGGTTTTTTGAGCGAAACCATCTCTCTATTCGCTCATGATCAAAAGAGCAAATCTCTCAATTCGACCTCACTTTGTGGATTTTTTTTTTTGAGATGTCACTTTGTGGACTTGGTCCAGCACGTCAGCGCAGCGACGGGTTCACGGAGCACGCATTTAGGAGAAAAAACGGAACAGGGAAGAAAAAGATCCAACGCATAAACAGCATCCGAAACGTGCCAGCCTATCCACGCAGCCTTCCTCGCTTCCCGTCTCACTAGCTTGATCCCTCTTCCCGTTTCTCTCCACCTTCCTCACTAGGCAAAGCAGCCGGGTCACGCCTCCCTCCACTCCTCAACTGCCTCGCTCCCGCCTGCCGCCCCGCCACGCCTCGCCTCGCCTCGCCGGAGGAGGACGAGGAGGATGGAGATCGATGAAGCGGTGCGCGGGAGCAGCGACCGCCGGATGCGCACCAAGTACGGGAACGCCGTCTACGTCGTCCAGCGGGCCTTCGCGCTCTACCCGTAAGCATCCCCTTCCCCTCTCCTCCACCTTCCCTCGACGCGTGGCGGATTGGGTTCGCGCCGGACGGCGATAGTGTGCTGGTTCCGCGGCGATCCACGAGGGCGCTTCAGATTCGCCGTGGAAGGTGCTCGCCGCGCGCGCGATCGGGTCGGGATTCAGCAAGCGCGAGCTGGTGGCGGCGCTTGCCCCGCTCCGGTGTGCGGGTGGGTTTCTTGTGGGATGGTTGATCCAATGAAGAGATAGGCTGGGGTTCGGGGAAGCTGTTGCGGGGATATGTGCGTTTTAGTATGGAGTTGACGCATGCTGACGGAGCAGATCTCAAAGACTCAAACTGTCTGGCTTAGAAGCTGTTCGCTACAGAATGCGCTGTCTGTCTCTATGTTTTGCTTACCCAGTAGCAACGTCAATTGCAAGTATGCGGTCGTGGTTATGTTTTTGTTTAGCGGACTGTGCAAACAGCGTGCTTGCTCCTGTAATGTTGTCATAGTCCTTTAATGAGATTTTGAAGCAATATGGGTTGTCTGCCGCTGCCAGACTACTAGTTGAGAATTTGATGCTATCAGACTGTCAACAAGCTTTCGTATCTGTTGCCTTAGGTCATGGTTGAAGTGAGGGTTTATGGTAGTTGTCCTGGAAGTAGGTACATTGCTTTGATTGTTGCTTAGTCAGACTGTTCTGGGTGTTCTTAAGTCAGTTCTTGGGAGCAAAGTGTTTGAAATTACTTTTTTGTAAAGAATTTTGTAGCTGTTGTTTCTAAGTTGATATTTGGAACTTTATTCAAGTCAACGTGCACCCTTAGGATATTCTAAAACCCATGATTCAGTTCATGATTAACTCTTAGCCTGAAACTGTCATCCTTGTATTCTCTGAGAATTCAATCTAATTAAAGATGCACTGAATCTGTGGGTAAGTATCTCAGCCTTTCAATCTCTGAATGGCAATAGCGTAAAAGTTAATGACCTAGAAATGTGCAATTAATACCAGGTAGTTTATAATCCTAAGTGGGTTTCTTATAAAATTTTGTGTGTGTATGCCTATTTTGGTTGGGTGCTGGGGTGGGAGTTGAGCACCAAGACTGTGTACGAATATCTTTACTTTCTAAAGAACATTAGTATCATTTCACAGGTTTGAAGAAGTCGCCTTCAGCTTTAATGGTGGGAAAGATTCAACTGTAAGTATCAATTTTTTCTATTTTCCGCATCATGTTTCTGTATGTTCAATGATAATTAATATCTCTTGATACGTTTGACACGGTACAAATGTTATGTATCAATAGGTGCTCCTGCATTTGATTCGGGCTGGCTACTACCTTTACAAAAAAGATTCTGGTGATGGTTCCCAAATGGATGCTGTTAAAAACTGTCCATTGCGTACCATATATTTTGAAAGCCCTTGCGCTTTCCCTGAAATCAATTCATTCACCTACGAGACTGTTTCAACGTAAGAACCAGCTATTCTTTGTTGTTATTGCTTCCCTTGTCCATTTCGTAGCTTTGAGAAGCCAAATGAAATATCCTTCTTTTTATTCTTTGTTCACACTCTACAGTTATGGTTTGCCACTGGAAACCATCCGATCAGACTTCAAGTCTGGTCTAGAAGGGCTACTTAAAGAGAAGCCTACTAAAGCAATTTTCATTGGCACAAGAATTGGTGATCCAAATGCGGTAGTCCCATGTTCCATTGCTCAGTTGTGCTTCAAGACCACATCAACCTGTTATTTGCAATGCATATGCCCAGTGAAATTCACAATTTGTTACACTTGTTGGCATCTCGACAGACCCAATAATATTTATACCACTTTGAAATTGCAGGTTGGTCAAGAACAATTCTCTCCCAGTTCACCTGGTTGGCCTCCTTTTATGAGGGTGAATCCTATCTTGGATTGGTCATACAGGTTTCTCTCCTGATCATGTAAATCGATCAACCTTTCCTTCTCTATATGCTAATTCAGATGCTAATGAGCATTTATTTTCTTTGACAGGGATGTTTGGTCTTTTCTTTTAACATGTAAGGTCAAATACTGCAGCCTTTATGATCAAGGGTAGGTTCTTTTTAATATGCAAGACCCTTAAATGAGTTATTCCTTGTCTGCATATTATTTGGTGTTAGTTTTTTTATACCATTGTGTGTCAGATGCACTATTTGATGCTGTTGAATAATAAAAAAAATCCTCTATAAAGGATTTGCTCGCCCTTTGGATGAGTAGTTTTGATCCTTCACATTGAACTTAAGTTCATTTTGTGAAGCCATTCTGTAATAAAGCTGCTGCTGGAGTACAATTGCCTTTCTTATAAACTTTAACATATAACTTCCTTATTTCTCGTACTTCTGCTGATTTCAGGTATACTTCAATTGGTAGCATACATGATACTGTTCCAAATGCACTTCTTAGCGATTCATCAGGTGGGAAGAGTTTTAGACCAGCATACATGCTATCAGATGGAAGGCTTGAAAGAGCTGGTAGAACAAAAAAGGCTATTAACAAAATGGAAATAAATTCTGTTGCAAGCAATGGAATGACCACTACCGAGGGAGAGCAGATGGTCTCATGCTCAGCTTCAATTGTTATAGTTGGTGATGAAATATTGTTAGTAATCTATTCAACTTACTATAAAGCATTTTATTGTGTTATACTCATTATTGCTTGGAATATTGTTTTTTCATGGTAGCGATGGAAGCCGTGATGATCTTTTTATTATTATTATTATTTGAATATGTAATGTTGCAAATTTTACTGTATATCAGTAGTCAAGAAACGACAAAGCAATTGAGAAAAGTTTACCGTTCCAGATTCCATGTAATACATTTTTCTATTGTTATTATTTAGTAATGTCAGAAAACTTAATGTTTCTGTTGCCTTTTTGTCCAATGTTTCCTGAAAATCCATTGATGATCCCAACTGATAATCAGACTTCAATGTTTTCTGGAAACTATTTCCTTATTAAACTTCATTTTACCCATTTTTTTTTCATTTTTCGTTTTGTTGCTTCAGATTTGGCACAGCTGAAGATAAATTAGGAGCAGCCTTATGCAATAAGCTTCATTCGATCGGCTGGCGTGTTTCTCATATTGCGGTTGTTCGCAACGAAGTAAGGCAGTTCACATATTGGAATTGTAGTGTGCCCACCATCTTTATGTGAATTGCCTCTGTCATTTTTTTTGGGGAATTGAATCTAACAAAACATGAGTGTGATGGCCTTGTAGATTGACTCTGTTGCTGAAGAAGTTGAGCGTTGTAAATCTACGGATGATATGGTCAGTTCTAGAGACTTAACCTTTTTTGAAGTTTTCTAGTTAGTCATGTACTAAAATTTGGATTCTATGTAAGGTATTTATGTTTGGAGGACTTGGCCCCCTGCCTTCAGACGTTTCTTTGGCTGGTGTTGCTAAAGCATTTGGAGTTCGTCTGGTGCGTCTGTTAAACCCTTTCTTCCTGCACAAGGGACTCCTTGTAGTATCGTTCATTTCTGAACTTTTCTATATGAACTCTTGCTGTTATACTATTCTTTGTGTATTTTATGCGTTGCTATTCGATAGAGATGAAAATCTTGTAGCTTGACCTAGGGCTGCATTATTATCATCACAAGAAAATGCTGTGTTGGCTACAAAATGAGATGTAGAAGCTCTCAATTGCATAACCGTGTCATGCATCAAAGATTTATTTTTTCAATGATTTTATATTATCTGCTTATCTATCTTTTAATTAGCATAGGCTCCCGATGAAGAGTTTGAGGACTATCTTAGTCAAATCATGGGAAATGATTACACTGGTGATAGAAATGAGGTAATCTGGATTTCAAACGTAGATTGATGGTGGTGCTGTTTTTAGCAAAGCACAATCTTGTCATTTAACTCCTTTCCGTTTCTTTTCCAGATGGCTTTGTTGCCGGAGGGTATTACTGAACTGTTGCATCACAAATCGCTACCGTTACCATTGGTACATGTTACTAACCTTCTGTTGTTTTGGTGCATCATGTTTACATCTATTCTGAAGTTACATCTTTGGTCATTCTTTTGGGGTTTCCTAGGGGCATAGGTTTCCAGAAACTAGCATATGACAATGCCATGGTATAATTCTGAGGCAGCAGTGCTAAAGTGCATTTTTTCTCAAACAAATAAGAAAATGCGTACTGAGCTGTGAAGTTTTATCACCTTGCTTTTTAAAGGGGAAAAAAGTGGCCAGTCTTGTTTGATATGTTTACTCAACTGGTTTTGAACAAAAAGGCTTCTTTTTTATTATGGTTGATTCCAGCCAAATTCGTTTGTATTTGTCTTATATATTATTTCTTATGCAGATTAAATGCAGAAATGTCATCACTTTTGCTGCAACAAACGTGGATGAACTAGAGATCGAGTGGGATTGTCTTCTAGACACCCAGGAGAGTGGTTTAGTGCGGGCAAAACCTTTTGTGTCGAAACATCTTCGTACTGCGCTTTCAGATGTATGTCTCCCTGTCATTGTGAATTTGTGCTTTTGGGTCAAATCCTGTTTGTCGAGCTGAGGGACATATACTCCCTCCGTTCTAGAGTTGTTGGTGTTTCAGACAAGGCAAATGAACTAAAAACACACTACGAGTCCTTGTCTGAACTTCCACAATTAAAAAACAGAGGGGGTAGTATTTTCACTTCCCAACATTTAAAGAAGAAAAATACGCGTTTCTTCAACAGTCAATTAATCCCAATCCTTGTTCTCATGAACAAGTTTATATATGCTTGAATCTATTTGTTCTGCCAAATTAAATCCATTATTTGTTCTGCCAAATTACATTCATTCTCCGTTTGATTAACTACGATGTGATCCAAGATGGTCCTTTCTTTGGTTACCCCGAATACTGTCTAATTGGATAAATGCCAGGGTCAGGATTCATGAATTACATTTATGTTTGATATCCATTCTCGTTATTTGTTAACAAAATGTTATCTTTGATGCTTCTCTTGCTGAGATACCTCCTCAGTTGATTAATACTCTAATGTGAACTTGCTTGCTGCTTACTTCTTCAGGCTAAAATTGCCCCAGTCCTTGCAAAACTATGTTTAGAGTTTTCTGATGTTTACATAGGTATGATGCCTTTGTGGATGATTCCCTTGTTTTCCATCTTATGTGCCCTTGTGGTGCATTTGACGGTGCTTAATGATTGATTTTTCATGCAGGGTCTTATAGGGTCTCTAGAAGTGGACCTTTGGTTGTGAATCTTACTGGAAAGGTAGATGATGAATTCTTTGGACATGATGATTGCTTTAATACCACTAAATTCCATAAATGCTAATTTGTATATGTGCAATTCCATTTTTGCGTTAAACTCACCGAGAAGGAATATGGTTACTGCACTTATTTAGCAATTCCATTGTATTAGTGTACACGTCTGCAACCTTGATCTCTAGACGAAAACAATCTGCAAACTTCAGGGTAATGAGAATGTAGAAATAACTGGTATTGCAGAAGCACATTTGATATTCTCTAGGCTCAGATAGGAACAGCTTAGTAACTGGCATGTGCTTTCTACATGCGGTACCATTTTTTTTTATGTAGTTGTTTCCCCACTTAATTTCAGGATTACCAGAGGGTAGAAGCTGCTGCGGAGAAGCTGATGAGTAGCTTTGAAGGACACTTTTCCCAAGTTGACAATTGCAAATAAGCTCTCGGAGTACACACTTCCACATTCTTGCCATATTCTTTGGCCTGAAGCTCTGAAATTGCGCAGGACTAATAATGGTGCACTATGGTGTCCAGATACCTTAAACCAACGACCAAAATAAACCACTAAGCTGCCAAATATTACTTAGGAAACATAGGAATTTTGTTGTAGAAGATCAGTAGAAATTGCTGAACAAGGTGCTTAGGCCTTGACTGGGCGTCCAGGCGGGCAAATATTTTGACCGGGGTTTGAGCCCTTATTATTCATTGGGAATCAATTCAATTATATTACAGTTTATAACATAACTTATTGTTCAATTCCGGTGCCTTCAGTTGATATGATGTTTTCGTACTTCTGGCATTGCTTATTGATGATACTGTGGATGTTGAAATATGTCTTCATCTTCTGAGAGTTGCAGTAAATTTTTGGAGTACAACAGTACCTTCAGTAATTTAGCAACCCAGTACTTCTTCATGGTAATATGGGTTGCTAAATTGTTTTTTTTTTGTCATTTCTATGACTGTAGGGTGATGGATTTTTATTTTAAGAGAAAACTTGACCAATCTAGGAATAGTCACTCAAAATCTCAGCTGTCCCCGCTCGTCCTATGGTTCGAGCTGAAGTTGCACAGGTTGGAGCAAAGTAAATAAAATACGCCTAAAAATGATCATTTTTGTACGTACTTTGGGACGGCAGTCGGAACCACACAACTGTATTTTTATTTTATTTTATTTTATTTTTTCGAGGAAACAACACAACAGTAAAAACAACACAACTAGCAGCGTGTTTTACTTCTACCTGGATTGTATACGAACGTACGCGTACGGTCGCCCCCAGTAGCCAGTGTTTACCCAAAAAAAAAAAAGAAGAAGTTCGTGGATCAGCTTGTAGTGGCGCCCGTCAAGGCAAGAAGATTCCATACGAAAAAAAACCGCAACCAAACCAACGGCACAAAAATGAAAGGAGTTCAAAATACTGATCCGCCGGAGGAGCGCCACCGTTCCGTACTGACTTTTAGCCCAAAACTCGAAAACTAGCCGAGCGGTCGTCTCAATTCGAAATCCCGCTCACTCTCGCTGACGCACTCCGTCCTCTTCCCCCTCCCCAGTCCCCAATCTCTTCCTCCGCCGCGATTCGAAAACCCTAACCCTCGCCGGCGGCGAGAGGGCGGAGCCCGCCTCCGCCTCCGCATCCCGCTCCTCCGCCATGAACAACTTCCACGTCTACGAGGCCATCGGCCGCGGCAGCCACTCGGTAACCGCCCCCTACTTCGCCCCTCTCTCCCGCCCCGGATCCGCGGGGATCGAGATGGTTTGGGCTCGAGCTCGAGCGATTTCTGATTATTTTGCTTTTTTGGGGCATGCTGTGTGATTTGGTGCGGTGCGGATCGAAGACGGTGTACAAGGGGCGGAAGAAGAAGACCATCGAGTACTTCGCTGTCAAGAGCGTCGACAAGTCCCAGCGCTCCAAGGTCCTCAATGAGGTCAGCGCGCTTCTCCCCTGCGTGAATCGCGACTCCCATGGTTGAAATCGCTAGATCTTTGGTTTCTCCTGTTGTAGGCTCTTTAATTTTTGCTCGAATTCTCGATGTAGCCGGTTTACCTGTCAGGACTGATGATTTCTTCTGTGCTCCACTTAATATTTTGAAGCTCTGACCAAACGCTAAATTGCTGCTAGCCATTCATTCTGATTTCACATTTCCTGTGGAATATTACCGAGAGGATGAACATGGACAATTAGTTACCTTGTGAGCTTGTTTGTGCTAATTCTTTTTGGCTTGGAATATGCTGTGTTATATGGTTTAGAATATAACTGTTTTTTTTTTTCTGTTATGAAGATGAATTCATTTTAGTGGCACCTATTTTACCCTTCGATGCCCATTATTAGATCAAAAGCACTTAACAGTGTAATAAGATGTTACTGGCTAGGAGTTTGATTATCATGCGTTAGTTTAGATTGACACATCAGACCATTCCCTTCCATGCTCTTACACTGTTAATAACAGAGAAGCCAGTAACATAAAAACACTTAAGAGCTGGTTCTGAAGTAGGTTGTAAACGATGATCCGTTTGGGAAGCCGCTTCTGATGTGAGGATGGCGACGCGGGGGACGCGGGGGGCGACCCGCCTAGGGTTCCCCTCGCCGCCGCCGCCGGCCGCCTTGGCTCCTCCCCTCACGACGCCCCCTCCCACTCCTCCTCCGCGCCTCTCCTCTTCCCCTCTCCCTCCCTCTCCTGCAGTTCTCCCTCTCGCGGGCAGCTCCTGCCCGCCATGGTCGTCATCTCCGCCTCCAATGGTCGTCGTCGCCGTCTCCCGTTCCCCTTCCCGCCGTCGTCGTCGCCATGGTCCTCCCGCGGGCTGGGTCTCCGCCGCGAATGGGTCGCTGCCGCCTTCTGCGTTGGCGGCCAGATCCGACAGGCTTCGTGGAGGGAGCCTCGGGCGTGGTGGTGCCGCCCAGATCCAATCGTCGCTGCCCCACCCCTCCTCGGCCCCTGTCGGCGTCGCCACGTTCGTGGGGTTGCCGCCTCCTGCCGTGGTGGCCGACTCCGGTGGGCACCCTGGATGCGGCGCCTCCTCGCACCAGATCCAATCGCCGCTGCCGGAGCCCCGCTCCCCTGATTTGGTCGATGTCGCTACTGCTATTGGGTCGCCGCCGTGTGTCGGGATTCCGGTCATCCCTCGACCAAGCTCCCCCGCTGGCATCACGTCATCATCCGCTGCCCCGATTCCTGCTGAAGGTGGTGGAACATCCATGAGGGAGATGGCGGAGGGCAGCCACTCTTCTTCCTCACCGCGCATCTCCCCCACGCTCGAAGAACAGTTGGCAATGGCTGTGGAGGTAGTGGATCGCCTGGACATGGCTGAAGAAAGGCGGACACTTTCTGCTGCTGAGAGGTCGCTCCGTAAGTTTCTGCTGGCCAAGATCCCCGTCCTGGAGTCTGAAGTCGCGGCTCGTTCTGCGGGCATGGTTTTGCAAACCACCCCCTTGCCGGCGGCTATGGTCGTGTCCGTTCACATGCCGGTGGCAGCTGCTGCTCGCACTGAAGCTCAAAATGGTGGACAGTTGGTCGTCGAGAGATGTGTTTCACGGTCGGGCAGAGCAGAGCCGTCGCATTCGTCTCGTTGTGATGATTTGGTCAAGGTTAGTTCGTCGAAGGTCGGTTTTCCGATGGCGACTACAAAGAAGAGGCATCAGACCGAGGGAAAATTTCGTCCAAGTACTTGTCTTGTGGTCAGGAGTTACCCATGGGACACCAGCGTCAAGACATCTCCGGTCTCCGGCGGCAGGATGAGTAGGGTAGTGGTTTCCTTTCTCTCGTCGTTGTGGCATGTGTACGGTTTTCTTTTCTTTGTTTGGGTCGGCGGTCGCCTTTCATGCCGCGAGTAGTCCCTTTAGGTCCTCCGTGTGTGTCGCTACTTGGTGCCTGTACCAAGTTGACGTGTTGGTCGCGTGTGATGTAAAACTCTCTTCTTCTTAATGAAATACGTGCAATGCACGTTCTAGAAAAAAAGTAGGTTGTAAAGATTATTTCACAAGCTCGAGGAAATTCATTTCTTTGTTGAGTTTTGTTCCGTTGTACTAATAGAAGTTTTGCACCTATCTTTGCAGGTTCGGATGTTACATTCATTAGACCATGCCAATGTCCTGAAGTTTTATTCTTGGTAAGATTCCTTGATGCTGTCAAGTTCAGTTTGGCTGATCTGGCAGTGTGGCAATGGATCCTAAGTCTGCCAATATGTTGAGAGTACCTTGTTCGTATTAATATGTGATCATCCCAGTATATACCATTCTGATGTTGTTTTTGTCTTTCCAGGTACGAGACCTCCGCACATTTTTGGTTAGTGTTGGAGTATTGTGTTGGTGGAGATCTAAAGGGCTTACTTGAGCAGGTATCTTGCCATTCAATTTAATTACTGTATGCAGTTATCTGGTTAAAGGAATGTACAATATATAACATTTGTTTTATACTGTCAAATTTGTAACAGACTGGTTAAGTTAGCAGATGTTAGACATATTGCATAGCTTTATATGTAGATATGCTAGAGGAAGTGAATTCACTTGGGGAAACTGGTTTCAAGTGATACTCAACAGACTAAAACAAGTAAATGTGTCTCAGATAGATGTACAATAGCTTCTTTTATTCTATATATACCAAGTAATATTCCACACGAGACATTATGTGGTACAGCAGTCGCTTTCACAGTTCACATCAAGATTCAAGTGGTTTACTTCTGCTACTTGTAGTTGGGTACATCGTCAAAGTAAAAGTAGTCAAGTAAAAATGTTGAATTGGAAATTATATAACTTTAGCCGGTAAAATGGTAGAACTATAATCCATGTATGTGGCCTTCCTGTTATTCCATTGAACCAGCTGCTTTTATGTTCTAATCCTGATGTGCCTAGGTGTTCATCAAACCATTCCCACCCATCCTTTTCAGTATATTGTGCTGTACTGCTGGTACATTGGTGTGTGAATATTCAGTTTTGCCGTCTAATTTTCTTGGAAATAAATGAACTGCTACATGATAGTACAGTGAACTGGAGTTAAGCATTTGTTCTACAAAAGGAGGAGATTAATTATGTAAAGTTAAATGAATTTCTGAAAATCCAACCTGCACACTGCAGAAGAGCAGAATTTCAATTTGAAAGAAACTAAAACTACTTGGTATCCAGCTAGTCCTATTTACTGTTTTTAGTGTAAGAGCCATCCATTTATATCTATCTCACTATCTCTTCTTGAAAAACGAAGACTACCTCATGATAAACATTAGCTAGCATTTTCTGGAAATTGCAGTTTGCTTTGTGCCAAGAATATATTTTTCATCAATTGTAGTCGTTTACATTTTGGCTAGAAAAAGCAAGGGTAGCCCATGAGGTTCTTTTCTGGTATTGTGTCGCCAATATCCATCATGTGAGTAGATGTATGGACTGTGGAACTTTTATTTCACCTAACATAGTTGAATGCTAGCAATACCATATTCTTGATGTCTTCCTTGCCATTGTATCCTGTGCCTCAACATTGATAATTTTTCCCTGCAGGATAAGAAGCTGCCTGAAAGTTCTATACATGACCTGGCTTACGATCTCGTCAAAGCTCTTCAGTAAAGTTTTCTTGCTAACCATTTTTCATATTTATTCTGTATAATCGATGAAATTTGATTTACTGGGCATGTTGTGTAGGTTTTTGCATTCACAAGGAATTATATATTGTGATCTGAAGCCATCAAACATTTTACTTGATGAATTTGGATGTATGAAGGTACTTGATGCTTTGTGGACCACTGCATAGAATTAATTCAACACTACCAAAGCAGAATATAATAACCTGAAATTGACAATGTTACCATATTTTTTTTATTCCAGTTGTGTGATTTTGGATTAGCAAGGCGCTTAAAGGACATTGAGAAGACTAACCCTGGAGATGTAAGCTTTCAATTTTTCATAGCAGTGTTTTCTTTCCTTATGCTGTCATCTCCATTTGGTTACTTTTCCTAGCCTAAATTTGGACTGGCTTGTAGGTGCCACAGCCCATGAGGGGAACACCATGCTATATGGCTCCTGAGTTATTTCGAGAGGGTGGAGTCCACTCATATGCTTCTGATTTCTGGGCGCTTGGTTGTGTTCTGTATGAATGCTATACAGGACGGCCCCCATTTGTGGGCAGGGAATTTACGCAGTTAGTCAAATCTATAATTTCGGATCCCACACCTCCTTTACCTGATAACCCCTCAAGGTCCTTGCAAAATCTGATCGATTGCTTACTCATGAAAGATCCAGCAGAAAGATTACAGTGGTCTGAACTGTGTGAGCACAACTTTTGGAGAACAAGTATTCCGATGGTTTTGCTGCCACCTCAACCTGCTTTTGACAACATGGTCGAACTCTCTGCTACACCATATTTAGCTGAGAGAAATGGTGATAAACCTTCCAGACAGTTAACACCACCCAAGCGTGAGTATAGTGGCCATAGGAGGAAGGATGAAAATTGTACCAAGGCACTCACGACCCCTGTTAAGAATGTGCAAAGTGGCAAGAAAAATGGTGTGAAACCTTCCTGCAAGGCTGATGGCTTCAAAGCTGTAAATATTCTCAGGATGTCTCGCATAGCTAAGGTGAATTTGCAAAGGGAAAGGGACAAGGAGAACTACAGGCGTCCTGCAGAAACATCTGAGAATGAAACGGAAGTTAAGATAGAAAATAATGACATGGAGCTTGATTTTTGTGAAAATCCAGAGGCCGATGCACCAGAGGACACAGATGGATTGGATAATCAAGGTTCCACAGCAAATGATAAATCTCAAGCTGCTGATGGTTGTGAAGAGAATCAGATTGATATACTCAATGATGAGGGTTCAGTTAAGTCTGATATCACGACGAAAACTGAGCACCTTGATGTGGCTACGCCACCAAGTATTTGTATGAGGAAAGCACAACGTGCAAAGGTAGCTCCTATTGCACTAACTGGTTCTGAGCCATCTAACATCAATGAAGCATTCTGGCATCCAACAGATCTTGCAGTCAAACCAGTTATGCCTAGTAAGAAGGCAGATAAAGCTGTGGACACAGTTCCCACGCTTCCTTTTGCAGCTCTTACAGCATCAGACTATATCAAGTTACCACCGGAACAGATGAATGCATTCAATAGTCAGATACTTCAGAGTTTAAGTGGAACTTTTCAGGTTTCAGAAAAACAAAATACCATCAGATACCTGGAGATGTTAAGCATGAACTCAGATGCTGCGAACAAAATAACTAATGGCCCTATTATGTTACTACTTATAAAAATGCTTCGACTGTCCAAAAGTCCAGTCTTGCGTGTCCAAATTGCCTCACTTATGGGGTTGCTAATACGATATTCCACTGCTCTTGATGTGGAGCTTGCAAGTTCTGGAATTTTTAATGCCCTATCGGATGGGTTAAGGGATAAGCATGATAAACTGAGGAGATTCTGTATGGCTACACTTGGAGAGTTATTATTCTACATTTCGACCCAGTCTGATCAAGATACCAAAGAAATCAATGCTCAAGAGTCTCCTTTAAAGGATAACAAGGCTGCAACTTCATGGCAGGTCAGGATTCAAAATAAAGAGTATGGTGTACCTTTGGTTTCTTATTTAGTCAAACCTTTCTTAGATTGTATGGTGTATACATTACCTATGCAGATTACTGGGTGGTAGATATGTCTGATACATGGTTCTAGATCCTGTTGCGGAGCATCTTTTCATTCCTGCCAGTTATGTTCCCAAGAATAAACGTCGAGGAATTGAAATTATGTGAAGTTATATAAGCACACCACAGCAAAACTCAAATACATAGCAATGAATGGAAACATAAAGGCTAATGTGTTTGTGTTTTCAACATAGCACCATAGTTTTTTTATGGAAATCTGAAAAACTAATTTAGCTTACATGGTAAGTTGTAGTGATCTGTACTATGAGAAAAGTTAGTTCCACTATAGTGCTAGTGATAAACATAACTTTAGGATGATATTATAGTATATAGGTTGAAATTGAATTTATTATTAATTAGCATTTTTCTCTAACAATACGATGGCTCTATATTACTTCCAACAAAAAAGCAGTCTGACAATCTGATTAATTTAGGCCCTTGTTATTTTTCCCACCAATTTGGGAAGATGCCATATTTTACTTATTTGAGTGGAGAATATTGACATTATTTACTTCAGTTTCAATGATTATCATTTTGCGGAATCATACATAGGTCATGTGTTTTTTTTTTGTAATTAGGTAGAGTAAATATGCTTTGAAGGAGTCGTTCCCATGATTTAACTTGTTTGAGTTGGAAATCTTACAGGTTCCTAGTGCTGTAATTGCTCTGGTGTCATCTATCCTGCGAAAGGGTGAAGATGATCTTACACAACTATATGCCTTACGAACAATTGATAACATATGTAGCCAAGGAACAGAGTGGACATCACGTTTTGCTTCCCAGGATGCAATTGGACATCTGTGCTATATCTATAAAGCACCTGGAAAGCAAGAGAGTACAAGGTTCATTGCTGGGTCATGTTTATCTCGTCTTGCTCGCTTCAGTCCATCATGTATTCATTTAATACTGGAGAAGCTGTCATTCAAGGATATTGCATGCACACTCATCAAGGGAAATCCACGTGAGCAGCAGATTAGCCTGAATATTCTCAATTCAGCGTTAGTTAACAGTCACACTGTAACAAACATGAACCGCTATGTTCTTTCATTATCGGATGACAAACAATTGGTTCCTGGGCTCATTTCTCTGATAGAACAGGGAACTGATGTTCTGCGTGGGAAAGCACTTTTGTTTGTAGCTCTTCTTTGCAAGAACAGTCGAAGGTGGCTTCCCCATTTCTTTTGCAATGCAAAATTAATATCAGCAGTCGATAGATTGGGAAAGGAGAAGGAGGGTTTCATTCACCAATGTGCAGAAGCATTTGTGCAGTTGGTTGCTTCTTTAGTCCCTGCTATTCTTGACACAATCTCCAGTGACATACAGCAGGTTATGGCTGGCAAACGCCATGGGCCAGTTACTGCTTTAGCTGGACGAGCTCATCCAAAGAGCACAATCCATCTCTTCCCTGTCATCCTCCATCTTCTTGGTAGTGTATCCTTCAAGCACAGAGTTGTGACAAGTGAAGTATTGATTCAGTTGGCAAATCTTATAAAGATTTTGGAGGCACCCTTTCAGGTACGATTTCTGAACTATATGGATATTACCCTATTGAGAGTATATGGAGACTTCGCAACTTTGAGTTGTTTTGCCTTAACAATGTTTCGTATTGCATAATGTATTATCTGAAATAAATCTTGACCTTGCCAGATTATTTACATCCATCTTTGTACTTTCAGGCTAGGGATGATTTCCAAATGACATTGTTGCGAGTTCTTGAGGCAGCTACGGAGGAGCCCTCTGTTATACTTGATGAACATAAAACATTCACTGGTCGCATCCTTCCAAGCTTATCGATCTTATACAAGGGCAATAAAGATGGTGATGCCAGATTTCTGTGTTTGAAGATACTCTCAGATGTGATGATTGTGATCTTCAGTGATTCTTCAGTAACTGCTGATGAACAAGTGATAGCTAACTTGAAATTGATCTCCCAGAAACATTTTCTGCCGCTGTATCCTTCATTTGCAGAGGATGAAGATCCCATACCCATATACGCACAAAAACTTCTAGTAATGCTAATGGAACATGATTGTGTGAAAGTCTCTGATATCCTGCACAAAGCAACGGTATCCCAATGCTTTGAGTTCTTGCTAGGAGATTTGTCGAATGCAAATGTAAGCAATGTCAAGCTTTGCTTTGCTCTGGCATCTGCTCCCGAGATGGACACCCTTATTCTTTCTCAACTTCAAGTTGTTAGAAGACTAGGGACTTTGCTTGAGTTTGTCGCGGCGAAAGAAATGGATGATTTTCTTGAACCAACCCTGGAACTTTGCAGAGCTTTCATCATCCGCGGCACCGGCAGCAGCAGAAGTGTCGCCCTTTCCAAAGAGCCAGCGCTTCTTGTTGACAGTGCCTTCAGCATGAGCATTGCTGTTGATCAACAATCTTGTATCATGGATATATGTGATTTTGGTGGCAATATGGGTATTTTTCTTGAGCTAGTTGGCAGTTCAGATCCACAGATAAGTGATTTAGCATCAGATTGTGTGGTGTTGTTACTCAAGGCAGCACCTCGAGAGGCTACAGTGGGCTTGTTGACCAATCTTCCTAAACTAAGTGCTGTCCTGGACCTGCTGAAGCATGACAGCTGCCTATTGCTGACTCGCTTATTATATGGTCTAGCCTTCTCTTGCAGACAATATCTAGCCCAGGGAATGATTCTATCAATATCAATATCAGCTTTGATGCGAGTAGAAGCACTTGTTTCAGCTTTCAAGCTCTCCGGTGATAGCCGTCTTGCTGAGGCTGCTTCTTATTTGGGTGCTGAGCTGCAGCGCTTACCTCGCTGTGGTTAAGCAGCGGTGGAGCATGCAGGCTGCTTCTATTGTACATGTGATCTTATTAATAGGATGGCCTTGTATTCGTTCACCCTTCATGCAGCATATACATGAACTGATCAAGTAGCAATGACATCATCAAGTACAGGTATATTACAACAGTGTCCATCACTCCATCTTGTTGATCTCAATTGCCACAATTGCTGGTTGGTACCCTTGCTCATCGATGTGCAGAGACGGTTTATGTTTATCATTTATGTGAGAGGAAGGGCTAGAAGCAACTAGAGGGCAACACACTTACGTGCATTTCGATGCCAATTTTAGTTGGCAATTAGCCATTTCAGTTCCATGTAACTCTTGGTACTTGTAATGTCTTCTAGAATACTGTAGTCCCATATGATCATGTGTACATCATCGACAAACTCCTGTTAAGTTACATGTACTTGTACTGTCTAAGAGTTCACAAGCTCCTGAGTCTTGATGCTATTTGTGTAGCACTCACAATAATGATAGGGGTGGTTCATTTTAGAACATTTAGCATCTTCAGCTAGGAAAATTCACAGTAACTGGCTGACTGATCAGTCACTGTTTGCTTTTCACCTCTTGTTCCTTGCAAAATATTTTCTTGGGATCCTTTGATGAGTTTTGCCTTATATAACCTGGAGAAAGCACTGATAAATTTTTCGTATTCATATTTCACCACCAATTGTTCCTGCGTGTGACTTGACCATATCCTTTCTGGTTGTTGTTATTGCCGTGTGCGATTGGTGTAGACTTATTATGCACTGTATCTATCCGACCCATAACTTGTACAGAACCAATCCAGAGAAACGGATGCACGCGCATAAATTGTTTGCTTCTGGTATTTTTCCATTTAAGAAATAACGACTTGTCCATGCCTCTGCACAACTAGTTGCTTGGAAAATTTTCATCTGTAAAGCGGTGTGTCTATCTTTGAGCTCAATTGGATGGCTGGATAGTTGAGGTGTTACAGGACCATAAATCTATACAATGGACTGATTGCCAATCGAAAACATGTATTATACTTTCGTTTTTGGATTGATAAATAAAATTTTGAATTCTCGAGTAGGTGGGAAACTTACCAGGTTTGTTCGGTCGTTCATACTTGTAGCCAATTTACAATAGGGATTCTTACAGTTCAATGAATCGTTGTAGTAGTTACCAGAGGTAAGTTGAGCAAAAACTGTAACAGTCTGGATTAATGAGAGCTTTTATAGACGTCCGAAAAATGCAAATACCAATCTAGTCTACATTTGTGTTTTCGTTCTTAACGATAAAGTTGTACAGTGAATACAATTCTTCTATAATCCACCCCATTGCCCTCGTGTATACAGAAAAAATAGTCTGATGATGTCAAAGCTATGACCTAATAAAGCTAAAATACATGCAGCTGATTTCTTCCTTGTACTTTACAGTCACTGAATTCACCTGCTCCATGAGTGAAAGGCTTTTCCTTCTTCAAACAAAATTCAATGGCATAAATTCGTACCAGAAATGCGTGGTCCATGATGCTGCAACAAAGCAAAAAATGTCATTGAGATTCTGCAGATCAGTTGACCCAGAGACAGAGACTTCAACCACCATCACATAAGATCGATATACGCCTTACAATAGGAACATATCCACGCGTTCTTCAACAGCAAAGCCAACGACGTCGTCGTCTACACCAGCGCACGCAGCGCACGCCTGCAATTGAAGCCTTCTTTGTTTCTGCATCGAATCACCAGGCGGAAGCGGAGCGGAGCGCGGGCATGGGGAAGGTGTGCCTGCTGTCCGTCGACGAGGACATCTTCACGGCGGTTGTCGTCGTCACCGTCGTCGTCGTGGTGCTCGCGGTCGCCTCCTCGCAGGCTCCGGCGCGCCGCCGCGTCTTCTACCTCTGAGCACGATCGACAAAGGGCATAGCCTTTTGCAACTGAAGTTCTATATCTCAGTGCGTGTAATTAATTAATTGTGCAGCTTGTGCTAACTGGTGAGATAGCTCGTGATCGTTGTGTCGTGTCTCGTTCTTGTTGGGGACCTGCATGACATTCTTCGTCTTGTATGTGCTTGTGTTTGCATAACCAGTTTGGTGTATTGACGTTTGAACAATTTGTTTACGCAAGCTTGGTTTGGTCAGATGGTGCGTTTATGTTTTTTTTCCCCTTTTCATGATTTCATCCATGGATACCAGATGTCAGTCAGAGATTCAGAGAACGTGAAATCTGAAGAAACGCGGGCATATACATGAGTAATGGATGCAGGTGGCGCCTCGTATGACCATGCAGATTTTTGCCGACCATGGAGATTGAGCTATAGAACTACTTTTTAATGCCTTATCATCAAACTTTGGTTTGGTGTATTTTGCTTGAACTTATTTGGCAGACGAATGTGCTGCAAAACTCTATAATAATTGGTTGCAGCCTTCGTAGGCAAAAGCCGGGATCTTTACCCATTACCTAAAGAAATATACGAGTAATTTGCTCATTCTTACAGCCGACTCCAGGCAAACATTGATACAGATTCCAACATTGTTTTTACCTTTTAACCAATCACGGACTACTCAAGCCGATTACTGCATCCATGAACCTTATCTGCAGATCATAAGTAACAGCATCAGTTTTACTGCAATACGCTACCTGGCAAATGGCTACCGTTTGCAGTGCCCACGCTTAAGTGTGCAGCCAGGACATCACCATTTACCATTACCATAGCTCATCCAGGACAATGCCTACGCAAGCTTCAGAACAAGAAACAGCAACATGTTATGCGTGCAAGATCTGAATATGGCACCGAAGAAGATAGAACATAAGCTTTGAAACAAAATTATCCTAGATTAAAATATATAGAACTGCAAAACTACACACAAACAATTTGTATTATGCAGTTATTACATATATGTGCCCCTCTGCAACCGTATCTATGAAAAATCACATGTACGCCTATAAACCAAAAATGAATCCATGTACGCTATAGGACAAGTTTGAGTGCAGCATACTCCACCGGTGAAATCTTTGAAGCGCTCACTCTGGTGAAGTTCAACACTTCCACTGCACATTACTCCTTCTCCTAACATCCCTTTTTGTAATATGCAGTTCATTTATTTCTTCAAAATGTATGCTCCGTAAGCATACTTGTTGCACCATGCCAAAACTTAAGCAGACGTCTGAGAGAGAGAGAGGCTCCGACAAGTTATCGCACTATGCTTCCCTTCTCCTGGCGCCTCCAGGCCTCGGCCCAAACATTGGCATCTGCGAGCGCACGCTCTCTATCAATGCCATTCGGGGCTACTCTGCCCCTTCCTGCACGATGTGAACCGCTCCAGCAAGTTTCCTTCACTTCGGGTATGACGTGATTTGTCTGAGCATGCATCGGCATATGAGCTTCCTGTTGATTAGGCATTTTGGTGTCTTGGTTAATCTGATCGTCCAACTCTCTTGACGAAGAAGGACCAGCCAGGTTACGACGAGGAGCAGTGTTATTCCTTTCAAATGGTTGTGACGCCAAATAAGAGAGGGCAGCAGCAACTTCCCTAATGGGAGGCCGATTTTTGGCTTTCTCCTGCAAACACATTGCAGCAATAGCCAAGGCCTGGTATAAACCCCTCCTTGGGAATTGACCTTTCAACAAAGGATCAGCCATCTTGGGAAATTTCCTTTGGTCTTTGAACAATGGACGAGCCTGCACAGAAGGATTGTAGAAAATTCAAAATCAACATATATTTATGCTCCTTATCTAGAACATACATTTGTGGTATCAAATGGGGAAAACCAAGAAGCGCCAAAATAATTCAAGCAACGGTTCTGTCACTACTGATGAGGCCCATACAGTATCAAGTTTAAAAAGAGGAGCATTCTAAACAGGAATTAAGATGCATCATGCATACAAATATGAACATGGTTGATAAAACTCTTGATTGCCAGAAAAAGGTTCACACCATAATTCTTCAAGATTCTAGATATCGTTGATAATCATCATCCTTTTAGACAGAATCAGAAAAAGAAACACTAAATATATACTGATAATATTAACCATAGCAAAATTCAAGAAATATATATCAATAATAGCATGACGCTAATCTTAAAGCGTCTAAATAATTATTGGGTGATTATTCCAATAATTCCCCTGGGCATTAAACTGCATTTAGTTTCTCATCATACCAATATGATTATTCAGCCCGATAGAAAAAAATGATTATTCAGTCACTTGATTGCATTTTGAAATTGACTAATACATACCCATGCAACTAAGTCCTGTTCCCCAGGAGGTCGGTCACTATCAAGCGCTCTTCGCCCTGTGATTAGCTCAAGGAACACGACACCAAAACTATAGATGTCAGACTTAATTGTTAGCTTTCCAGTTGAGGCATATTCAGGAGCACAATAACCGTACGTCCCCATGACACGGGTTGTCACATGAGTCTGATCACCCAGAGGACCAAGTTTTGCAAGTCCAAAGTCGGACAATTTTGCATGATACCCTTCACCAAGAAGAATGTTTGATGGTTTAATATCTCGGTAAATAACTGGAGGATTTGCCTTCTCGTGCAGGTATTCCAAACCAGCAGCTGCACCAGCAGCTATCTTCATCCGTGTTTTCCAATCTAGAGGTTCCCGATCGGGTCCAAGATCTGTTGAAAGCATCAACAGTAATTTTTTAAGGGATGTCCAGTAAGTAACAGCAAAAGAATGTAAAGGACAAACATGGATGAGCAGTAAAGAAATGGAAAATCATCATAGAAATAACAAATCAGTGACGGGGACTTCAGGGAAAATAGAATTCTAAAGGCACTTTAGTCCCTAGTAAGCAATGCTTAAAGAAAAAATATATGTATATCCTTGTACCTCAAATCCATTTTACATTTTTGTTTTTTCCTGTCACCCAAATGTGTAATAGGAACTCACTGTTAATGACTTATAGGTCATAGGCTACAACAGTTGATCTTGCCATATTCAAGTACTTAGACATTCTTTATTAAGGGGAAAAAGTTGATGATGCGAACCAGCAGCACCAGATAAATAAGCCAAAAGGCAGTTGCATAGACCCAACTACACCTGAATCAGTGGCACATTTCTTTTTCCCATATGAGACTGATAAAGAAGGTCCTACCATCTTACAAATTATGGCAACACTACAAACTGAGCCCGGGATCTTCCACTGCTTTCGATATTGTGGATATAGTAATTTCCAAAATAAAACATCAAAACTAACCATGCAGATGGTCTTCTAGTGATCCCAATGGCATATACTCATAGACAAGCAAGCGCTGATTTCCATGAACGCAGTACCCGTACAAATTCACTAGATTAGGATGATGCACGAGGCTGAGCATGAGAACCTCCACAAGAAATTCTCTGTTCCCCTGAAGCCCATTTAGGTCAAGTTGTTTCACTGCAACGACCTGCCATGTCGAAATTGTGGAAGCAGCATTAGACATATACATACAAAATACAAAGATGCTCTCGACACTCACATTGTCATTACCAAAATGAAAAGTTTCATATTATCAGTGAATTCATTGTTATTTTTTGTCGCAAATTTGTGGGTTTGCTGCATAACTAAATAACGAGAAGCATGGCCAGGAATCACAGACCTGTCCATCACTAAGAGTTGCTTTGTACACAGAACCAAATCCTCCTCGCCCCAAGAGACAATCCTGCCTGAAGTTTTTTGTAGCATCAGCAAGCTGACGGAACGTGTAGATTGTCGCTTCATCATGTCTACCAATTAACTGGCTTCCTTCCATATGTATCATTGTCTGAGTCTTCAGTGGGCAACTTTCTGCAGATTTTAAATGATCTTCTGTTAATGACACAGTCATAATCAGTACTCACACACTGTCTAGGAAATAAGACTACAAGGACACCAGCAATTTTCTTATAGTTCCTCTATGTTTCTATCCATTCTTGACGACATTTTCCCTTTTGGTGCTCAAGAACCAATTTTCCTCAAGACTTCAATTTCCTTTCTGCTACTTTATTCCCAATTTTCTTTTATTGATGAGGTTACATGAGCTATGAGTTTTTTTATTGTGGGAACTATGGTGCAACTTACAGGAATTCTTCCTCAAGGTTAGCCAAGCAAAGAAAAGACTTGCCGTTCAGAAAGAAATAAAAAAAAATGTTGATGGTGGACAATAGTTCTCCACTGTAAACATCTAAGCGAGAACCGTGCAGCGGGCTATCATTCCCAAGACCCCAACCAACCAAAAATCAATCGAGTTCAGAAATCACGATTCCTTTCACATAATTAAACACGCCTCCCATAGTAAGAACACGTTTTTAACACGGTAGGTGCAAGTAGAAGCGTCTGAATACCAAAAACAAGATGCTGCTGCATCGACCAAGCATCGAGAAAGCAAAAAACAAAACCAAAAGAAAGAAAGACATGCGCATCATCACCTGAGGCGACTTGATGATTGATCCTGAACTGCTCCCCCTCCTTCTCGTCGCCGTCCTCCTCCCCCACATCCTCCTGGGGACACCGGAACAAGCACGCCAAGAAGCCCATCTCATCACCCGGTGCAAGCTCAAACACCTCCAGCAGGAGGAAATCAAGGCAAATCCCCGTTTCTTGGTCGCCTGTGAAGAAGATTATGCGCCGCACTGCAGCTGCTAAGAACAGATGAAATTTTCCAGGTCCGTCCAGAAGAAGGAAAAAGAGAGCAGAGATGGATGGATAGCAGCATGCGGCCAAAAAGTCTGCTCACACAGGGGAAGGAGATATAAAAACTGTGTGAAAGCGCAAAAAGAAAAAAAAAACAATGGAAAGGAATAAAGGAAAAGTCAGCATCATCGATGGGGATGTCGGGGACTCACTAACTGCCTGATTAATTGTTAATTAAGAGGTGCTTAATTTTGCCGGGCAAATTGCACATGTATCCCTGTGGACTTATTTATTTCGACCGAACCACGAAGACAAACATTCAAAAGCCGACGGCGCCCAACTCAAGTGAAAGTTGGAACCGAACAAGCAAAATCGGGACCCTGCTGGGGTATTGTTCGATGTTTTATGATGAAGTTCATGCTTTTATTTTCCTGTGTGTTGTAAATTACTCCTATTGCTTTTATTCGAATAGAATAAGTTTTATTTTTTATCTATATTGTTTGGTCTCGCCTAGCTGGTCCCGACCCGAGTGGCTAGGACCGCCAGCTCCAGGAGCGTTGGCTCCTGTTGATGCTTGGCTGGTAGCCCGGGTTCGAGGATCGCAGGCACCTCGGCGCTGTGGAGACTATTTTCTGCAATATGGCTCTGGTCTCTGCAGTGCTAAAAAAATCCTCTCGCTCCTCCGTTAGTCCAAAGCACAGGTTAAGTACTCGCGCCGATTCTCACCGGCCTGCTGAGTCCCTGTGTATGGTGTGGAGGAGGGTTTGGAATGCCCGGGGGCCGTCATACCCCCGCATGTCGAGTTTTTTTCTATATTGTTTGGTCTCCGGCCAAACTCAAGCGTAGGCTTCATTGATTTGTGGCCCAGCCTATACTGAGCTCAAAAATGGGCTACGACAGGTTACCCTACGAATATGTCTGATCAAATTGCTGTCAAGTTTTTTTAGTTGGACACCATACCATGCCTAGTTAAATTAACTTTTGCATATGTGCGTCAAAACTCAAAAGACCTAAACTAGTTGGCGTGAAAAGTAGCATGCCTTTTGACCTGTTAAACAGCTTACTACATAACATGCTTTAAACAAAACAACCTGCATGAGGTAATAACCGGATTGGCAAAAGAAAATGTTTAATTGACAGGGTTCTGGCTAGTCAAATACTGTTAGCGTTCCCATGGAAATTAAATAATTGTTGACACACAAAAAATGCAAGAGGAAGTACTATAAGGTGCACACGAGCAGTTTTTTTTTTCTTTCAGACAATTGTTCAACAAGAGAAGATTGTTCAACGTCATTTGAAATGGTTTGGACAAATAGAGCGCAGACCAACGGAAGCGGCATTGCGCAACGGAAGATTACAAGACGTTGCTAATGTTAAGATATGCGGGGGTAGACCAAACTTGGCGTCGATGAATCCTACTCTGCAAAAGAATCCTTTAATGATTTGATTCGGTGCTTCGACCATCCTTTTTTTGAAAAAAAACTTCTTTCTATACTTCCTACCGAACATCGTGACTCTCTAAGGTAGGGATGGCAACGGGTAGATTACCCACGGGTTTTGCTTGCTCAAACCCTTACCCGACAGGAGAAACTTATACCCGACCCCATACCCACATCCGCGCTCGGACGGGAAGTTGCTCCCATACCCACACCCGCGCGGGTAACGGGTACCCACGGGTATCCCATACCCATCAAATTAGAACAATCGTCATCTATAACCTTAACAAATAAACATAATTACAATAAATATCATAAGCATATACTCCCTCCGTCCCTGTATATAAGGGATCGGAGGGTTCAAACCAGGAAACAGTGTAGAACGAAAATGACGAACATGCCCCCGTAAAGAGGAATCTTCTGCCACACAGAGTTCTCCTCATTAATGCCCGCGTACCCATGGACTGCGGCGGAAGGGAGGCACCGAGCTGCGGGCTCATCGATGGTGTAGATCTCGTCGCTGCTGTTCTCCTTCCCCGCCACCGCACTTCTCCTCCCGCCTTTGCCGCCGCCATCCATGGCCCGCGCCTCGCTCCCGTTGTGCGAGGTGGTCGCGGCGAAGGCGACGGCGGGCGGCAGGGACTGGATCGGCTCGGCGGCGCTCGACAGGGACTGGCGCGGCGCGGCTGCGACCTCGACCGCTCGACGACGCGCGACGGCGTCGACCTCGTCTGCAGGCCCAAAGCGGCGTGGCGGCAGCGGGCCCAAAGCGGCGGCGCGCGAGAGGATAAGGTCGAGAGGGTGGGAGCGGTGCGGGCGGGTGGGTGAGAAAGCTACCGCCGCGTGGGTCCCACTGTCCTCCGATTCCTTATATTTAGGGACAATTGAAAAACGCTTGGATCCCTAATAAAAAAGGATGGAGGGAGTATATATAAAGTCTCTCATCTTTATAGATCAAATATGCCATTGAACCTATATGACAACAAATTAAGCATAAGTTGATTAAGTTCAAGACAGAAACATGACTAAATGATTATATATTCGGGTTTGCGGGTGCAACGGATACAGGATATGGCTGCCCATATCTATACCCGCCATACCCATAGGTGTAACTTTTTACCCATTTCGATACCTATGGGTTCAAATATATCTCATATCCGTCCCCAAATAGGGTATTTACCCGTCGGGTATCGGATAACGGGTACCTATTGCCATCCCTACTCTAAGGTCTACTATACGTGGGAGTGCGCATTGTGGATTGTGATAAGTTTGAATTAGGCATGACAAACGTGCGTGGATCTCTGGTGTAGAGACGTTATCTATGTTGGGGTTCGAACGAACGAACGAACGAGGAGTACGTACGTGCACTGGTAACTCTCAATTACGCTTGGTTTTTTTTGCAGGTGATCGAGTTGCACCCAGCTAATATTGCGACGTGCATCCCGACCTAATCAATCTCTCGCTCATCCTCGGCCTGCGACGGTTGATAAATCGGCCAACCAGTCGACCGGTTCCGCGCGTCCTGCTGGGAGCTAGAGAAGCGCGGCGCACGCGGACAGCGACCTGCGACGACGACTCGCCCCGGACCGGGACCAGCTGGACCGGAGCCGTACGTGGGCGCGCGCGCGCGGTCGGCCACGATCCGAATCAGACGCCGCCGGCCGGGCGGCCGGTTCGGCGCTCGCGCTCTCTCTCTATCTCTGGTGCGGTTGGTGCGGCCGTTTGGCCGTGCGCCGGCGGCGGCGTGGCGTGGTGCGGCGCCGCCCACCTGTCGTGCTCGATCAGGCTAGAAGCTGCTGAGTGGCGGGCGCACCACTCTTTGCTGCCGCACCGCACGGCGTTGGTTTTGTGCCAGTGCCGTTCGTCGTTCCGGTTCGATGTGATGGATGGCGCCGCGTTCGTACGTCCACCACGCGACGTGCGTCGGCGGCGTCTCAGAAGTCAGACCAGCGCCTGACACGAGTCACCGGAACCTACTAGGAGTACTAGTACTAGCTTGGATCGGATCCCCATGCTGATCGATGTGACGCGGCGATGAATGAAGGAAGCCGTCGAACCATCTCATCGACATCGACTCCGCTCCGTTCCCTCGATGTGCTTCCTCGGCATCATAAATACTCGGGTCCGCAAAATGGTGCTAATCCAGGGGACGATGCATCTACACAGAAAAGATGGCTTTGAAATTGACCGTGTCGAGCTTATTTGAGCAGAATCAGGCACATCCACTGACGGACTCTCGCCACAGGTCGTTTTCGGTGTCAATTCACACGTGGGCAGATAATATAGCATCCGATGACCAATATATGGGCTCTGCAGACTGCAGCGTCCACTGGGCTTCGCCTTTCATCACATGACCCGTTCCACCACACTGGCCCACTGGCCCCGTCCTTTTCGAACTATTTCTTTTTTTTTAGAAAAGCGCCCTTTTTGAATCGAGAATTTGAGATGCTCGGAGTACTACTCTTTTTGATTCATGAAGGGAAGTTTAGATGCTGTTACTGCTCGCACCATTTGTCATGGACGTATCCTTGTTTTCTCGTACTTGCATGCATGTACATACATGCCATGTGAAACGTCGAGAAAAAAGTTTCTCTGCTCCGGCCGTTCAGTGGTGGGCGCCCTTTTGGTCAACAGGTTAGCACAGGACTTTTTTTATTTTGACAACGAAAAAAACCAAGTGGCACCGAAAAATATCTTCATCACTTCTTTCAATTTCAGGCGGCTGCTGCTGCTGCTGCTCCGGTTCGTCGCGCCGTATCACGAAAGCAAAGCGTGCACGTGCGCTGGAGACGCCATGTGTACCTCTCCTTTTCCTCTCCCCGTTCCTTCACCCTCACGTTAGACCCCTCCGCCATCTCCCCTCCATTCGCTTCATTCGCTTGCGGTTGTTGCAGCCAGCTCTCATCTCACTCTCTCTGTGTGTGCGGACGAATCATCATCATGACAGTTGGTTGACCTTGTCCCGTCTCAAGAACAGCATATATGTTCGTGCATGCCTTCCTAGGCCTGGAAAAGATGCTTTCAGGGCAACGCACCTAGCTAGCTAAAGTGCCCTTGCTTCATAGGGCAGGTAGTGATTTAGTAGTAGCCATTTTTGGTGAAATCGAACTAGTACTCAAGTCAAGACGATTCATTGGAATGCAAGTTTCTTCTTTTATGTAGGAAAGGTGAATTTCACATTTGTCTGGAAAGTTATAACATTCTTTTATCATAGATATGAAGCAATTATAACTTGTAGAACCAGCGATCTTCTTGAGATTGTTTGATGCCTTTTAGAAAGGAAAAAATGTAATAATACTATAACAAAAAGGTTAAAGGTTTTTTTGGTAAAGAAAAGATCGAATATCTCGTGCAACTTTATTATCGGATAAGTTGCATGACACAAAACCATCGATTGAAGCCAACAAAACCAACAGAGAGGACAATACTTGGTTTGCGTGAAAGAAACACAATACACCAGAGACGAAACACTCCCCCGTTAAAAGCCCAAGCAACACGAAACAAATGCCATGCTTTGCGCACATAGACATGAACGGAGCACTCCCGCGTCAAAAATCTCATGCCTAGGTGAAACGGACGCCATGCTTTGCGCACATAAACGCGGGCGTCGTGCTTTGCACACATAACGGTTTGACGGTGCGTATAAAAGACGCGCCGCTCAATCAATTACTTCAACAAAACACGGCATGACTACGTGAAAACCGGCACAATGCCTTGCGCGCTTTAAGTGCTGGTGCTATCTCTTACGCATGGAAAGTGCGGGCGCTATATGGCTCCATACGATGCGTGTAAGAGATGAATCAGATGATGCTCGATCAGTTATAGCTGGTAGAACCAATGACTTTCTTGAGATTGCTTGATGCCTTTTAAGAGGAAAACAAATGTAATATTATAACAAAAAAGTTAAAGATTTTTTTTTAAAAAAAGATTGAATATCTCATTCAACTTTATTATCGGATAAGTTGCACGACACAAAACCATCGATTGAAGCCAACAAAACCAATAGAGAGGACAACACTTGGTTTGCGTGAAAGAAACACAATACATCAAAGACAAAACAATCCAACCCCAAGCTACGCGAAACGGATGCCATGCTTTGCGCACATAGACATGAGCAGAGCACTCCCGCGCCAAAAGTCCCATGGCTATGTGAAACGGGCGCCATGCTTTGCGCACGTAAACCGTCATGCTTTGCACAGAGAAACGTTTTGATGGTGCGTAGAAAAGATCGATGTGTCACTTGATCAGTTACTTCAACAAATCACGGCATGACTGCGTGAAATCCGGAGCCATGCCTTGCGCGCTTTAAGTGCGGGTGCCATCCCTTACGCATGGAAAGTGCGCATGCCATGGCTCCAGACGATGCGTGTAAGAGACGAATCAGATGATGCTCGATCAATTACTTCCACGAAAGCGAAACCACCAACAAAACACCAGCAACGTCATCCCATTAAATTAAATTCTCATGTTATACGATCACAAGTAATAATAATTAAAAACAAACTCCACAATCAACATAGCTTCACCCTTAAGCGCCATAAAACACGTTTAGATCCAACCGTTATCGCCCCCCACATTTATGCTGCCAAGGAAATCACCATAAATCCGTCCTCTGGATAGCTAAGCTACCTCAAGCGTGGTCCTGCAACAAAGGCAACGTTCCAGAAAATAATAAACCTTTTTTCAGATAAAAAAAGCGCAGGGGAAAAGAAAACAAGCCCCCTACCCTCATAAAAATACCGGACAGGTGCACGCGGCGCGAGCAAAGGCGCGAGACAGTGGTGGGAAAACTCAGCGGAAAAATAGAGAGGAAGAAAAATAGAGAAAAGACAAGAGAGGAGGGAGGAGCACCGGAGCAGTAGCCTCTAGCCTGCCACACCACAGTGGTGGAAGGAAAGGGAAGGCAAACGAGGGGGACGAAGAAAAAAAACCAGCGCCTCCGATCTCCTCTCCTCCCGCTCCGATCACCTCCCCGCCCGATCGCCGCGTCCGGAAGCTTTCCCTCCCCGCCGCAACGCCATGGACCCGCACGCGGACGAGGCGGCCGCCGGTGAAGACGGCCGCGCGAGCCCCGGCACCGGCCTCGAAGGTACTGCGTCCTTTTCTTGTTTCGCTTAGATCTCTTGTAGCCCGTACGGCTGGTGGATCTCGGTGGATTCGGGGCTGACGGCCGGGCGGGCGAATGCGTGGTTGCAGGGCCGATGTGGAGGCTGAGGCTGGACGGGACCGGCGGCGGCGGGGAGGGGCAGGAGGAGGACGGGGAGGTGGCGCGGCTGCCGGAGCGGCCGGGCGAGGCGGACTGCGGCTACTACCTCCGCACGGGCGCCTGCGGCTTCGGGGAACGCTGCCGCTACAACCACCCCCGCGATCGCGGCGGCACTGAGGTGAGCGCGCGGACGCTGCTTACCCGCCTTCCGCCTCCTCTTTCGCGCGAAATCTTGAACCTTTCCCGATCTGACGCACCACCGCCCTGGTGCGAGTGAATGGCTACGCTTGAGTAGATTTTCCATGCGATCGAGGTAATTACTGTGCGGCCCCTTCAGAATCGGGCTGCAGAAAGTAGCGATTTTGGTAATGCGGTTCTTTCTTTAGTGGATTGTGAGCGCAGCGCTCGTGAAATTTCTCCCTGGCGTCTTATTATCAGTGATCAGGCGTCGGCATCAGAGCTTGGATCGTGGTGCTTGTTAGCTGGACGTCAACAGCCTCCTGGGAGCTGATTTTCCAGTCGTATTTCTTGTTTCCTTCAAACTTACTAGTTTGTCTTTATTGGCTCCTTCCAATTGTGCCGGGTTGTAATAAATGCATTGACTGAGGGCCTTGCCGCCACTTCGTTATTCCTCAGTTTAGATGTTGTCATAGAGATCCTGATGAGTAGTAACATAAAAACTTGCCTTTTTCCCATTTGGTAGATACATATTTCATATGTTAGATGTGAAGAAACAAAAGGTGTGGTAGTATTTGTATTGAACCTTCTTATTATCAATGCTGATAGTTATCTCTGTTTTTTGCATAGTACTTCAATACTTCATATGACGTCGTTGATCAGTATTTGTTGGTGCCATGTAGCTTAAAGTTACTCTGTACCCTGAATTACGGATTAGATGCCTTCTGATGAGCTATACCTGTGAAAGATCACAACTTTGATTGCAATTGTTACTTAAGTATGCTTCTGATCACATGTCGTTAGTCCCAAATGATTTAGGATCTCTGATATCTGTTTTCAAAAATTCTTTAGTAGCCTTCTTTTTTTTTGTTTTCCAATAGAATTCTGGGGAATGGTTTTGGAAATTCTCTTGAAGTGCCAAACTGATTAACTTTCTTTGTTATTATTTTTAAAAAATAGTTTGGTGGAGGCGCAAAGAATGGAGCAGCATCAGACTTCCCAGAACGATTGGGTCAACCAGTATGCGAGGTACATTACACTGTGAGACTATCAAACTCAAATTTATTTTTCTTTAAAAAAGATGAGCATCAGTCGCACATTTGAGCCTACATGTGGTAATTCCTGCAGAACTATTGTACTCACCCAGTGTTACATGTATTTGCTCCTTATCCGCAAGAGTACAATGTGCACAAACAAAAAAAGAAGCATCACTCATTGTATATTACTCCCTCCGTTCTTAAACTGTTGTCATTAAGACAACAATTCTAAATGAACTGGAGTTGATGTCCTAATGACAAAAATTTGAGAATGGAGGGAGTATGTACTTATGCCAATAGATTTGTTGATTTTTGGTTTTTTAATGCTTATTCTTTTGTTTTCCACAGTATTATTTGAAGACTGGGACTTGTAAATTTGGTTCTAATTGCAAATATCACCATCCTAAGCAAGATGGCTCTGTACAATCTGTTGTGTTAAACAACAGTGGACTCCCTCTACGCCCAGTATGAAAATTCTCCTACAATTTTACTTCCTGGCAATATTTTCTAATATATTTTTTCCACAAATATATTGATATAAATAAAATGCAGGGGGAGAAGGAATGCTCCTATTATATGAAGACTGGGCAGTGCAAGTTTGGTTCTACATGTAAATTTCATCATCCAGAATTTGGTGGTGCTCCAGTGACCCCTGGAATATATCCACCATTACAGCCGGCATCTGTGCCCTCCCCTCATGCATATGCTTCTCTGGCAAATTGGCAAATGGGAAGGTCACCTGTAGTTCCTGGATCGTATATGCCGGGTTCATACACTCCAATGATGGTCTCATCAGGAATGGTTCCATTGCAAGGATGGAGCCCTTATCCGGTAAATTATTGTACATAATGCTCAGAATAGGGCTGTTAATTTATAAATGAATTGAAAGGGGTCACAACAGCGAATTTGTGTGAAGATGTAAAGAACATGAAAAGACATTTTTGTAAGTTAGTCTAAAACGAGAAATGTAATCATTGTCTATGCAAGAGCTAAATGGCATAAATATGTTGTGTGAAAATACTTGGTGGTGCTAACAAAATAAACATTGTAGGGAAATACAATTAACTAGTCCTTAAAATAATAGAAAGCAAACTAAGGAAAATTATTATGCAACCAGAAGAAAGTTCTATAGTTCTCAAATTTTAAGTCTTATGTTTTATGCAGGCATCAGTAAACCCTGTAGCATCAGGTGGAACACAACAAACTGTCCAAGCTGGCCCATTGTATGGCATTGGGAACCATGGATCTTCCACCGCAATTGCTTATGGCAGTCCATATATGTCATATTCTCCATCAGCTGGACAATCAAGCAATAATCAACAAGAACATCTATTCCCTGAGCGGCCAGGGCAGCCCGAGTGTCAGTTCTACATGAAAACTGGACATTGCAAATTTGGAGCTACATGTAAATATAATCATCCTCGAGACTTGAGTGCTCCTAAATCCAATTATCTGTTCAGCCCTCTTTGCCTTCCACTTCGTCCGGTGAGCAGCCTGAACATATAAATATGTTGCAGTAACTAATGTATTGCAGTTTAGAAGATAAGCTTCACTTCTATTGAACTGCTTATCTCCAAGAGTCGTTGCATCACTATCCAAATGATCAATTATCAAGCTTAGCATATTTATTTTAATTCTTTCTCCATAAAAATTATTGGCATGTTAAAGAGTGGTAACTGGCAAAGTTCATCTAACTTAGGATACTGAATAGTTGGTGACTGAATCAAAACCATTTGTTGTTCATAACTATGGCACTTATTGTACTGGAAATTGCACCTCTGTCTCAAGATAGCCACTTTCAAACAATGAAGATACAATTATAGAGATATTTATTTGTTGATTCTTGATAGCACATGTTTTTAAAGTGAAAGAAGGCTTGCAGTGTTTCCGTATCGTAGCACCAAGTCACATTTGAGATCATGCCGCTCCTTGTAGTACTCTGGCATTCTTGGCAACGTCAACACTCTTTTGGTGAGATGAGTATATCATCTTCATCGTCTCTTGTAACTTCGTTACTCAAAGCTGTGTAGATTTTTGAATCTATCAGATAAGAGAGGCCTTCCTTTTCTCAACCATTTACCTCATTAGTGAGCTTGCATGGGACATTTACTCATTGATTGTATAAGTTACTCATAAATTGCTCTAACAAGGATCCCCAAAATATTCTCATATATCATAACCCCTTTAGAATGTTAGGATGTTATGAGATTGGATATTTGGTTTCATTACATTCAGAATACCTACTCGTTCCCATTCAGACCTGAAAGGCTTATGAGACTCATTTCCCCAACGAACAATCTGATGATATGTGTTTTATTTATGAAAAGCTCAAGTATGTCATGAGTGCTTAAACTTCATGTATCTGTTGAAAGTTTGTGCGATAGATTGATTTTGCAATATCTTCAAGGTTTATGCCTCTTACTGAACTGTCATATATAGAAGCTCATCATTCTATTCACTGTTGGGACAAACATATATGAAGTTAGGCTTCTTTTATTTTAGTGTGCGAGGAATTTAGTTGCTTATGAATGTTTCTGTGTTATTGTTATTTGCAGGGTGCTCCGCCTTGTGCTTATTATGCCCAGAATGGATACTGCAGATATGGAGTTGCTTGCAAATATGATCACCCAATGGGCACACTAGGATACAGTTCGTCTGCTTTGCCCCTATCTGACATGCCAATTGCTCCCTATCCTTTCGGCTACCCTGTTGCTGCATTGGCTCCATCTTCATCTTCCCCTGATCTAAGGCCAGACTATATTTCCACCAAAGACTCATCTGTCAACCAAGTAGCATCACCAGTGGCAGCACCCGAGTCTGTTGGAGTAATCTTGCCAAATGGTGGATTCCCTCCGGACACTATCACGCGAGCTCAGACTTCTACTACAAATGGTGGCAGTTCAAGCCCTGGTGGCGGTCGCTGATTTTTCTGAGCTGAGTGGAGTGATCCTCTCAGCACAATTTTTCCATCGCTTGACAAAGGTGGGTTGGATCTACTTCCTGTGAATTTTTGAACCTGTCTCAATTCAACGAGCTGCTGCTGACAATGCATTTTTGTTTTGCTTGTTCGACGTCAGTTCTGATAGGCCTCTCCAATGTGAATAAGAAGCTGTGGCATCTGTAGAGAAGCCTCAGCGAGGGTGGTTCTCTCTACCATCACAATAAAAGGCATTGATAGGTTACAAGCAAGCTCGATTCACTTGCAATTTTTGCGTTCTTCTGTCCATGTCCAAACCGGGAAAAAGGGAGGTTTTTGATTGTCAGGTTCGATAGCTTGTTGGGCGCGGTGCGACTCAGTCAGGTCCATTCCCTTGGTAAATAATTCTCGGGCAAGGAAATTTTCATTGTCACCAGGAAATTTTCACATGCAGAGATACTGGGTTTCTCCTCCACCTTCCAATTTTCATTTTCTTTTCTTTTCATTTCTTTTCTTTTTTTTTGTATATTGTCATATGTTATACATATATATCATCAACAGACTGAGACTTGTAACTACATATATGTGTCCATACTGGGAGCAAGGCGGATTGTAACGGACAAAGAACATTTATAATTTATAGAGAGGTCTTGCTGTCATGTCGAAAAGGTCGAAACCATGAGGTCGGTTTCATACCATGCATTGTTATGGTTCTTTTCATGCGTGCTGAGATGTACTTAAAGGCAAATGTGATCTTTTAGCATTTGGAGTACATTTTTCAATAAAGTTTCGAGGGAAAATTGCAAAAAAAAAAAAAAAAAGCCCCAAGAAGTCACCTTGAGTTTGAATTGCCCCCCTATAAGACTGACTCCAACAAGGGTAGCTATACTTGAGAGGCAAATTCACCTTTGCATAGCATAAACAGTGTTTTGGCTTGCGTTCGAATAGCAGCTTCTCCAACAGCGAGATTGCATTTCCTTCGCGCGCACGCGCACGCCCTCGCCCGCGCATGCACGCCCTGCGCAGCACGAGCAGGTCGCCCCGTGGCGCCGCGAGCCCTGCTCGTCCAGCTCTGCTCCCACCAATGTTCGTGCTCGCCGCGTCCGCAACTCGCCCCGCGCGCCACCGCCGCGGCTCGCCTGCACCGCCGCCGAGTCCGTGCTCACCCCGCGCGTCGCCGTGTCCGTGCTCGCCCACAAACCGTCGCGGCTCGTCCCGTCTCCTTCCTCCTCGTCCTTCTCCGCCGTCTTCCTCCTCTCCTCCTCCTCCTCCTCCTCGTCGTCCTCCCCCAGCTTGCGGAGGTCGTCCTCGAAGTCCTGCCTGCGCCGGCACCTTCGGCCGCGGAGGCACCCGTTGGCGTCGTAGAACGCGGAGGCGCAGGGCGTGTCCATGCGGTCCGCCGCCGCGGCCGCCTCCTCCTCGTCGCGCGCCTCGGAGGGGCACGGCCAGCGCTGGTGCGCTGGATGTCCCTCGAGGCGATGGACTAGGACGTGGCGAGGAAGGACGAGCCAGGTGCAGCGTCGAACAGGCCCGACCCGAAGAGGCGCAGGCGTGAACATGCCCCACCGCCGCTTTCCTGTGCCGCGCCCGCGAGCTCGCGCCATGTCGTGTCGCCGTCTCCTCCACGCGAGCCCGCGCGCTGCCGCATCTTTCCATGCGCAACGCCCCTGCTCCTGTCCGCCACGCCGCTGCTTGACGCCGTCGACCTCGACGCGGCAGCCATTCCCCCTCTCCGGTGAGCTCCGCGTCAATTCCTTCCGCCCACTGCTGCTCCTCGCAGTGAGCTCCGCGTCGCGCTGCTGGAGGACCGGACCCCGCGCTCCTCGCTTCGGAGCGGCAGGGGCAGCAGCAGGAGGTTGCCGCCGCGCGCCAAGCTCACCCGCGCAGCGCCGAGCTGGCCCGCGCCCCGCACACCGCTGCGCCGCGCGCCCCGACTTGCCGTGCGCACCCCGGCCAACCGCGAACCAAGCTGCCGCGCGCCCCGGCCAGCCGCGCGCCAAGCTC
This sequence comes from Eragrostis nindensis, assembly GCA_012490785.1. Lineage (NCBI taxonomy): Eukaryota > Viridiplantae > Streptophyta > Magnoliopsida > Poales > Poaceae > Eragrostis > Eragrostis nindensis. Next base: position 1,317,218 of record JAAXCT010000069.1, on the reverse strand, counting down.
ACCCGCGCGCGCCGAGCTGCCGCGCGCCGCGCCCTCGCTCGCCTTCTTCCCGCGCCCTCGCTCGCCCTCCGGTTGGTCGAGAGGATGCACGAGTAGAGGTATTTTGCATTTTGCATTGGCTTTTGCCTTCTCTTGTTGGAGATAGGAAACCCATCTACAGTACACCTCCGTAATGCATTTTTGCATTTGCATGGCCCCTGTTGGAGTCAGTCTAAGATGATTTGTTGCGAAAGCCCACCTGGTAAGATGATTCAACCTAAAAGTGACTTTTTGGGGGTGGTTTTGCAATTTAAATCCATAGGCACCAAAAGATAAAAAAAACGAATACTATTGTCTCAGAGACTCAGAGATAGTGCCGCCTGTCTAAAGTGGTCTAACGATCTTCTTTTTTTAAAAAAATTCGTTGAACTTTGCCAAAATTTGCCGTTTGATACGGGCAGAACTAGCGAAAAGGTATTCCAATCCAGATACTTTAGCCGAAAGAAAAGATTCCGGTGGAGAGATGCGCGTCGTAACGTGGCAGCCTCACGTGACGCCGCAGCAGCGCCCCCGCCCCCGTCCATCAGCAGGGGCGAACCACCGTCGTCCAGCGCGGGGCCCACCTGGGACGACCGCGCATTCACTTCTGCCCCTGCCCGCCCCGTTCCGTTACTCCGTCCATTGGCGCGCCCAACCTCTCCGCTACAGCTACTGCTACAGCCTAGTGCTCTGCTGTGCTGCCGCTGCGCCACACCGTCACCACCGTACCACGCCCGCGGGCCAATCCACGCGTCCGCCTTGCCCGCGCCCCTGTCCCCTCCCTCCCTCTCACTCCGCCGGGAGGGCTCCAGCGCGCAGCGGAACCCCACCACGCACGCACCCGATCCCGATCCCTCTCCCGCAAAAAGGCCACCACCACCAGCACCGCGTACGGCAGTCAGCGAGCCCGCGACCGCGAGCTGAAGAGAGGAGAGGAAAGGGAAGAAGGAGGAGTCGCCAGGAAGCAACCGAGGCGCGGGGCTCCTGCTCTGCTCCTCCTGCAGCGCGGAAAAAGTCGGGATTTTTTTTCCCTGCTCCCCTGCCCGTGAGGTTCTTCTGTTCCGGTGCTCCCCTGCCCGAGCTTCGATCGGAGGCGCCCGATCGCTCGCGAGCTTCTCTCGGCTGGTGCTCTCCGAGCGCATGGAGGCGAAAAGCGGCGGGGGCGGGGGCGGGCCCGACCCCGGCACCGGCCTCGAAGGTACGTCGTACGGCTGGACCTAGCTTGGGGAGCTAGCTCGTTCGCGCAATTGGGGTACGCGTCGCGTTTGGGGGAAGAGTGGGGTTTGGGGGCTTCGCTTCGCTTGCTTCCTTGCTAGGGTTTTGGATCTCCGACACGGTGGCTAACCGGCGCGCCGTCGCCATGCTGCTTGCTCCGCAGAGTCGATGCAGAGGCTGGGCCTCGGCGGGGAGGAGGCGGCATCGCTGGAGCCGGCGGGGAAGCTGCCGGAGCGGCCGGGCGAGACGGACTGCACCTACTACCTCCGCACGGGCACCTGCGCCTACGGGGAGCGCTGCCGCTACAACCACCCGCGCGATCGTCGTGCCGCCGCCGCGGTGAGCCCTCCTCCTCCTCCTCTGCCGTAATTCGCCCCCCGTTCTGCTCAGTTCTGTTTTTCCGGCCTGCTCTGTTCTGCTTCACTCCCCCAGTCAGTGTGGTGACGGGTGCGCTAAGCACTCCTGCTACGCTGATAATGACCGGCGCGTTGAATCACACACAGCTGGTTGGTGGGATAGGAGCGCTTTGCTTAAAAGTTGAATATTTTGCGACGAATGACCACTAAAATAAGCGCATGGAAACGCAAGTTGACTTTACCAGTCGTTAGTGGGTGCCTTTGTTGATAGTATCAGATATGATTGTATATGGTTTGATGTATTACTCTTGCGATTGATGTGGAAAATTCTTATTCCAACTCGGGCTCTTGATCATTCATTCATTCATTGAATTGATGAACTAAAGCTATGATTTTGCAACATCTGATTGACTTTTGTCTTTGGAAAACAATCTTTCCTGCTTTTGATTTAAGCATTTATTTGTTTGATTCTGCTCATTTGTCTAGGTTAATGGAGCTGGAAGGACCACAAGCACGGTGGAGTACCCAGAGCGGCCGGGGCAGCCACTGTGTGAGGTAATTAAACTAGTTCTAAAGCTCATTTTAGTTGGCAGTGTGGTGCCGAAATACAAATGAGATTTTGATCAATGTGATGTGTTGGAGACTGTTAACTTTCTCCCTGTTTTTCTTCAGTACTACGTGAAAAATGGGACTTGTAAATTTGGCTCCAATTGCAAGTATGATCATCCCCGAGAAGGTGGTTTCGCTCCTGTGGTACTAAATCGCAGTGGATACCCTCTACGTCCGGTGGGAGCTCTTGTTCATTCCAAATTCCTCTTTAATTGATTTTCCCGATTATTCAACGTTATGCTTCATGCAGGGTGAAAAGGAATGCTCCTACTATATCAAAACTGGGCATTGCAAGTTTGGAACTACGTGCAAATTCCATCATCCAGAACTTGCTGTCCCGGAAACATCTACCATCTACCCACCAGTGCAGCCATCAGCTATTTCCTCTGCTCATCCATACGCACATCTTGCTGCTTTGCAAATGGGGAGGCCTCCTTTCATGCCAGGACCATTTGTACCAGGCTCGTATCCACCAATGATGCTCCCATCTACAGTTATGCCCATGCAGGGATGGAACCCTTACATTGTAAGTTCCTATTTTTCTCTTACATTGTTTTAAATTCCTACTACTTGAAGAACTTGAAAGTTCCTATTACTTAGCTCTTTACTTCTTTACACAAAAGTTAATTCAGTACATGCACTACGATTCTAGGAATGCTATTTTTGGGGTTATTTAGTGAGATAGTAAGAAATAAACTCATAGCATCCCCATTGTACTGGAAATTAGGACTTAAGAAGGTTGTTTAGTGAGATAGTAATATCTTTTGTGTCCACAACAAAATAAGGCCATTATTTCCTCAAAAAAAAAAGGGCCATTTGACCTGGAAATTAAGACTTAGGAAGACCCCAAGAATTGGATGTTAGGTTGTAATTCCGCCGTATCTTGAAGAATGATATTATTAACATAAAAGAAAACATTGTGGACTTCCCTAATGAACTTCTTGCTCTGTTTTATCTTAGTCACCTATGAACCAAGTTACACCAGCTGGAGGACAGCAAACTGTTCAAGCAGGGCCTCCATATGGCTTCTCACAGCAGGGACCTACCTCTTCAGTCACTTATGGCAGTCATTATCCACCAATGTATCCTTCAGCTGGGCCTTCAAGCAGCAACAAGCAAGGATATGGCTTTCCAGAGCGTCCAGGGCAGCCTGAATGTGAACATTACATGAAGACAGGAACATGTAAATTTGGACCTACATGTAAATATCATCATCCTCAATACTTCAGTGCATTGAATCCCAACTACATGCTGAATCTTCTAGGACTTCCGCTTCGCCCGGTAAGTAGATTTCATACATCCATCTGTTTTTTATATAGGAAACATATGTCCTTTGGAAAGTTAGTCTAAATGGATTTACATCCCTGATTACCATTGTGCAGTTTATTATCTGACAAAATTGATTTAAGTGGTGTTTAATTGCACTCTAGGCGACCTGTTTTATCCAATTTCACATACCTATAGTTTCCCAATTGCATGTTTTGTCGAAGCCTTGTAAACACTGAACATATTCATCTGCTAGAAGTTATAAGGATTCAAAATTATGTACTGGCTGAATTTGAGGAAAATTTCATTGTTAGGTATAGTTCTGTCGGAAGCCTACTTGCATATTGAATATGTTGATTTTGGACAAAATATATAAATTGCTGTACTTTCAACAAATTTTGCTCTCGACACCTTAGTCTTGTCAACCAAGTCCAAGCACATAATTTTGTTGCCAACCGATCCAGGCCATGGAAATAGGGTCCCAAGGTCCATGAATTATGTATTGTTAATAGTGCAGTCAACCAGAATATGGACCACATCCGAGCACGTTATAGTGCGCGCACAAAACAAATAAGGCTTAGAAGGAGTGGATCTGCTTGGGTATATCTGAATCAGGTCTTCATATATCCAACTATCTTCTTAACATGTGCATAGGCATAGCAAGATGTTTTATGCAGCATCTATTACATGTGGAGCAATACTTAACGAATGAGACAAGGGCAAATGACCTATGATTTATTTAGGAGATCATTGATGTTATGTGACTTATTGTTAGTTCTGATACATAGTTTAAATTGTGGTTTGCCCATTATATGTTATTCTGCAGCAGTTTTACTCATTCACTGCATCAACATACAAAACTAAGATATCATCAACTATGTCTTTTGAACGATCCTTGGTTGCATAGCTTCTGTTGTAGTGCAATCAAGTGCTCTTACTTCATATTGCTGGATTCTTAAAATAAAGTTCTTTGAATGTGAAATGTAGCTTATGCATCATCTTATTTTCAACTTTATTGATGTTTTTTTGGGACTGTTTTATTTTCAAGTTTCCATGCCTTTTTAAACTTTAAAAGTGATCCCTGAATTTCATTACAAACATTTTGAGTCCTGACCGGCGTAGATATTGATGGTTGCTTTCGCTTGTTTACACATGACAACTTACATGTTTTTAGAACACCGGTGAAGCTAGACCAAATTAGTAGGGTGGTGCATCACTATGGGTAAATACGAGTACAAAATTAGTTACATGGTGAAAATCTAAGGGCTACAAGGTAAAATGCATTTTAGTGTGGGTGCATGTGCATCCACAGCCTAAAATGGGTTTTGTTTAAATATGAATACACTTCAGATTGAGGAAAATCTATCATAATATTCATGAGCTGAGGCAACCATACTTATGATAGAACTTGGATACATTAAACTCTCATTCCTCTGAGAAATTGCATAATATGCTCGGACGGGGAAGCTTACTGAAGATTTGGTCAATAATTAACTTCATTTATTTTCTTTTGATTTTTCGAAATTCGAACTTTTCAGTGGGTATGATTGCAGTTGTTTTCACCCACTTTACAATATATTTTCTCAAAACTTATCTTGGCAAAGGAAAATCTTTGTTCTGTCAGATTTCCATTGTGGCGGCAAGTGTCAGAAAACTTGGTTGAATTTTTTTTAGATAATGATGAAACTTGGTTGAATTGTGAACATTAATATAAAATGAGTCTGAAAATAATAATCTGTTGCCCTTTTCTTGTTTGTGCATGGAGCTGCACTTCCATCTAAAGCTTATCTTAATTTGCAGGGTTCTCAGCCTTGTGCTTACTACGCACAACATGGTTTTTGCAAATTTGGCCCGACGTGCAAGTTTGATCACCCAATGGGTTCTCTAAGCTATAGTCCTTCAGCATCATCGCTTACTGATGTGCCAGTTGCTCCATATCCTCTCAGTTTCCCTGTTGCTCATATGCCATCTGCATCATCCTCTGATCTGCAGCCACAGTACACCCTAACCAAGGAATCCTCAGCGAACCAGCAAGCATTGCCTGTAACTACATATGGACATGCTGGATCGATATCAAAGGTTTATGCTCCACACACACTTATCCGTTCTCCAGCTTCTACAGCAGCTGGCATGCAAGCATCATGACAAGTCATATAGGAGAGCTAGTCCCCTTTCTGTCATGAAGATGGATCTTCGACAACCTTCAGGACTCGCCATAGGTGAAATGAGGTCTCGGATTCCTTTTTGCAGTTCGATTCCGCATCAGATCTGTCGTCTCTTACTTAGACCCCATCAATTGTGTATAATGCTGCAGCTGACATAGAACAGGCATGGCTAAACCTTTACCCTGGTGCCACCTCAATAAATGAGAACGGAGAGAATCATGAGATTTATATTAACCGGCTGTCATTATTGTAGTATCATTCAGAGCTCCGTTATTATCTGGTACATAATTATTGGAGCAGGCCACTAGGTGCGCCATCCCAAGACTTATCTGAAAGCTAATGGGCTTCGCAGCTCTTTACCAATGTCATCGTCTTGTATGTATATATCCCCCTTCCGCAATATGTATATTCATAATGCGAACAAGGGTCATTGTGATGAAACACCCGGAACCCTAACTGGATCATTGAAACTATTCGCTGGTCATTCGAATCCAGAAATTTGATATATATGTTGTATCCTATATGGTGCAGTATACTTCCGTTGATTATGGACTATGGTGCCCTTGCGGGGCTCGTGCTGGAGCAGCCACGGTGCATCACAAAACTGGAGGACTGGGCTTGCATCTAAGGTTGGGAGGTCTAAGCTGGTGCTTTGGATCAGATGCCCCATGGAAGTATGGAGAGGTCAATTTTGCAAGCAATCGGCAAAAATGTTGACGAAGACTGTCTCGATTGAATAAAAGTGTTGGCTCGACTGGAAATCCATGCACGTCAAGCTCGCAAGAAGCTTCCTAACAGAGTATGCCTATACGTGAAATAGCGACGCGCACGGCGCACCAAATCTTCTCCAGAGCAGAGTCTCGGACGTGTTGGATCACCATATATTCGATCGATAGCAATTTCCACGAAAGAACGATCAGTTGATTATCCATCCTAAGATCGGATATCATTAGCTGTCGATTTTTACTGTTTGACTAGCTAGGACGCTGCAGGGACTTTCTGAACTGCGCAGCAGGGTCTGAGTAGCAATAAATCGTTACACAAAAGAAAAAAGGCGACCATTAGAATCAGAATCTACGGAAAAAAAGTTCAAGGTGAAAGAAGGCCCAGTCCAACGCCAAATTAGCCCAAGGTAACAAGTATAACGCCAAATTCTGGCTCTGCTCCAAGAGAGTTCCAACTGTGAGACCAATGCTAGCTGGATTCGAAGTTTGTTGGAATTAAGTGGTTCAAAGTTCAAACTATTGGTTCTAGTCCAAAATAAGAACGAAATGGTGCAACCAAATGCACTCAATCAACACACAGCTACAAAATTTTCTAGAGCTAGGATGATCAGCTCCAGTAGTTTTTTGGAGTTAAGCTGCGCCAAATACACCCATAGCATGCATAAACTCGTGATGCGTCACGCAACTTCAGCCCTGTAAATTCTGTGCTTACTAAAGCATAGACACGACTTGCTGGTCTGCAACTCTAACTATGGGCAAACCTAGCTGGCACGATCGAATATAATCGCTCGTCGTCAAAACGCGGTGTGAAACGTGGACAAGTCATGGTTTGAACAAAAATTAGCATCTTTTAAGCTTGATTGGAGAGCAGTAACTTGCAGCACCATGCATCCTAGTCACCGGTTAGCCAGATGATGAACCTGGAGTACGACTACTGTTAGGTAAAGCATATTTTGCACATATTCTGAAGTGGAAAACAAGAGAAAGAATCGCATGCATGAAAAAGATGAATTTGTCGACGAGGTAGCCCATGCAGGAATAATATGTCATTGCAGGGCAAATTTTACAATGCTTGGGGAGGTATTGGGAGGTATTCCATGTGTCCATGATATGTGGGCCTAGGTATTGGGAGGTATCAATAGGGAGGTATTGGGAGGCATCGGGTGTGTCTATGGTCAGTGGGCCGTCTGTGTCGTAACGCCTCCTAACGCCTCTCCAAATAAGAGAAGTAAAAATTCATAGGAATTCCTTTTTCGTAGTTATGTTTTTTGATCAAGGGTAAAAGGGTACATTCACAATTATACAAAAGGAGGCGCGCGGCGGCGGCTAGGGGCGGGGAGAGCGGTGGCCGCCGCTGCAGCCAACGGTGAGGGCAGGGCGGCGGCGGCGGCGTGTCAGGAAGAGGGCGGCGGCGTGCGTCGGCCGTCGGGCACCGGGTGACCGTGTGTGTGTGTGTGTGGGGGGGGGGGGGGGGGGGGGGGGGGGGGGGGTTGACATCATAATTACCATACTACCCTTGGTAAATTAATTCAACCAAAAAACATTATTTTGCGTAGGTATTGGGAGGTAATAGGAGGTATTGGGAGGATATTCCAAGCATTGTAAAAGGGCTCGTCATTGCAGACGTTGATCAGCCTCATCAGCACGTGTTCAACTCGTCAAAATTAGTTAGGCACGAGCTCGATCGCCGGCCTTTTCAGCTGGCAAGTAGCGACTATCTTAGTAATTAAGATCGTGATGTACCTTGCACGTACGTGACTCGTGAGAATATTACATATATACTCATGTGTGTGTACAGCGCATGCAATATACGCGTAGCATCCATCGAATATGATTCCTTATCTAGAATTTCTCGGGCGTAAGTAAAGATGGCTGGCTGGGATAAGTGGTTGCATGCCGGCCAGCTCAGTGACGGAAAGTACCATTTGCAAGTTGATGTACTTAACGTACGTATGCACTCAATCATGTCCGGATGGTTCTCTTGCTTTCATTGAATGTACTAAAATGGCCGGCGCCATTTAGAACATAGAATTTACATAATTTTTTTTGCAAGAGATCAGCATATGAGCACTCGCATAATACCCGCAAAAAAAAAAAAAAAAAAGACCAGCGTGAGACTGCAGTATAGTCGTATGAATTGTCACGCACCAGATGGGGCTGATCCTACTTAGAAGCGAGAATATTAATATTTTCTGATTCGTGTGGAAATGGAACTCCATCGGCGAGGGTGGCAAAGGTTGCAGCTAGGGCCGGGGTGCTATAGTTAAAGTACAACAGGTAAACTACACTATCGATGATAGGTCTTAACTTGTCTATCGATGATAGGTCTTAACTTGCCTAGCAGTGGCGGAAGCGTAGTGGCGCACGCTGCGCCCGCCACTGCTAGGGCAAAAGGCCCGCCACCGCAGGCCTTCATTGTACTAGTGTTGAAAATTGTCTGAGTTCCCTAAGAGTGTTCTGCTTCCTGCAACAACAAGCTGTATTTTTCATTTCCAGTCTCTACATTTAAAATGTAGTGCATACATATTTTTGCCTATCTGTTTCCATCTGTGTGCCAAATTATTAGAAGTGATCTCTTCTCCTGTTTGACCTCAGTCTATAATACATAAACAATCTTAGGGCACAACAATTGTTTCCTCTGAAATTCTTCTGGCATCTTATGCTCCTTCATCGCCATTTCAAGGCAAACTATGATTTGCATACAAAAGGGAAAAAAGGATGGAGTATTTAACTACAGTATCGTATATGTAGCACAAATTCGCCAGCATGATGGTTTAGGTAGGACACCACGATCGAATTGCACATAGCATGGACTTAGCAATGTTATACATAGATTCAGAGGGAAGATTAACGAGAACTTTTTGCAGAGTGGCTTATATAATTTGAAAAGGGACTTTATAACACAAAAACATTTCTTTTGCGGCGCTCATCTCCATCATACTATACATAAAACCAAGCCAGCTCCGATTTATCAATCCATCCGTGTGCCAGCTTTCAGGGAACTAACGGAGCCAAATGTGCCATCACACACGTACGTAACATTAACAAACTGAGATAAGCCAAAATCTCTCTTTGCAGATGCTTTAGCTTGTCTGTAGAGAAAAGCAAAGATCAATTCTATCCTGCATTATTCCTGCCGTACACACCAAATATATACTTGACAATGAGAGAGTATCAATTTTGTTCTAGATAAAGTTGATCTTGATCGATCGAATTCCCTTTCACTTAAAAAAATGTTCCAAGGGTGAGCACGTACAGCTCAAATTCTCTTGTGTGATGGCTAAGTAAAGGAGTAAAATATATAGCAGATGAATCGTATTCCCCTACAGAATAATTAGGCCCTTTTTGTTTTCCTTTCGGGGAAAAGGTTGGTAGGATTCTGCGCACACAACACATATTTTTCTCGGATTGCATATTTATCTATGTGCCATAGAATTAAAATTTTATTTATCAATGATATAATGCACTAACAAGATCTCCCCATTTGCAAACGTTTTCACTCTACCATCCGCATCAAGAGAAGCCATATTTTTTCTGTTTTCTTGACGTGTCGTGATGGCAGCGCAACAAGTGGCAAAATCTTATGATCTCATTCTCATACCGATCTTTGTCGCCTAAATATGTAGTGACAGCGCTTCTCTGGGGGACTATATATAGTGCACATATGGATGATGTGTTGGATGCACTGCACTATCAGTCTAGCACACACACTTTCAGCATTGGTGCACACAGTTAACTACAAGAAAACATGGTTTTAGTCACCAAGTTTTAGTGACTAAGGAAAATTTTTCTATGTTGGTCACTAAAAGTTGATCAATAGTGACCAAGTTTGAAATTTTTGGTGGATATACGTTTTTAGTGACCAACATTATATGTAGTTACCAAGGTTATGTTGGTTGCTATATAGTTTAGTGACCAATATATGTAATTATTGGTCACTATATGCATATAGTGACAAGGTTTTAGCCACTAAAATGTGACCAAGCTTGTTGGTGACAAGCTAGCTATTGTGACCAACAATAGACATATAGTGACCAAGTACTTTGGTGACTAAAAATCATTTTTCTTGTAGTGGTTGTATATATGCACCTTTTTCGGTTCTTCCTATTGCGCAGACATATTCCAGGTAGCTTATCGAGCACATTGTGGATCGAGGAGCGAATCCTTAACTAACACATCCGCAGATATACATATATACATACATATACATATATTCTCCCGCGCGCACTCAAGTTCAATCTTCTCTTGTTTTGTTGCTAGCTGCTAAACCCAGCGAAATAGCATCTTCGCCTGACCTAACCTAACCGCGACCCCACACTGCAAATCAAGATGTTCTTGTGATCAGGCTCTCTCTATTACTACGTAGCCATACCTTTTTCCCTTTGCCTCATCCGTTATATATATCGGCATCATGATATCTACAAGCTATACTAGTAGTATTCACACATAAACTTATGTATGGCCTGTCTCCCACATCCTTGTCTCCTCTACCCCACGCCATCAATTTCTATCGCTTTGGCCAGCTTCATGTGTCCTATATAAACCCCCTGAGCCCCCTCCCAATTGCTTCACCCATCCATCATATCCCCAGCAAAAACCATCTCTCTCTTTCTCTGTGAAGCTAGCTAGCACATACACACACAAGCTAGATAGTCCCCAGCTTGTGGAGTAGAGAGAGACAAAAGAAGAATTCATTAATCAAGGTCGTCGGCGGCGTCGAGGAAGAAATCAATCAAGGCCGTCGATCAATCAAGAGGATGTCGGGCGTGTGGGTGTTCGAGAACGGCGTGGTCCGTCTGGTCAAGAACGCGGCGGCGTCGGAGGCGAGCGGCGGGGCGGTGCGGAAGCGGAAGGCGCTGGTGCACACGCCGAGCGGGCAGGTGGTGCGGTCGTACGCGGAGCTGGAGTCGGAGCTGCGGGCGCTGGGCTGGGAGCGCTACTACGAGGACTCCTCGCTGTACCAGTTCCACAAGCGCGGCGGCCTGGACCTCATCTCCCTCCCCGCCGACTTCAACAGGTTCTCCTCCGTCCACATGTACGACATCGTCGTCAAGAACAGGGACTCGTTCAGGGTCGTCGACATCTGAATTCTGGATTGTGAAGAATTATGTACGTACGTCCTCCTCTCGATCATCCATCGATGATGATCGATTATATGTCGTCTGACCTGACGATGTAGCTGCGTGATCATCACTTCATCAGTAGTAAGTATGTGTGTGTGTGACCATCGATCGAACTTGTTGTTAATTAGTGTGACCTGATGTGAGTGTATATCTTCAGTGTAGCTAGTGTGACAGGTGGTCTTTTATTTGTAAGTCAGTGAGGTTACTACATATGCTTATGTTTTGCTTTATCAGTTCTGATGTAACTCAAGTGTTGAATGCATATGGGGTGCTGTAAGATTTGGTTCCATCTGCTGTAAACTGCTCTCGTGCGACTACATACATTTACAGACACTATAAGGAACTTCTTTAATTTCCTGGAAATTCCTAGTTTTCGTCACACTAGCAGCCAGAGAACGAAGTAGAAATGCCAGTGTTTGTAGAACTAGCAGGGACCGTTCAGTGTCTAGAGGCCAGGCGCAGCTCGCAACAATGAATTCAGATTTCTTCCCTCCACAGACCAGAGACAAACGTTCGGGATCGAGTTCTTTCTTTCTGGGGTTTCTTCTGAATTCAGTTCGCTCAAAAAACTAACTGAAACGCAGTTTCTCAGAAAAGTTGCAGCAATTCAGCCCAGCATTTGATATATTCTCAGCCCATTGGGAACAAACGAGCGAGAGGTACTACATCTGCCACGGGCTCACGGCCCATAGTACCTCTTGATCTTGATCCGCCGTGTTTAACGCTTTGCTTGGGGCTCGGGTACGCGGGGAGGCGGCGCCGGCGAGTCGCCGATGGACGCCGAGGTATTCTTCCTTCCACACCAGCGCCGACGCATTGCAGCCCCTGCCGCTCCCTCCTCTTGATCTTGATCTTGATCGGAGGCCTTCGCAGCCTAGCTGCGCCGCCCGCCGTCGCCCCACCGCGGCCCCGACCACGCTTTCCGCTGATCCGGTGACGTGACGCCGCCGTCTCAACTCCGCTCATCACCCACGGCCACCACTGCGCCTCCAGCGTAGCGAATTCCCACCTCCGGTCCTACCTCCCTCCCCCTTTTTCTATGTCCGGAGGAAGAGGGCAGCCCTATACCCTGACCTCAGCAGCCGCGACACGAGGTAGAAGACGATCGGCATGTGGGGCCCGATGTCGGCCCCTCGGATCCTCTCTCCCTTTGAGGCGGTGGCTTCCTCATTCCGGTTCTGGTTGCATTCCGGCACGCCCCCATCTTCTCCCTTTCTCCATCAACTGAAAGCTCCAATTTTGTCAGGTCCCGCACCTCCGCCGCACCCCTAGATGATACAATACAACCAGGTCAAATTCTCATATAACTTAGCCGATTTCACTGCACAGACAGCTTAGCCGATTTCTCATAGCTCTTAAGCACTATGGGTACATGCACATAGGCATCTCGGTTTGGGGCTGCATGGTTGTTTTAATATCTGTATTTGGCATGTTGTTTATTCGCTTCCTGAGTTTTGATAAGACCCTGCTAGCTGTGTGGGACCTATTTTATCATCGATGTCTGCGTATAATCACATTTGTTAATTAAGTTAACTCCCACCACAACACCGTGCCACAATCCAAGATAGTCCAACCATTTCGGGGCCCAGCAACCAAACTGAATAAGCAGAACTGAAACACTTCACCCAACCCAGCTCACAGACTTGCTCAAACTGCAGTACCATTATATGCTAATTTAAGCTGTAATTTTTGCACCTTTTTACTTATGATTGCCACATTACAATCATATCAAGTCACGTAAGATACAATGGCCAATAAGACATGAACTTCCTGTCAGATGGAGATTCATCCTTATCCATGTAGTGAATATAGAAGCAACACAAACAATCAGAGAGAGCTAGTAGACTAATGTGCACATTTATTTCTGTGGTTTGTGCATGAACTGCAGTGGTGGGTAGGTTCTGTTTTGATGCATAGGAAGAATATCAGAATGCACCGTTGGTCTTGTTGCATTATCTGAGTGCCAATTGTCATGTGGTCATTTGTTATCATTCCTCTTGAACGCTCAGGGCCAGGTTTCTAAAACTATGGAGCTAAGTGCACAGGCAGAGCAAAGTGCTTACAACCTTCGCACGCAGAAGGATGATTCAGTTGCAATGCAAAAGAGAGCACAATTTGCGAGATTGAAGGAGCGGCAGAATCAGAGAAGAAAAGGACGCAAGGAAGCTGAAACTTTGAAACAGAAAGAGATAAGTGAATTTGCGGAACAGACCTGGAGAAGCATAAAAAATATCATGGATAGACTGCCTGATTATGAAGAAGAAGACTTTGAAAATAGAAGTAAGCATTCGACCTTTCCTTTTTGTCCTGTCATTGATATCTTGAAAATAGAATTACATTCTTACTTTCATCTCCTTGCAGCTGAGGTAATAAATGCGGTACAGGCGCGGCAATTAAAATGGAAGGTGACTTGCCCTTCTTATTCTCTTTTTCTGCAAGATGTTTTTTTTTTCAATTTGAGTACAGAGAAGATTTTAGGAGAGCTTTTGATCTGAGCAACAGAAGCTATAATTAGTGAAAAATGTGTGACATCCTTTCATAGTCCATGTGGGATGTGGCAATTTCTTGTTTTGTTAAAAAATAATTGTAGTTTCATGATTTTCAGTCTACTTAAAAGCAGTTCAAATGGGCCAGTCAAAATCAAGCATCAGGATAATGATAATATGAGAGAACAAGAGTCGGTAGCATTAGACTAATAATATTAGAGAACAAGAATAAGTTATGCATGTAAAATGGTCAGTTAAAGTAACTGAAACGTTACTACAGGTTGATGATCGGTGAAAAATCTTATGGTCTCCTACAGCATAGTCACTTACTTTTTAGTTTTTACCCTTGACATAGTTCACAGTGGCTTGGAGCCTCGGGATACCTCATCTGCTTTTTAATGAAACCAGTTAAATCTTCATAGTATTCACTATTACTTTGTCTTAACCAGAGTGGCGCCCATATTTTTCCTCACCGGATATTGGGGTTTTTAAAACTACACTGAAGGGGGCTAGTTGGGAAGTTGAGAAGTTAGTTTTGCAGGTTGCCCCTTCTGTGGTAGCGCTCCAATCTAAAGGTGATTGCTTCATTTATTGTCAATTTCGTATGTTGCTTATTCTGGTCTCAATTTGTTTATTCACAGAGATTTAATATCGTTTACAGCGGGAGAAACAGATCATTTTTTTTTTTTTGCTCTGGTACTGTTGTCGAGTCTGACAAAGAGACCCACACAATTGTGACAGTTGCAAATTTAGTTAAGTCTCCAGACACACATGAACTAGCTGACGACCTGAAGGTTTGTCTTGTATTATAATTGATGAAATTTTGCCCTCAGCCATCCCGCAAACACTAATACTTTTGCTCTTCTGCATTTGATATAGATCAATGTATATTTGCACAATAATGAAACTTGTGAAGGAAAGCTTGTATATCATGATTTCTATCACAACATCTGTGTGGTTCAAATTCAGTCTCCTGTCCATCTGTTAGAAAAAGGCTTTAGTTCAAATATCGATGCCATCCACTTTGGCAAGAACTGTTCAAGGGATGTGGTTACATTGGGTCGTGACAAAGAGATCCACATGTTGGTGGTTTGTACAGGAAAGATTATTCCAAAACGTAGCAAGCTTGACTGTGAAGAACTTGTAGTATCGACTTGCAGGATTTCGAAGGTGAGCATATATATCAGCCTATCACAAACTTCCCTTGTACCTTTATCTAATGCTTTTGAAAAAGTTTTGTCTTCCAACTGAATTATCGCAGTAAGTATCATGGTTGCCCGACAGGAGCTGTTGCTACAGTCGTGCACCATACTTTGTTTCTTCCAGCCCGATGTCCACATGACAAGTAGTTGCTTCTTTGCCTTCATCTATATTACTCAGATAGAATAATATCTTAATGTATGATATGCATAGTTCTTTTTGCCTTATAACAGTACATTTGCTCTCTTTATAGAGGGAGTATAACTTGATCAATCCCTCATTAAGCTAATAGACTATATCTAAAGCCTTGGAATCTGGAATTGCATAATGTAATCCTATCTAGGCAAGAGATGACTGCTGCAATACTATTCATGTGTGCTATAACATCCCTTCTTGGGTATGGTGACATCTATCGTTCGATAATATTTTAACTTAATGTGAAATTTGGGGAGTAAAGTTGACATTTTCTTTTCTGTAACCCAAACGTGACTCTCTTGTTTTATTGTTAATTTAATGACCAGCATTGTATTTTGGCAGGCAGAAGTTGGGGGTCCGCTGATGAACTTTGATGGAGATCTTATTGGGCTGAATTATTATCACACTAATGAAACCCCCTTCATTCCAAGTTTCATTGTGTTGAAGGTTTTGCAGCAGTATGATTTATTCAGGTATGCATTTGATCTTTTTTCTTAAAGAAATATTAAATAAGTTTACTGAATTCCTATCTCCACATGTCTCCTGGAATCAGATGTAATCCTAGATTGAGATATGTGGCTCATTGACTGGTATGACTGGCTATACTAGGGATGAATTAGGCTTTTATTTAATCGTCAGTTTGATATAATTATGTTTATCAATGTTCTGGTGTTCGATACTTAGATGTGATTTTTCTTGGTATACGATTACAGAAAAGCTTTCATGCTTCTATCAGGACAGCATTTCTATTATTATTTTTTTGACGCATTAGCATTTCTATTATGATGGAGCAATCTTACTTCTATTTTTCTGAGAGGTTTTTGTTACCTACTAATTATAGTAAATATTTTGTTACAGTTGTACTGTTCCCATGGGTGGTTGCTTCCTTGCATTTTGGTGTAGCTATTGTAAAAAAGGGTGCACCCAATGCCAAAGTATCCCACACATTATGGGGTCCGGGGAAAGGGTTGTTTCTTGTTAGGGACATTCCTACCCCTACCCGCCAAGGAGATGGTCCTGGCCCGGCCCATGACGGGCGTGGCTAGGGCTGCTGCCCTCCTGGCAGCGATGCACAGGGAGAAGGGGATCCATATATTGAGATTAGGTCAATGGTCAGATTAGGAATAAGAGTCTTAGATAGAAAGAGACGATTAGGAGATTGCTTGGAGGTTAAGTTGAGTCCCTCTATATAATGAGGGGATGTATTCGGATTGGTTTAGAAAAGAAAAGGAGTTCTCTCCACCCCTTTCTCCAACCCTAGCCGCCGCCTCCCTCCTAACCGCGGCAGTGGCACCCTAGGCATCCAAGGCCTAGTGTGCTCATAACATTTCTAGACAACCTTACCCCTCCATTAATGGATTTGCTTGTCTGAACCTAACTATTTGTTTTATCTATTTGCTTGTCTGAACCTAACTTTTTTTTTAATTGATTTGCTTGTTCATGCAAAAAGTTAAGTTCCATGTCATTTCATGCAATAGGAGAGACAATATTCCTGGTGCAGAAAGCAATGTTTGTTTATTCAAATCACATTTTGATCTTTTCATTCCTTTTAATGATATGCAGGAAAGTTGTAAGACCATTGCATGGGCTACGAGTCAGGACGCTTTACGCAGAAGGGTGTAATGCATTTGAAAAGATGCAAATCAACTTTCGTGGGGCCACTGATGTCATTATTGAGAAGGTTTGTGTTATTTTTCCAGTCCCTCTCTTTCGTCCTAGTCAGAGGCAGATCTAGCCAAATGATTCATTGGTGTCACCTCTATAGAATTCTTGTTTATGTTATGCAAAGCTCATTGGTGTCAAGTGACACCAAAAAAGGGCCTGGCTCTGCCCCTGGTCCACGTGAATTGTATGTTGAAGAACTCTTTGGTTTTTTACGTATGGAACCTACTTTTTTTTTATAGTGCTTTGCATGGTTAGTTCTACTTTGGTTTCTTACATTTGGAACCTAACTTTGTTTTCCAGTGCTTTGCTTGGTTAGGGTCCTGTACATTGTTAAGATTTTGTTGTTTTGGATTATTTTGTTTGATGGGCATATTTGAATTGCAGATTGAAGAGCAATCTCCTGCGAAAGAATCTGGATTGAAAGAAGGGGATATCATTAATCGAGTCAATGGTGTATATTTTTCCAGCGCAGTAGAGGTCTGTTCTTGTTTACTTGGTCCTCTGGGGGTATGTTTTCTCGTTTGGACTTGGTTCCATATGGATGTGTTTGGTTACTTGGTTGTTGTGGACTACGCTGTATTTAGATGTGACGTTGGATCTAATCCAGTTTCTAATCCTAGAAAAGAGAAAATTCTATGTTCTGTTATGGTATAAATCTGGGGGATCCTTGAGCACAAAAGTATGTGAGGGTACATGTTGTTAGGATGAAATGCACCGAATCCGAATGAGTATTAATTGGCCAAATACAAAATCGAAGTAATACAAAGTTACTGTAAAAACAATTTGCTTCATTTCTGGAGAAGTTTGTTTGACTCTGAACTATTGCTTACCTCTTGTGCCAGTGTGCATTCAACTTTGAGGTTTGCCATGTTCATGCTGAGGGAAACAAATGGGACAGAAATAATTAGAGTGACGTATGGGTCTGCTAGATCTAGAATGGCTGATTTGTTTTTTGTTTCTTGTTGTTGACATGTCAGCAACAACCCTCGCCACATTGCCATCACACCATTGTGGAAGCAACTTTGTTTTTGCATCCTACGTTTTGTACCAGGCTTGGTGCACTCAGTCAACTATATCCTTAATGTTTTGTACTGAACATATCTTTGCTGATGCCTTTTTGTACCAGCTTGCTGCAATACTGCTGGATATAGGTGCTAGGTATCTGTCGGACCTCCCAATCCCTGGGCAGCTTGATGACTCCAAAAAGATGGCAATACACATTAAGGTTTGGTTTAAAAGAATCCAGATATAAGCTATAGCAGTGATCTTTTAAGTTCTTGAATGTTCTAACTGCTTCTGTTTCTCCTGCTTTTACATCCAATCCAGTTTGGTTTGATGGGTTGTGAACTTGAAAAAACAATCGTCTTGACAAGTTCACATCAGATGGATTAAACAGGTGAGCTGTCTTACATGTTTGATTAAACATGTACACCCTTCATTCTTAAATATGTGACGTTTAGGACTACAAATCTAGTGCTTGTACTAGATAAGCTGTCCTAACGTGATACATTAAAGAACGAAGGTAGTATTATCTTGAATTAGCAAGTGTTACGACTAAATTCTCGCTTTACTTCCAGATGGCCTTTTCCAAAACCAATAATCGTCCGTAAATACATAAATGGGAAAAAGGCTACGGAAGAGTGGTATGCAATGGAATCCTGACAATTGTTAGCACAAGTTATCACTCTCGGTGTCAACTCTGTAGTGTTGAGATGCTTTCTAGCATAAGCGCTTGAGCTTGTAGTTTGGATTGCGTGACAAGGGGCTTTATTAGTCATTCAGAGTCGTCGATGATCCATCGATTATATGTCGTCTGACCATGTAGCTGCATGTTCATCAGTAGTAATGCATGTGTACATTGTTCTTCTATATTGACATGTCTGTGTGTGATCACCGGTTGAGCTTGTTGTTAATTAGTGTGACCTGTGACTATATATTCTTAGAAGAGCTAGTGTGACAGCTGGTCCTTATCGTCAGTGAGGTTAATATACTTGTGTTTTGCTTTATTATGATGTAACGCGAGCGTTGCATGGATATGTAAGGGTCGTGTGACTGGGTCGTGGTGTATATGCCTCTGCATGTGCATGCATATGGTGTTAATTCGGGAGTGCAGTAAGATTGGTTCCATCTGATGTAAACTGCTCCTGTATGACTAAGGGAATTGCTTTTATTGGTAATACCTCATTCCCAAATATCCTGCCAGAAGCAAACATCGAAGTGAAGCTGTCTGAGGGACGAGGAGGAGACGCGGCATCGACGATGATCAGCGATGGACGTACGTATATAGTGGAAAAGCTTGGCGTTATATTTATACGGCCTTGATGTTAGTGTCGAAAGATGGCGTACGGTTTTGCTTAGTCACGAAGGTCGTCCTCGTCGGTGCACCAGTTGCTTAATTAATATAGCTAGCTCAGGTGGCCGGAGTACACAGGTCGACGGCCGGCATCTTCGATGAAACAGCTGCAAGGCGCCTTGTCGAAAGACAGTGCGTACGCGCGAGAAGCTAGAGGACAACGTCGCCGCAGTACATTTGATGAAGCATCAAGTAGCTACTAGACAATATAAATGGCCTTAGACCGTCGCTGAATACAAGGAGAGCTAGCGATCGAGAAGGTGGAGCTGGGCGACTAGTCAAGCTTAATTGGCGCAGTTTGTTGCCATCCTGAGGATCGGAGTAACTGTGCGCGCTGCGCGCGGCCTGCATGGCAGTGCTGCCACGATCTGCCGCCAGCCGTTGATGTTCCATCCCTACTAATCCTGCGATTTGCATGCAGTTAGCACGAAACAAGAAAAAACTCGATCTGCCGGAGGTAAGACCGCCCCCAACGGCATTTGCTTAAGGAGAAGAGCCTCTCACGCAGGTCGAGAAAACCCCCGAACCCTCCTCCCTTTGACCCAAGAAGGCGATGGGATTTTTTTTGCGCTGCAGATATTTCGCTACAGTGCACGCGCGGCACCATAGCGTGCTACAGTACCGCGCTCGTGCCGCCGCTCGAACCCGCGACCGACAGGAGCAAATGCTCCCGGAGCCTCACGCTCTGGCCAGTCGGGTCAACGAGCTTTGGCCAGTTAGCACGAAACAAGATGTGTCAAGATATGGCCGGATCGAGCTAGCTCGTGGCCGCGCGGGCGGGCTAGAGATCTTTTTGTCTGCCCGTTCCGTTCCGTTCCGTACATATTTAATTACGAGGCTGCCCTTGCTGTTACGCGTACCAGGCTAAAAAGAGAAGGGCGGGCACGTTGCGTGCTCAATGCATCCACGTACGTACGGGGGCGCAGGCTTAGCTCTTCTTGTGTCAATTAAGCAGCTCCAAACTAGTAACTCTTAGGCTAGTCTCAATTGGTGATTTCATAGTGTTGTTTTTAAGAGTGTCACATAAGCAACAAGACAATTACTTGATGGTTGAAATAGCTCATATAATGCATTAGTTTCATTTTCACTGTTTCTAAGAAGCACATGCAAGAGACAAACTGTGTTGGAAACAGTGTAGACATGGTTTCATCTAGATGAAACCACTTCCCTCTCTCTCTTCATAATTCTATTACCATGTCATCAAAAATGCTTATGTGGCACCTTATTTATTGAAAATGAAACTCCCATTGGGAGTAGCCTTAACGAGTTTTGATTTGGAAATTAATGCTCCTTAATTATTTTCACTGCTCGCCCTTCCTATCTAAAAATGCTAGTGGCTCCGTCCGGTGTGTTATGGTCAGATTCATTTACGAAATGTTGTGGTACTTCCACAACATTTTGTTGTTGTGGTCTTGCGCAACGATTTCAACAACTCATCAAGAGAAGCGAGCGCTATCCGCACGCCGGAGTTACTGTTCCATTCGTCGGTGTTACAGCTAGCACCACCACCCCCACCCGTGTCGCCGTGCCGTGCGTCGATTCGATCAACGGTTGCCTCCCTGATCGAGTGAGACCGGCCCTGTCCGCTGGGAGTAGTGAAGGTGCAACAGTACAAGTGAAAAGGAATGGAGGCATTGAAGTGTGACAGACTGCAAGAGACAGAAGTACTAGGTAGCTAGTTGGGGCTTCGAAGTTCGAACTGGTGTCCCGGATCAGAGCTCGATCGATGATTGCATGGTGGTTTCTTTGCCATCATCATGGCATGAATAAACACTGTTCAGCTACTACTAGCTATTGCAATTATAGTACTGATACGGTACAGTACTCCTAGTAGCCAGAGAGGTTGATCTACGTCGTTTGATTGGCACCACCTCGCTCGTTCGATCACCATTCGCAGGCGCAGGACAAAATACGAACGGTGGTGGTTCTGCTTGGGATGGATGCTGGCTCGCGGCCATGAACAAGTACTGCTCGCTTCGCTTCGCATGCAGTCCCCCTTGACCTCGATCATGCCCACCCCACGCGAGGCGAGACCTCCCGTCGTCCCGTCTAGTCAATCATGGAATGCATGCACACACGACGACACGACGTTCCTCCGAGAAATCATCTCATTTCACCGAGGGACCCATCTGCCGGCCTCTCTCGCTCTAGACGCGCGTGCCTGCCTCATGCTGCTCTCTCTGTCTCCGATCGCCAGCCAATCGATCGGCTCTGCTGAACTTTCCAGGCAGCTGGTACGTACGTACAGTGATGCACACGGAAACGCTGGGGTCATGCATGTATGGGCATCAGCTGTACTACTAGCTCTCGATCAGGCTCTCACACTTGTCAATATTCATGGCATCGATCGATCGAGATGGGGAGAGAGATCTGCTGAAAAAGCTGCTTGATGATCTTCTGCAGAGATGATTCAATGCATGCCTGCCGCGTCCCTCTCCCTCTGTGCAACAAATGACTGCATGCTGCGACAAGCACTGGCCGGGTAAACTCGGCCGATACAAGCGCACTGCATTACTGCTAGGTTGGCGGTGCACGCTATCGGGCAAAGATCGACGTGTAAGAGTAGAGGTAACATATGCGCCATGTCAAAATTAACCAAATAGTACTCTACATGTCAACAACATATTCACCACCTCGTCGTCTTCAGCATTATCCTACTTTCCCAGTTTCTTTCCACACGTTCGTGTTTGTTTGTTTGTTTGTTGATTTTGTTGTTGTATGCATGCTTTCACTACTACCAGGACAACGGATTACATGACTTTGTTACTGTGTAGACAGGTAGCTAGCTAGGGCTCCGGCTGGCCGGCACGGCAGGTTGCCAGGCAATTACGACGGCATGCATCTTGCTCTACCACGTCGATCGTACGTAGGGAGTATCAGCAAAGGACAAGGAGCTTTCCTCTTTCATCACTAGGATAGGATGAATCAATCAATCCATCGGATACGGAGGCGACCCGAGGTGACCCGCTTTCCCACTTCCTGTCGCCGACATGTGGGGCCCGCGCTGCGCCATCGTCTTCCTCCTCTGAACCGCCCCCGAAATAGAGCGCGAATGCTTAATGTCTTTGACCGTTGGCTCGAGCGGAGCGCGCGTGCCTGCGACTGCGAGCTCGTTCATTGCGCTGCCACTCGTGCAGGCGTTCGGCGCTATCGCTCGCCTGCCCGGCCGTGAGAGGACAGAGGAGAGCTATTATTGCCGCGCGAGGGATGGAGAGTGTGAGCTCCCCCAAAACCCTATCAAGCTTTTTCTCTTCCTCTATAATACTGATATATAGAGCACCCGCCGGCCCTGTCTTCTCTTCATTCACACACTCGCAGCAGCGCGCCCCAAAGAACCACGCCTCTTTCTTCTTCTTCTTCAGCTTCGGTGAGCGCCGCCACCCGCGGCCCTCACTCAGGTGACGAGCTGATCCACCACGATTCCATCGCTTTCCCTCGATCCTTCCCCTCCGGCAGCTAACCTCGCCGGCCGTTTTGGGTGTGTTGCAGGCAGAAGGAAGGGAGAAATTCTCCAGTGCAGGAAGGAGTGTTTCGCCGGCCGGCCGTGTCCTCCCATCAACAAAATTTCCTTGTCGTGGGTGAGCTTCCTCGTTGCCATATGCATGTCGCATCTTCTTCCTCCGCAACACACTTTCGGTACTGTGCTGATCTCTAACCCGGCGTCTTCTGTTCTGTGCGCAGCTAGGAGGAGATGATCGAGACCGGCTGCCCTTCTTCGTTCCCTTCCCCTTAATAATCAGGTATATATATATATATATACCAGCAGTGCTAGCTAGCGCATGCATGAGGGAACAGGGGAGGAGGTCGGTTAGCTGTTTTGATTCGTGAAGAAAATGAGGGGAAATTGCACGTACGGTATGTTGAGACGTGACGTGATGATGGACCGCCGCGCGTCATGCACGCTTAGCTTAATCACTTCTCGCGTGCATTTAGTTACCTCACGCAAACGCAACCCGGCGTTTTGTTTCTTGGCGAGTCTAGTGAAACACACTAGAGCACTAGGCGACTGCTGCACAGTCTGCAGATCAGCGCATACGTTTGTCAGTCTCGATCGATCGCTTTCCTCTGCATCTCGTCTTCGATCGTTTCGCGCGAATGTAATGGAAACAAGATTGATACAATATATTCTCGTCGTCCTGTGCGCCCGAACGATTTTTCTTTTTGCGAGTAATTGGAACGTTTTTCAGCCCGAACGATTGTTCCGGTCTCTTCTGACCTCTGCTATATTGCGCGTGCGCGTTCTCTGCTAGAAAGACACACTATCCACGTACATCTGAAAAAATTAATTAACATGTCTTAAACATATGTCGACCTGGTTACGTACGTAGTGGCTGGTTAGCTTGAAAGTGGTGTTTCTTTTAGTTGGTAATTAAAAAAACAGCATGTAAATTAAGGTTTGTAAAGCAGCTAATAAAGCATCCGTATATATTTAAGTAGCATCCATGTATATGTAAAGAAAAGCTCAAAAAATATGCATCATGTAGACGTTTCAAAGACTACGTGCCTGGCCTGGGTTCATTTTAAAATCAAAAGTTTCATCTAAAAAAGGACAAAATTAAAGGTAGTATGTCTCTGGACACATAAAAGTAGTAATAAAAGAACTAGATTTGGAACAAAATTGAAATTTTAAACTGAAACAAAACAAGGGCCGACAATCCTAAAAACTGATGAGATGTTACGTTTTAAACCTCGCTCATGTAATATTTCTGCTCATGAGTTAGCTGCATGATCATCCCCTCCCGAACTTTGTAACCTGACTGGTGGTTCGTGACAACACTGAACCTCAGGTGAAACAATAAAAATGCGAGCTTGATTGGGGTTGGTGGAAGAACGGATTATTCTTTGGAGATAATAGCGCGCCCTTTTCCCTATACGTGGGTTGCTTTACTGACCATTTTCAACCCCCCACCCCCAGTCACCTCAGGCATCAAATATGTATTTTATTTACCTTATTGCACACAACTTGATTCAACTAGAACATCGCTAACTGTATTTTGTTATTGCCCACAGGGCCGTTCCATTCATCCATTGTTTCAAGCTGTGAAGGCTCCGGCTCCGCGCATGTAAGTGATAACCAGATTATATCTCTGAGTGTCATACGCTAATTTGAAATTCATAGTTTTCTTGCTGAATAATCCCACGTTTTAGAAACACATTGCATGGTTTACCTTCCATATGACAAATATTCAAATGATTAGAATAGTCCTAATTATTTGATCTAATTAAGTAATGCATCTAATTCAATTCATATATACATGTAAGCAATGATAAGTAAATGTGACTTATTTATCATTTCATTCTCAATGCGAACTACCCTACAGATTTTGCAAAATGGAAAAACAAAAGTAGTACATTTACACAATTTTCCAACAGTGCACATGAAGCGGTGCATTTTCTTGACTCTCGTATCTCTTGTCAAAATACGAATCGTTAGACAAATACGAGACCTACATGTAATGTGTAGTGTACACTTTTTGCCCAATGTCCCATTGTCCCTGAATAAAATAGGATGTTTATACTACAACTTCTTTGGGTTTGCTAAAAATATGGAAAAAAAAACCAATAACTTTTTCCTAGCATTGTTTGAGGAACCTTTTTCTAGCATTGACGTAAATCCAACAATTCATTCTGCCTTACCCGCTGCCCCGCCGTCGACCTTCAAGGTTTCAAAACCTTCTGTTTTCTGCCATCCATGCATACGTTCCCAGTAACGTTTGAGATCGTGCCAACCCTGACCTTAAATCACCAGCGATGGCGACGGTATCTAAAGGGACAAGGACGGCAAGACGTGTTAACCTACAGTCTGAAATTCGACTGAAGTGACTGGCTTTCAGTTGACTGATGTTTTGTCATTATCTCCTTTTAGGGCTGAACCAATTGCACAAGATTTACAGGAACAGGATCTGCCCAATTTAGCGGAACAGGATATAGTCAAGCGAGCGGTTGCGGATCATGCTAACTCCATAGTGAAGATATCTCTTAGGAAAATAAAAGAAGGGCGACCCACACCCACATTTGGTACTGGGTTCATTGTGGAAATGAATTCCAGTTTCTGTCTAATCATGTCATGTGGGCATGTATTAGAGGGTTTCATTCCGGGAACTGTGGAAGTGAGCATCGGTACAACTTTATTCAAGGCTTATGTGGTTTTCTTGGATGCACTTCGAGAAGTGAGCATGGTTCGCATAAACCAAAGTGATAATCCTGAGGGGTTCTCTGGTATTGTTGGTGATTACCCTCCAGTGGACTGGTCTACCCAAGAAGCCCCGGACCAATCACTTGTTGCAATGGTGTCCATTTTGAAAGATCCCGAGGGAAATACTTGTGACAGTCCGAATGCATTTCATGGCTATATAGTGTAAGTATTTCTACCATGGGATAAATAAGTTTGTTTGTCATGCTTCCCTAAACTAAGGGCTTTTTTTCTTTTTTGGACAGTCAGCCTGTACGCTTTGCCCTAAAACCAGGAAAGCAACTTCCGTTGCATCTTGGAACTGCCAACTATGTCTCTGTTCCAGGAAACTGATCAGGATCTCCTGTATTCAGTGATCTATTCAGTGAAACTCTTCAGGTGGTTGGCATCCACATCTATCTATTATCTTAGTATTTGAAGAGAAAAAGAAGCCACCACGTTCGCTCTCAAGGTCACAAAATTACCACGTTAATCAGAAAAAAGAAAAGCTCTACACCGTTGATTTTTATGAAGATTGAACGGTCTAGATTAACTAAAAGAGTCCATGTTGCAATATACACAATAAATATTATAAATTCGGACTTAAAAATCATTTGCGTGGAAAAGGAAAAGAAAAGTCCAAATCTGACAAAAAAAAAGGTTATTTTTCCTGCTATCACAGCTAGAGTCCTGATCCAATTAAAGCTTTTGTTGTTGTCCCCGTATAGGTCTGCATGGATCCTTCGTCCTTCAAAATTTTCAAGCTTCAACTGCATATGAAAAAGACGTAGTCCACCTGTGACACATAGGGGGGATGCAGCCTCGATAAATCCAGATGGCTTAGTAGGGCAAGTAGTGGCAGTCCTTCCATTCGTTCATCAGGTCAACAAGCCATGGTAGTGCGCAATCCAAGTTGATTTTGGTTTCTTTGATGGTGGTGATCTAAGAGGAACAGATGCAGACAGGGCACGACGTACACGAGATCTAAGCATACGGGATGGGTGTGGGACGCTAAATCAGCAGGCACAATGTCAGCTAATTTTTCATTGAGCTCATTAACAAGTTTACAATCGAACATGTCGGATCAGATTGATTAATTTTCGTAGTGGATGGCTGATTGAGCGTGAAAAGAAGAAGGCACCATATGAAATAGGGACCCCACTAACCAGCGACCGGTAGCCAGCTCGCAGAGGTGGCTACCATCGTCTTCTACCTTGCGCCAAACAAGCGCCACCCCCGCCCCGTCGCCCGCCACCAGCGACTCCAACGCTTCCAGCGTCGTCGCTGTCCGCCGCACACTCCCAGCCCCGCCCGCAGCCCCGTCCGGCGGACGGCGACACCTCGCCGCGCTGCCCGCACTCACCTCCGCCGCCCACCCAGCCCCGGCCATCCCTAACCACTCCGATGAGACTCCCCCGCCCCTGCACTGCCCATCGCCCTCCTCCACCGCTGCGGCCGGCGGCGCCCTCGCCACCCCGCCCGCCGCCCGCAGCCCGCTGCCGGTCCGGCCTGCCACCATTCGCTATGGTCAGAGGGGGAGAAAGAGATTTAGGGGTACAAACCCTGTGCGTTAAAGGATTCTTCGGAATCCTGCCACCGCCCGCATGCCGCTGCCTCCGGCCCTCAGCGCGCCGTGGTCGCTGGCTCTGTCTACCAGTTGTTTATTAGACTTTTCCATGAAATATAGATTGGAGATGATTAGATTATTTTACGGGACACACACATCGAGCTGACGATTTGATGATCTACACGCAAGCTGCATATCCAAGTGGATGAGAGCCTTGGTAAGCATTTGCTGGTGTACAGAGTACACGGTGAAGGATTGCTGGTATGCAGTATGTCGTATGCTTGCAAGAGGATGTTTGATGCCAGACGACATGTAGTACGACAAAATCCCTCCATGTTTTTAAAGATAATTGTTTTGAACATATACACGGTCTTCAAAACATGATTTTACCTAATATTTTTTGCTATAAATATTTATAAAATATAGTCAAAATATACTTTGATAAACTTAAATACAAACCTAGCCATATCATTTCACATTTGTAAATTAACACAAAAAAAATATTTGTAATCAAAGTTAAAACATCTGACTTACGACAACTCCAAAACAACTTCCTTTTTAAGGACATGGAGGGAATACTGCATTGCATTGTGGCAACGAGCATGTCCCACGAGAGCGTTGTGTTGTGGCATGCTCCACCCTGCAAAGCATTTTTGATCCAAATTATGGGAAAAAAAAGAAAGAGAATTCTTCCAGAGTGGCAAAGAGGAAACTTGGTGTTGACAGCAGCGACAAAAAGTGAGGGAGCGTCGTGTGTTTCAGGGCAGTGAGGTCATGGGTTTGCAGGTAATGCAGGCAAGCCAACAACAGGTTCATGAACATGGGTGACGGGGCGAGGCGATGTGGCATGGGCCGCCCTGCAATGGAGCATAGGTGATGGCGGACCACGGGTTATAGTGGTGCATGTATCTGACTGGATTGGACAAAGCACGAAGAGGAGCTATGAAACAGTAAAAACGAGGGAGAAGCAAGGAAAGCATACACGCAGATATTAAAAAGATTACAAGCTGCCGTATCCTTCTTTTTTTGGGTGAGCTGCACAGGGCTGGATTACAAGTTTGATGAGTCAGATCATTTTTTTTTTTCAAAATGTAGCCCAGCATCGCACGGATTCACGGTTGAACTTATTCAGACTCATGTTAACCACCAATTATTATGTTATAGCAGCTCTAGCCGCGCAATATGCGCGGGCCATCTTCCTAGTTACTGCAAACGGAGAAACGGCTCATTTCGTATCCATAGAGGGTGTGATAGCTGCGATGAAGAAGGCTATGGAAAAAATGGTGAACTATGTTGCAAACAATTTTCTATCTCTTCTTTTGCACTTTCAGTCCAACTGAACCGTGGACAAGGCGCAGATGGAGACGGGTCCTGGCTGGGGCGCGCTCTCCAGCGCGCGCTCCGCCGCCGCCCCGGCCGTGCCGGCGACCTGCTCCGCAGCACCACCCCTAGCTCTCCCTGCACCACCAGCAAGCCCAGCCCCCACGGCAACCCCAGCCCTCACGGCACCCAAAGCCCCCACGGCGCAAACAGCCTCGGCCGCCATTACTGCAGTCTCCCCACCACCAACCCTGGCCGCCATCACTGCGACCACCCCGGCCCCGACCGCCCCCACCGCCATTACTGAGGATCTGCCCCCTTACTGCCCGGATCTACTGGATTTCGAGGACTCCGCCACAGAAGCGCCAAGCATGCCGGCCAAGATCTGGCTACCCAAGAGCTGCAACAAGATCTGCTGGCTGCTGACCAGCGGCGTGGCAACGCTGCTGTCCATAGTGCAGCAACTTCTTCGCCTGCTGCAGCTGCCCAAGCGGCATTTACTCCTCCACGAATCCTGCTGCGGGGTGAGAGCAGCAGAAGCAATGGCGCGGTGGATGGCGGTGCATTCACTCCCCGCCTTTCACCGGAAAGGAGGCCGCGCCCTGCTCCTACCCGGATCGAGGCGCCGGCCAAGCTCAAGTCCGTCGTGCGCGTGCCTACCCCGCGTCGAGTTCCGGTCCATGACCGCCTGGGCGCCTGCCATGGGCTGCACGCCGGCAAGAGTGTTTCACAAGGATGGCAGGTTGTGAGGCCGAGGCGTTGGTGGCGAAGACGCTCCTTGCCATCTCTGGCCGAGGAGTTAAGCCATGGCTCACAGCGGCCATCCACCGAGCCTGGCCGCGGCTCGTCGGCGCCTGACTATAAGAAGCTCCTGGTGGGCAGGTGCTTCCGGTGTCTTGCCAAGGATCACCGCGTTGCACACTGCCGTGAACCCCCGCGTTGCCTCAACTGCTGGTCCTCCGGGCACTTTGCTCGCCGGTGTAAGCAGCAGACCCGGCCTTCCATCCGCTCCCGCCTCACCTTCCCCCCCGAGAGCATCCACAGCCGCATCTCGTTCCCCCCTCTCCAGCCCACCGCCACCACACCCCCACCACCCCCGACACCGCCTCACCGGCCTGAACCCGAGAAGATGGACCCTGCGTACGTGGCTGGCCGGCCACACCAGCGGCCGGCGCAGGGACAGGCCACCGTGGTCTCCACTGCGGTCATGGCCGCGGAGATGGAGAAGCTCCGTCACCAGGCGATTGTCCTCACGGTCCGTGGCCAGGGCTACCAGCCCCAGGCCGAGGACGTGGCGCAAGCACTCCATGGACAGCTGCGAATCCCGGTGTACAACGTCCGCGTCACCCGCCACCAGCCTGAGGATTTCTTCGCCTTCTTCGACCACCCGAACCAGCGCGAGCTGGCTGTCCGTCGGGGCTTCGTCGACGTCGCCGGCACCCGCCTCGACATACAGCCATGGCGCCATGAGGTCCGGGACCCCCACACTTGGTGGTACCGTGTCAAGATCGTCATCGAGCGCCTTCCGCTAC
Organism: Eragrostis nindensis; assembly: GCA_012490785.1. Lineage (NCBI taxonomy): Eukaryota > Viridiplantae > Streptophyta > Magnoliopsida > Poales > Poaceae > Eragrostis > Eragrostis nindensis. The sequence continues at coordinate 1,287,251 of JAAXCT010000069.1, read as the reverse complement.
ATGCATGGAACGAGATGCCTTCCGCCAGCTTTTGGGAGACATATGTCTCTTTGATCGGATGGAGGAATCCACGCACACGCAGGAGATTACTGATCTATTCATCTGCTGGGCGTGGATGTGGAACCCAGACCTTCTGCCGAGGTCCAAGCTCGCCACGTTCTTCTCCGAGCAGGCCGGGCGCGTGCCGCGCCGACATGGACGGCCACAGCCGAACCAGATTGCAACGCCGCCGGTTGGGGACTTCACCGAGCTGCTCATCCACCTCCCGTGCTACCAGAACTGGAAGCCTACCCCCTCGCCGTCGCCACAGTCGGCTATCAGTGGCCTGCCCTCGTCCAGCTCCTCCGGTTCGGGCGCACCTTTTCCTGACTTCCAGGAATTTGTGTGGCACCGGGGGGTGCTTGATGGGCGCGCACCTGTGCGGCGGCCACAGAACGACTACAGCTGCCGGCCGCCGGCGGACGTGGACGGCCGCCGGGACCGTGACCGGGATGATGACCGGCGGGACGGGCGGCGGGAACACAGGACGTGGGCGGACACGATCTTCGGAAGAGGCCGCCCCGGCGATGCCCTACCTCGACATGCGGCCGGCAACAACCGCTACCGCTCGAGATCGCCGCACTATCGCCGTCACGACGATCACGACGCACTGGTGGCTGGCCGGGGCCGGCTCCTGCCCCGGTCGCCCACCGGTGACACCAGAGGGCGCGACCCCATTCCTCATGCGACTGAGGAGTGGGAGCGGAGGCGCTCGAGCTCGCCTGCCCGACGTTCCGGCGTCTCGCCGGCGGGGTGGGCCCAAGCGGCATACACGAGAATTGAGGGAGCATGGCGCCAGAACCAAGAGACGGGCGCGCTGGCTCACGAGGACTCACGGGGCCACGGGTTCCTCTCGGGCATGCTGCTCGAGGAGCTCCCCATGGCCCACGGCGCGCCGCCCCCTCCGACAAGCCACCCCGACCCCCTTCTCGACTTCTTGCAACACCTCTGCGGGGACGCTCTGCCACCTGCAAACTTCCATTCTCGGTGGGAGCAGGACCCGATGCTCCACGAGTTTGAATCGGCAAGGTCAACTTTTCCCAGCTCTTTTCCCGTTGCTACTGATGACACTACTCTGTTTGGGCCGGCTAGGCCGGCCTCACCGGATTACACCCCTGTCTCGGCTGCATGGGCTGGTACTTCCCATGGGCCGGACGCGCGACTGGAGGCTGCACCGGACCTTGTGGCGCTGCATGGGCTCCTCTCACCGCGCTCCACAAGGACCTCCCCGGCGTGGGACCACGGGCCGGCCTCGCACGAGATCTCTTTCGGCCTGGGTCCTGACGCCGGTCAGCTGGACCCGCCCAGCGCGACTGCGGCGGCCTCGACGACTGACTTCCTGAACCAGGTGTTCGTCGCTCGCGAGGACCCCATCCTCGCGGCACCGGCGGCGTCCGACGACCAGCTCGCACCCGCTGAGGAGCAGCAGAACGACAACCACCCTGATGCTGAGGCACCACCACCACCGCCTACCACAACACGGCGGTTCAGTAAACGGCTCGCACGCAAGCCGTCCGCTGTCCCGGTATCCCTGCGCGGCACACACCGGCTCATCAAGGCTCTTGACCTCGCGGACAGCACTGAGGAGATCAGCGAAGAGGCAATGGCTGCCTACCTAAAGACGTACAAGCGCCCGCTCAAGGACAAGGAGATCACTGCGCTCTCCAAAGTGACCCGCCTCAACTGTCTGCAGATCAAGGAAGCGATGGCGGCGCTCTCGGTGCAGGATGTAGCGCCGGAGGCTGAGGCCTGATATTGCCATGGCCTGATCCACCAGTCGTTCGGCTAGTTACCCAATGTTACACATTTATCTACCTCTGTCCTGTTGTTGTTGTTGTTGTCATGTCGTGTTAGTGCTAGAGGAAACCTGCGGAAGCAAGTGGAGTCGTCAGATTGTGTTAGTGCTAGATGAAGCCTGCAGAAGAGAGTGGAGCCAGGCCAAGTGTTGTTGTCTGATCAGTGTCGTGTTGGGTGTGAGAGGCCCCAATGGTTGCTGTCTGTTTGGGAGCTGCTCCTGCTGCCTGTGTGCGTTCGTTCTCAGTCAATGTCATAGTTCCAATGTCATTGTGTTGCTGCCCTGTTCTCATGGATAATAAGGCCCTCAGAATTTTCAACTGGAATGTGCGCGGGCTTAATCTAGCTGCCCGACGCGAAACGGTACTGCGGATGATCCAAGACGCCCGCCCAGGAATTGTTTGTCTACAAGAAACAAAGCTAGAAGAAATAACCCAACAGCTAGCAGCAGAAACTGTCGGACAACGCCTAGCGCACTTTGTGTACTTGCCGGCTGACGCCACAAGAGGTGGGATACTTGTGGGCTGGGATGAGGACCAATATGAAGTGACCAACTCAATGGTGCACGAGTTCTCAGTCACTATGGAGATCAAGGACAGGAGAACACTAGATTCCTTTGTGCTTACTTCAGTGTATGGACCAGCAGATGATGGAAGGAAGTATCTGTTTTTGCAAGAACTAGCACAGATCAAGCCAGCGCAAGGTGTTCCATGGGTCTGCCTTGGAGATTTCAATCTAATATATGAAGCGCAAGACAAGAACAACCTTAATCTCAACCGCTCACTGATGGGGCGGTTCAAGAGAGCACTAGACGCCTGTGAAATGCTGGAGATTGCCTTGCATAACCGGAAATTTACCTGGAGTAATGAAAGAGAAAATCCGACTATGGTGCGACTGGACCGTGTTTTTTGCAACAAGGAATGGGACCTCATGTACTCAACAACCTTACTACAAGCCCTCTCCTCCTCCATGTCAGACCACTGTCCCTTGTTCCTATCCCAACAACATGAACCGGCAAGACGTGCCACCTTCAAGTTTGAGCAGTTCTGGCTGCGGGTGCCGGGGTTTATGGATGTTGTGAAACAAGCATGGGATGCACCAGTGCTTGGTCATTCTGAACTAATGATCCTGCATAACAAATTAGGAGCCACGGCAATTGCACTCAGAAAATGGAGCAGGCGCCTTTTCAGTGAAGCGCGGCTGCAGCTACAGATGGTGCAGGAATTGATCATGCGCCTGGATGTCGCGCAAGAGGAAAGGCAACTGTCACCGCCAGAAATACAATTCAGAAAAGAACTCAAGGCGAGAGTGCTCGGCCTTGCAGCAGTGGAGCGCTCAAGGCGCCGACAGAGCTCCAGGTTCCTCTGGTTGAAAGATGGAGACGCCGGGACAAAATTTTTCCACCTGAAATGTAATGCCAGGCGGCGAAAGAAATTCATTCCACGGCTGCGTAGAAGAGATGGCTCATGGGCTTGGACACACAGTGAAAAGGAGACAGAGATACATGATCATTTCAAGACCATGATGGGTGCACAAGAGACACGAACACGATCTTTCAACTGGACTGAACTCGAACTACCGCAGGTCACTGGTTCACAACTGGATATGCAGTTCACTGAAGAGGAGATTTGGGAGGCAATCTCGTCAATGCCCGGAGAAAAAGCGCCAGGACCCGATGGATTTACTGGGGCTTTCTACAAAGCTTGTTGGCCCATCATCAAAGAGCAAGTGATCAAAGCATTCAGAGCAGTTTACTCTTTGAACACTGGCCCACTTGAGAAGCTCAATGGAGCGGCAGTTGTTTTGATCCCAAAATGCGAGGTGGCTGAGTCAGTAAAGGATTTCCGGCCGATCAGTCTAGTGCACTCCTTCGCCAAAATCCTCTCAAAGGTGCTCGCCAATAGACTGTCCAAGCACATTGATGGATTGATCTCGGTGTCACAGAGTGCATTCATCAAAAGAAGATGTATCCAAGACAATTTCTTATATGTCCGAAATCTAGCGAGAGCGTATCACCGCACAAAGACCCCCTCCTTGCTGTTCAAGCTGGACATCACTAAAGCCTTTGACACAGTCTCCTGGGAGTACCTCTTGGAGCTTCTAAGGCAACGTGGATTTCCACCGCGGTGGCGAAACTGGTTAGCCTTGATCCTCTCCTCCTCGTCCTCAACAATTCTGCTCAATGGAAGCCAAGGACCACAAATCAGGCACAAAAGAGGGCTGCGCCAGGGAGACCCACTCTCCCCGTACCTCTTCATCTTGGCCATCGACACCATTCAGCGGGTGTTCCAGCTCGCCACTGAAGCAGGCCAGCTCTCTCCACTCCGAGGCCGACATGCGCGGCTGCGCATATCGCTATACGCGGATGACGCTGTTGTCTTCTCAAACCCGAAGAAAGAGGACGTTGACATGATCCTAGCCATCATGAAAGAATTTGGAGACGCCACGGGATTGAGAATCAATGTGGAAAAGAGCGTGGTGGCCCCAATTCGCTGCCAGGAAATTGACCTGGACCATGTCTTGCAGTCGTTCCCGGGACAGAGGGCTACGTTCCCACTAACCTATCTAGGCCTTCCGCTTACGCTGGGTCGATTGAGGATGGTACATCTGCAGTACATACAGGACAAAACTCGGGGGCGGTTGGCGGGTTGGCAAGGAAATCTTATGTCGCTTGCTGGAAGGCGTGAACTGGTGAAGTCGGTCCTTACTGCAATCTCAACGTACCTGCTCACCGTCCTCAAGCCACCGAAGAAATTTTTTCAGGAGCAAGATAAGGCGCGCCGCAAGTTTCTTTGGGCGGGAAACCAAGATTTGCATGGTGGCAAATGCAAAGTGAGCTGGGCGCGCGTCACAAGACCCTTGGACCGAGGTGGGCTAGGAATTCAAAATCTTGAGATGTTTGCGCGTGCCTTGCGCTTGCGCTGGCTGTGGTTTGAATGGAAGGATCCGGGGAAGCCGTGGCATGGAATGGAGCTGCCGGTGGATAACTTGGATCGAGCACTCTTCGCTGCAGCCACACGAGTCACGGTGGGCAACGGGCGCACGGCAAAATTCTGGACATCAAGCTGGTTGAATGGCGTGTCCCCTGCAAACTTGTTCCCGGAGCTGTACAAACATAGCACGAGAAAGAACAGAACGGTGGCTCAGGCAATGCACCAGGAGGTATGGGCTGACGACGTTAACCACCACTGGACGACTGATCTCCTCTCACAGTTCGTGATCCTGTGGGGACTAGTCGCCGACGAGGGCTTCGATCCACAATCAAATGAGCAGGACCAAATCACCTGGACGCGGACGTCGCATGGTGAATATACGGCGAGCTCAGCATATCAGATGCAGTTCGAGGGCGGTAAGCAATCCAGCTACCCCAAGCTTGTCTGGAAGGTATGGGCGCCTCCGCGAGCCAAGTTCTTTCTTTGGCTGCTGCTGCAAAATCGAGTTTGGACGGCTGATCGCCTCCTGTTGCGCGAGTGGCCAAATGATTACTTCTGCAAGCTGTGCATGCGCAACCTGGAAACCGCGAGCCACCTGTTCACTGAGTGCCCATACACACGATATATCTGGGACAGCATGGCTACATGGGCAGGCAAGACAAGTCTTGCTCCGACAGAATGGATCCCAGGTCTGCCGTTAGAAGATTGGTTTCAAAACATGTGCGGAACAGGATCAGCAGCAAAAGGAACCAAGTCACTGGCGATCTTGATTATTTGGTCCTTGTGGAAGGAAAGAAACGCCCGGGTGTTCCAGCGAGCAGAGAAGCTGGTGCTCTGTTTGCTGTCAGAAATAAAGGAGGAGGCCAGGACATGGAGCTCAGCAGGAGCGAAGCATCTTGCACATATCATTCCAGCTCCTGTGGACATGACGGTGCCGGTCGAGTTTTTTTCTAGCGAGTAGTAGACCTTTGTTTATTCAGACAGCGCGTTCCGTCTGAGCGTGCTGTTTTACGCTGACTTCGCACGCTGTAGTGCGTTGTAAAAACTCTGCCTCCTTATTAATATAAAACGCCGGCAAATTGCCCGGGGTCGTTCTAAAAAAAAAAAAAAGTCCAACTGAACCTGTATTCTTTTTCAGTCCCTTCCACCTGCTGGTAATACAGTGAATGATTTGCTGGTGCAAATAGTCCAAAAAGAAAAGCCATTAACTGGAGGTGCAGCTGGAATCAGCAAGAGGGTGTCCTGATCAAGTTTGGCCAGCAGTGAGGAGTCACGATCCAAGGTACGGCACTTTTTTTGCCTCCCTTTAGCTTCCATTTAGCTACTACTATTCTAGTAGTTATATCCAATTAGTTCAATGCTCGTTAGCAGTTTTATCTAAATGAACGTGGTCTAATTTCGCAGGTAGATATGGCCTTGGATACGGTCATGCATCAACCCTGAAGGATCATGAGTCTTCTACTTTCTTTTCGCATTTCTGATTCACTGGATTTATGTAACTGGGCTGAACTTCATGGTCTGCCTAGTAGCTTATTTCTGACTAGGAATTATGTAACTGGATTCTACGTGTACTTTATGATCTGCCTATTAATTACTTTATGTAGTTGGATATTTGTATGGAATATTTATGTTGCTGGATATTTGTATGGATTCCTATTTGGCTTTCTGTCAATTCAAGTACTCAGCTTCTTTCCCCGTAAAAAAAATGACAGGCTCCTCAGCCGAGCTGATTTTCTACAATGACATTTGGAAAAATAAATTTCGCGAAGCTCGCGACAACGAACGCTAAACTAGTAGATATGGCGTATAAGCATGTGCGCCTGTTTCAGGTTTCCAGTATGGTGTATGCCAATTGCCAAATGCTGCATGGAAGCATGTGCGCCTGTTTCAGCTTTACACGCTGGACCTTTTCAAATAAGTCAACTCCACGGATGTGACGTCATTTATAAATTATCAGAACTTAATATTGGTTATAGTCCTGACAAATTAGAACATGAATGTCCGCTATAGTATGTGCTTAACTTTTGTACATGCCAGACGGCAGACGCATAACTTTTGTACTTGCATCTTCATACACGCCACGCAAGAGGCATATGTCGCGCCAACGGCTCCGCATTCTCATACACGAATGAACGCACTCACACTACACCTTCCAGAGCGGCCACACCCACTGAACATGCCAGACGGTCCACGTACAAGGGAGAATGCAACGATACACAAGGATAAATACCGGCTGGAATAGCTCAGATGCTGCACACGGGGGCAGGAAAGTCTCCTTCATGTTCTTACCAAGACGATGATTTCATCGGACCCCAAAAATCCATTGTGATCTCTGGCTCTCTCTGGTTCATGTATCCATGGCAGTTGAGCTCTAAACAGAGAAAGGAACTTTGCAACCTTCTAAGCTGATTGAGAGAAAGAAGTCAGAGAATTCAGATGACACATTGTGACATTGTCATACAAGATCTCCAGGTGATAAAATAAATTTCTTTGGCAGGATTAAAAAGTTTACGTCAATCCTTCTCCAGCAGAGATATCTTTCGGCAGTGAGAATGATCTGGCTCTTGAGTAACGATTAAGCATATTCTGCAAATGTGACAAGATAATTTGGTTGTCATTTTAATGGGTATTGTGTAGAGGTTTACAGAGTGATTAACTGGGCACACTATGTATGCTCTCTAGTAGCATCAGTGACATCTTTACTTATGTCAAATAAATGCAGCTCAATATAAGCAGAAATCCAACATGCCAGGAAACACAAAAGGTTCGAATTGATATAATACCATCAATGGAAATTACAGAAGGAAATGGCAACCGCACATTCAGTACCAGTAGAGTTTGCATGTATCTAACAGGTGATTAGCACTCAAAAAAGTATTTAATCTACAACAAGAATAGCCCTTCAAGTATTCCACTTCAGACCAAACAAAAACTGAATTAAGAGACTATGAAACCATTAAGGGTGAAAAGCACCGAACGCATTACAGAGTACAAACAAAGCCTAAACCTGGTGTCCTTACGGCAGTGCTATTGTGATGTGCCACCGATTGCTTCTAGCGTTAATTTCATTTGCACCAAGCACTTTGTAATCATTGACATAAAAATGTGGCAGATGAGCTCTTTAACAATACACGTTGCAAACGGAAATCTAGAGTTCATATATGTTAAGCGCATATAAATAATAACTCAAATAACAATTTTTTTCTGAAAGATAAAGAACTATCTTAGAATTCACGCCGTACTTTCTCACTGTGCCTAGAGTGCTCACCCTCTTGCTTGCCATTATTGCATCTTTCTTTTCTTCCTTTTCTTTGTTTTGAGGCTATTTACAAGTCCAATGATTCGGCTAACACCTTCCTGAAAATAAACAATAAAAGCTTTGTTAGCCTCCAGCTCCCAAGATTACACCACCCAGTCACAGATGAGGAACACACACAATTTTTGAGGCACTGCGCACCAGTAGCCTTTTCCACTACTTCACCATACTTCCACACATTGGTTACACAGATACACATCATAAACACACACGCGCGCGCGCGCACGCGCTGTGCTGCTGCTTCAGCTGCACAACTCAGCCAAACACTCATGCAGCAAGTTACACTGACATATGTGCATGCAGGATCACCTCCACTAATTCCTGCATGCAAGCACGCTGACCCTAATAATAACTTGCCAATTCCTATTAGCACACATCCAACAAGGATTACATACAAACTTTTATAGATAAACTTTAACATGTATAGAGAGCAAGATTTACCTGTATGTCGCACCCAAATATTATCTCCAACTCGACTTGTAGTTGCACCAAGTCCATCGCGAAAAAAAGATCCTTCTCCTTCTTTTGGGAAAAGTTAAGCCCCACAAGTTGACTTCTTAAGTTAAACACGGGAGCACCAACAAATATAACTTCCTGGAACAGCAATGTGAAAACCTTGAAAGTTGTCGATCCTTGCATTCTGAAGTGTGGCCATTTAGCCTACAACACAGAATTGTTAGTAGACACCAATTTTATCCCTATTAAAACAAAATAATGAAAACTTACCCCACCATCCCAGAGCTGAAATTGAGCTCAGTTTTATCCTCATTGAAGGTTCCAACATGCACAACTGCATCGCCTGGTTGAGCTTCAATTCCAGACCACTGTACGTCTACCATGGGAGAATTATTAAGACCACAAACTACCACAGCCGCAAGATTTGATTTCTTTTTAGGATCATAAACAGCAGATCCTTCAAAAGTAGACCCACGCACATCTCGCACAAATATTTTTCTCTCCACAGACTTCTTCTTCTTCTTAGGAGTCAGCAAACCTTTGCTGAGAGTTATTACTATACATCTATCATCTATACGCTTAAAAACAAAACCAGATCTACAAGACTTAACACATTTTTTACCATCCCTATCGATGATTTCTTCCCAAACAGATACCACTGAGAGTGAAACAGTGCTCCTGATGCGCAACATGACATCTCTACTGATTGACAATATCTGCAAGGTATTATAATGGGTTTGAGAAATATATTCAACTCTGCATACCAAAATTGATCAATGACTGCAGTGTAAAAAACTTTGCAAAAATCTACCTACATGTCATCTAGATCTAGTTTATTAAAAGTTGAATTTTAAACCTCAACCTCCGCCCTCTCATCTTCTACAACTATCCCCAAGAATCAATAGAATCTGTCCAAAGTTGAATGGCAAAAAGCTTCAGTGGGCTAAGTTAACGCTTAGGAGATGCTACCATAATCCAAAAGGCGAAGACCATGAGGGAGTCAGCAAAATACAACAACCCATGCAACTCATGGAGGAATATGACGGCCCGTGAAACAAGAAGCTATGGTGTAAAGAAATTACGGTCACGATCGAGCAATTTTGCCATGACATTATTATCTAGCTATCTGATTTGGCTAAATCTTTGATGCATATTGCAATACAAGCAGCGCGTGTGGTTTCCAAAGAATCCAGTAATGAATTAATGTTAGAGGGGACTCAAACATTAAACCTATAAAGACCGAAGAGAAAAATAAAATTATGGTTCCAGATTACTTCCAAGTTTCTTTTGTTTCAACTTTGCCATTTCTCTACTAACTTTTTAATGAAACGACAATAACTTCCATTTGCATCCTAACCATTATAATTGACAAGAAATTGCAAGCATACTATTAAAGAGTACAATAAAAAAAGTAAACAACATTTTGCGAAGAACGAAATTAGCAAAAGCTTGTCATGCATATCCAATAATCATACCGGTGCCATAGGGATGCCGAAGAGCTGCTTGGAAGTGAAGGATTACTATCCCTACCACGGATGAGGACTAAACTGTAAAATAAAACACCAGTATTGATATGTGATATCTAAATTAAAAATAAAGAGCGCACACAGTGCTGAAGGCTCCACATTGTGGGGGCATGGGGAAGGGTTTTTCCTAGACAACTAATTGAAGAAACATATGCAAGTTGAAGAATTTCATGGTCAAATAATATTGAACATCCAGATGGGGAGATAGTTAAAGTGGAAACACTGTCCATTCTGAAAATTCTCATAGATAATAGACTCTTAAGTAAGAGGCAAGATCAAAATCAAAACATCAACAAAAAGAAAAAAAAAGGTATGAGAAATTATAAATTTAACTCAACAGACTTGATGATAAAAGGAAATAACAAATGAATAGGACCATACTGTTGAACATGTGCACCACCACAATATCATCACTCGGACCTAATCTTGTGGTGAATATTCAAAGTGTAGTTCCCAGGTGGGATGTGAGGTCCTCCAGCTTCAACAATATGGTCATGTACACCTGATATTTCCTAAATGAAAGGTTAGATCCACGGAGTAGGATCTTTCCTCAGAAGGTAAATTGTTCTACCTAACTAATGACTAATGTATTGGGAGGCATGCTAGTAACACATTTCAGTATCTCCCAGTTGCATGGAAAGATTTACCACACTCAACTCCCTGTACGAACTAGTTATGAGATGTAAATATAGGGGGAAAAAAAGACAGTTCTATTTCACGTTGCCAACAAAAAAAAATCAGATCCAAACACTAAACTAAGCTTCAACGTAGTAGAATCTGTATATTTAGTTATGCGAACAAGGCAGTCATTTGGATATAGAAACATATATCAACTGCTAATTCACAAACAAGACAAACGTGAATATAACTTTCTAAAATTCGTTCATGAAGCACTTCGAACATTCATAGAGCTACACCTACAACATTTGATACAATAACAGGCTATAATACAAGCAACCAGGTAGAAGAGCAATCACAACTGTGAACCATAACAGCACAACATCATTTCAAAACCGAACAAATTTTTAATAAGCAACATCATCAAGCTAACTGCAGTAATCAACATGCAAATAATTAGCACACTCCTGGAAAAACTCTGTAAAAACTTAAGAGCCACCGTACCTCAGTTGAGGCTGGTGACGGAAGGTCGACTGGTGGAGGCTGTAGCAGATGTGCAGGAGGCCGAAGGAAGTGGTCGGCTGGTCGGTCGTGCAGGAAGCTGGAGGAGAGGGTGACCGGGGAGAAACGGAGGGAGGTGGCCGGCGGCTAGGGAACCCACAGGTCCGCGGCAGATCGAACGGCGTCGCCGTGGAAATGCAACCGTGGCAGCGAAGGACGGAAACGGCGGCGGCGGGCGACTCGGGGGAGAGATTTGCTTACCAGCGTCGGCGGCGGGCGACTAGAGGTGGTGGTACTGTGGTCGGCGGCTGTTGAGGCTCGAGGGGAATGGGGATTTCTTTTTTTTTTTTCCCTTTCGTTTTTGAAATGAAGTACTGTACTCGAAAATATATGTCATTTGAAATTAAAGAGAGATAAAAAAATGAATGTACAGAAAACAAAGAGAAAAAAATAGAAAACATGCAAATAATTTTTTCCTATTATTTGACCAGCTATAGTAGATATAATAATAGAGCTCACAAACTTCCAGCACCCCTTTGCTAGTTGGTGAATAGCGTGCTACAGTGGCAAAGCTCAGATCAAATTAAAAAAGAGGCCAAAAGATTAAAAAACTTAGCAAGAGAGGACCAGATTAGTAAATTTTTAACATAGTACATGGTGAAATCAAAGACTCTTCAAGAAATTTTTCAAAATTAGGGGGGGGGGGGGGGGGGGGGGGGGGGGGGCGGGGGCCATGGCCACCTTTGGCCATAGCAATGCTCCCCGCCTGTGGCGTGCTACTGCTAGCAATCTACAAACACAATAAGAAAAGAACAGACATAATGATCGAGCAGAACAAATAAGAAGATGAAACAGATTAGATTAAGTAAAGTCATTAAACATGCAAATAATGTTTTCCTTATTTAACTGTTGAAAGGAAAAATGCACCACACAAATAAAAACGCGACCTAGAGCCATATCGGGCTCGGCAAGACCAGGGCGAGTGATCACAAAAGCCGTGCGGGCTTCGAGTCACCGACTCACCGACTCACCGTCCGCCGAGGGTTCCACCTGAACCGCGCCAGCGCCGACGAGGGTCGCGTCCACATCTGCGTGTCCGTCGCCGACGCGCGGAGGCGCCCTCTGCCAATGGACGCCGAGGTATTCCTCCTGCCTCAATCACCGATGCATTGCGATCCCCAGTCCCTGCGCCGCCTCCTCTATCAGGGGTCTTTGCTCCGCCTCGCCGCGCCGCCTGCCGTCGACCAACCGCCGCTCCGGCCACGCTTTCCGCTGGCCCCGAACCCCGGTAACGTGCCGCCGCAGCCTCGACTCCGCCCACCGCCCATGGTCACCCCCGCGGCTCGCGGCGACCCCGCTTCCCACTTCCGGTCCAACCTCCCTCCCCTTTTCAATGTCCGGAGGAAGAGGGCAGCCGCGACTCGAGGTAGAAGACGACCGGCACATGGGGCGGTCATCGAGGGATGGAAGGGGTGCCCTGAGGCGGACCTCCTCATTCGGTTATCTTGAGAATTCCATTCCATGTCCGGTTCTGGTGCAATTCCGGCACGCCACATCTTCTCCCTGCTCCATCGACTGAAAGCTCCAACTTTGTTCGGTCCCGCACCTAGATGATGCATAATCATGTCGAATTCTCATATAACTTAGCCGATTTCTCTTATACGCACCATGGAGTACATGTATCTCGACCTGGGGCTGTATTGTCTGAAGCCAACGGTTGTTAATATCCATATTTGGCATGTTGTTTATTCGCTTCCATAAGACTCTGCTAGTAGTGTGCGACCTATTTTATTATCAATGTTGGCGTACATTCACATTTGTTAATTAAGTTAGCTCCCATCACCAATTCACCACACCATGCCATGATCCAAGATTTCCAACCATTTTAGGGCTCAGCAATCAAACTGAACAAGCAGAGCTGAAACACGTCACCCGACCCAGCTCACAGACGTGCCCAAACTGCTGTACCATTATCTTCTAATTTAGTTGTAATATGGATTTAAAAGTGTACCCAGTGGTCCCACCTTCGTATAACCTCAAACTTTACAAGCTTTTCCATTGCTGCATGATAATTTTCTCTTCAATTTCCATGTTCACTACCTTTTCGTATTGGCACAACTTCATCGCATTGAGAGATCCAGTGATACAAATTTCGTAACAGTTTGCAAGGAATATGGATTGCTAGTACCTGTGTGAATTTTTGCATCTTGATACTTATGATTGCTACATTAGCATAATATGAAGTCACATGACTTATTTTCTGCTTATGCAATAGCCAACAAGTGTGAATTTCCTGTCAGATGGAAATTCATTGTTATCCATTCGATGAATATAGAAGCAGTGCAAGCCATCAGAGGCGAGAGCTAGTAGACTAATGTGCACACTTATTTCTGTGGTTTGTGCATGAATGTAACGATAGGTTCTGTCTTGATGCATAAGAAGAATATCAGAATCCATATTGGTATCGTTACATTATCTGTGTGCGCCATTGTCGTGTGGTCACTTGTTAATTGTTATTATTCCTCTTGAACACTCAGGGCCAGGTTTCAAAATTTGAGGAGCTAAGTGCACAGGCAGAGCATAGTGCTTATAACCTTCGCCAGCGCAAGGATGATTCAGTTGCAATGCAGAGGAGAACAAAATTTGCATGTTTGAAGGAGCAGCAGAATCAGAGAAGAAAAAGGCGCAAGGAAGCTGAAGCTTTGAGACAGAAAGAGATAAGGGAATTTGCGGAAAAGGCCTGGATCAGCATAAGAAATACTTTGGATAGACTGCCTAAGCGTAAAGAGAGAGATTTGGAAAATAGAAGTAAGTATTCAACCTTTCCTTTGTGTCCTGCCATTCTTATCTTTAATAAAGTCTCAAATACACCCTATTTTCATCTCTCAGCAGCTGAGGTAATAAATGCGGATACAAGTGTAGCAATGGAAATGGAAGGTGACTTGTCCTTGTTGTTCTCTTTTTACCCTTTACATAGTTCACAGTGGCGTAAATATAAAACCAGTTAAGTGAGTAAAAATCTTTATTCACTCTTACTCTGTAATTTAAGCAGACTGGCGCCCATATTTTTCAACACCGGATATTGGGGTCTTTAAAACTACACTGAAGGGGACTAGCTGGGAAGTTGAGAAGTTGGTTTTGCAGGTTGCCCCTTCTGTGGTAGGGCTTCAATCTAAAGGTGATAGCTTCATTGATTGTCAATTTCATCTGTTGCTTGTTCTGGTCTTGACTTGTTTATTTCACAATGATTTAATATTGTTTACAGCGGGAGGAACGGATCATTTTTTTTGCTCTGGTACTGTTGTTGAGTCTGACAAAGAGACCCATACAATTGTGACAGTTGCAAATTTGGTCAAGTGTCCAGACACAGATGAAGTAGCTGATGACCTGAAGGTTTGTCTTGTATTATACGTGAAGTCTTGCCCTCGGCCTTCCCGCAAACACTAATACTTTTGCTCTTCTGCATTTGTGTAGATCAATGTATATTTGCACAATAGGGAAACATGTGAAGGAAAACTGGTATATCATGACTTCTATCACAACATCTGTTTGATTGAAATTCAGTCTCCAGTCCATCTGCAAGAAAAAGGCTTTAGTTCAAATATCAATGCCATCCACTTTGGCAAGAGCTGTTCAAGGGATGTGGTTACATTGGGTCGTGACAAAGATATCCACATGTTGGTGGTTACTACAGGAAAGATTATTCCAAAACACAGCGAGCTTGACTGCGAAGAGCTTGTAGTATCGACTTGCAGGATTTCAAAGGTGAGCATATTAGAAATGTATTTGCGTTCAAGTCATAATGCTTCTTGTCACACTCATACCCAAATTTCAACTAATAATTCCTGTGCTTATTTAGTGTTTTGATACCTTAAACAGTCTTGTATTCTTCTGCCCTTTCATAATTGAAGGTAGTCATTTTAATACATAGCTTCTGGAGTTATTAACCTTTGTGTAGTCCAATGACAGTGATGGTGACCCCCTTAAATATGCACCCCTGAAATGCTCGAGCTTAGAGACATATCTCAAACAACTACAGAAACTTATCTCCTAAGTCGGCCTATCACAAACTTCCCTTATCGCAGCATCTTATGCTTTTAAAACGAATTTGTCTTCCAACTGAATTATCACAGTAAGTATCATGGATCATGGTAGCCGACAGGAGCTGTTGCTACCGTCGTGCGCTACACTTTGTTTCAGCCAGCCTTATGTCCACATGATATGATATGCGCATGTTACTACTTTTATAGTTTCACGGACTTTGATTATTGGAACGGAAGGGAGGGAGGGAGAAAGAGAACGACATCATCCATATGGCAAATGGCTGCTGTGGAGAAGGTGTTATCTATTATGGTGGAGAGGAGTAAAAAGATTGGGAGCAAGTTTGGGAGGGGGAGGGAGATGGCAGATTGAGAGGTTTGAGGGCTTCCAAGTTTCCCTTTTTACTCCATCCGGACTTCAATTGTTGATGTGCCGACAGCAAATCCTATTCAATTTTAGTTCAAATATGCTGTCTTGACATCATCATTTCAAGACTGGAGTTAGTAGTGTGTGTTTTTTTTGTCTCATAACAGTACATCTGGTCTTTTTATAGAGGGAGCATAACTTGACCCATCCCTTAATAAGGTAATAGACTCGATCTAAGCCTTGTAATCTGGAATAATATGGAAATTGCATAATATGATCCTATCTAATTTAGTGGCCAAGTAATGGCTGCTACAATACTTTTCACATGTGCTATAGCGTGTATGAACAATATCACAGTCCTTCTTGGGTATGGTGGCATACTGGCATCTATCGCCCAAGAAAATTTTATCCTAATGTGAAATTTGGGGAGTAAACATTTTTCTGTAATCCAAACATTGGTCACTTGTCCTTGTGCTTTTTCTGTTAATAATTTAATGACCAGCAATGTATTTTTGGCAGGCAGAAGTTGGGGGTCCGCTGATGAACTTTGATGGAGATCTTATTGGGATGAATTATTATCACACTAATGAAACCCCTTTCATTCCAGGTGTGATTGTGTTGAAGTTTTTGCAGCAGTATACTTTATTCAGGTATGCATTTGATTGTTTTTATTTTTAGTAAATATAGATTTGATGAATTTCAATCTTCACTTGTATGTTGGGATCTGTCAGTTCGCCACTCAACTAATTTGCAGTTGGAACCTGGAATCACCAGTAATCCCTAGATTGAGATATGTGGCTAATTGACTGGCATGACATGTCCATGATTGGCTATCTTGGGGATGAATTAGGCTGTTATACTTGTGTTTGGGTGTGTCGGAGGGGTTTCTACCTCTCCATGTACTATGTTCTTATTAATGAAATGACACGCAGTTCTCCTGCGCGTTCTAGAAAAAAGGCTGTTATTTAGTCCAGTTAGATATAATAATGATTGCTAATCTTTTTCTCTTTTTTTTGAGGAAAGTACAATAGGGGAAGCCCTACTGTGGTAGATATATATTAAAGAAAAAGGGAACAAAAAGCACTATACATAGTCTAAACTAGAAGAAAAGGGAAACTTACTTACTGACTAGCTATCTAGCGGCTATTTAGCCAATCCTCTATCTGTTGCCTATTGTTTTGATTCATTCTATACAAATGATTGCTAATGTTGTGGTGTTAGATACTTAGATGTGGTTATTCTTGGTATATGATGACAGAAAGTTATTTCTGCTCCTATCACGACATCATTTCTATTATGATATAGGGCAATCCTACTCCCTATGATATGCTTGTTCTTGCAAAATGCTAAGTTCCATGCCATTTCATGCAATTGGAGAAAGAGAGGGCATGTTTGTTTTGGCAAAATCACAGTTTGATTTTTTTCGTTTCTTTTTAATAATATACGGTGCAGAAAAGTTGTAAGACCATCGCCTGGGCTGCGAGTTAGGACGCTTTACGCAGAAGGGTGTGATGCATTTGAAAAGATGCACATCAACTTTCGTGGGGGCACTGGTGTGGTTATTGAGAAGGTTCGTTTTATTTGTCTGGACATCTCTTTCTTCTAAGTGAATTGAACGTTGAAGAACACTTCAGTTTCTTATGTATGGAACCTAACCTAATTTCGTTTTATAGTGCTTTGCCTGGTTAGTCCTTTTTTGGTTTCTTACATATGGAATCTACTTTGTTTTGAAGTGCTTTGCCTGGTTACTGTCCTATTTGCTGCTCAGATTTCGTTGTTTTGAGTTATTTGTTTTATGAACATATCTTATTTGCAGATTGAAGAGCAATCTCCTGCGAAATCATCTGGTTTGAATGAAGGGGATATCATTAATAGAGTTAATGGTGTATATTTTTCCAGCGCAGTAGAGGTCTGTTCTTGTTTACTTGGTTCTCTGTGAATATGTTTTATTGTTTGGCTTTTACTTGGTTCAATAAGTTTGGTTACTTGTTTTTTTTGGTCCACGCTGTTTTGATATGTTACGTTGGATCTAATCCAGTTTCCGGGTCTGTTTGCTTCACGCCCTGCCAGGCAGCATCCCAAGCGTTCGATTTTGAGCGCTTGGGGCTGTAATGCACTGCCTGGCCAGGCAGCCTCCGCCAGGCAGCAACCAAACAGCCTTTCCAATCCTAGAAAAGAGAAAGATCCGTTTTCTGTTATGGTACAAGTCTGTTTGTTGTTGTTGTTGTACAAGTTGGTTTGTGTGAGGGTACATATACAAAGTAATACAACATGATCATGGCCACAAGTAATTTTCTGAACATGAAACCAATCAAACTACTTGCATTTTGCTTTTTCTTTTGAGGAATAACCACTCGCATAACTTTACCAAAAAATAATATGTTTAATTCCTGGATAAGATCATTTGAGACTGAAATATTGCTTACTGGTAGTGCCGGTGTGCATTCCACTTTGAGGCTCACCAAATTTTCTCACTGAAACACTTTTAGAGACTGTAGTTCCTCGGAAACATGAGAATGGGTCTAGGAAGTGGTTCAAGAATTTCAGTTTGTTTTGAAGACACGTAATTTTATAATAAGCAGGGCTACAAAGTTTTAGATGTCAGGTCTATACGGTTTGCACTCTTCATGTATCGGGTTTAACTCCTGATGAGAAAGTTATGGTTTTTAGAAGACAACATGAATAATCTCCGCTATGTGTTATATGTTCTGCTGGACATCTGAGATGCAGAACTGTTCAGATCGATAGATATTCGTCGTAAACTGCATCACTGTACTCACATTTGATACTAAGTTCTATCCGTCGTATTCGACAGTATCTGGATGTTTGTATGCCATAGTGGCCATATTCATTTTTGTCCAGATTGGTCAGACATCATCCTCTCTGCTCCGTACATGCCGCGTCCACTATGCCTGGCCGGAGTGGATAAGTGGAAGCACGTATGTGCACCTGATGTTCCTGGCTTACAAGACTTAATTTTTGCATGCTACTTTTCATACCAGGATGGTGCACTCAGTCAAGTATATATCCTTATTGTGTACTGAACACATCTTTGCTGATATTTTTTGTGCCAGTTTGCTACCATACTGCTGGATATAGGCGCTAGGTACCTGTTGGACCTCCCAATTCTTGGGCAGCTTGGTGACTCCGACAAGATGGCGATACACATTAAGGTTTGATTTATGGAATTAAAAAAAGAATCCAGATATAAGCTATAGCAGTTATCTTTAAGTTCTAGAATGTTCTAACTGATTCTGTTTCTCTTGATTCTCTATCCGATCCAGTTTGGTGTGATGGGTTGCGAAGATGAAAAAACAGTCGTCGTTGACAAGTTCACATCAGATGGATTAAACAGGTGAATTGTATTGCATGTTTGATTAAATATGTACTCCCTCCATTTGTAAAAATATGATGTTTAGGATTAGGACCATAAATCTAGTGTTTTGAACTAGATAAGCTTTCTTAAATGTCATATATTTAAGAATGAATGTAGTAATATCTTGAATTAGTGAGTGTTTTAACTAGATTCTCACTTTACTTCCAGATGGCCTTTTCCAAAACCAATAATTGTTCATCAATACGTAAAGGGGAAAAAGGTCCTTGAAGAATGGTATTCACTGGAATCCTGACAAATGGTGGCACGAGCTATAGCTCCGATTGTTAACTCTGTAGTGTTGAGTTGCTTGCTAACATAAGTGCATGAACTTGTAGTTCAGATTGCTTGACAAGGGGCTCAGCAGACTCTTGGATGTCAGGATTGTGTATGGATTTTTTTTTTGTAAGCTCTATATTAGTACCTGGATGTTCTCAGTTGTTGCCGGATAGTAATTTGGCAGGTTATGAGCTGTTGGTTGACCAAATTAATACCCCATTCAGAATTTGGAAACTGTGGGTATGAATATGGGTTTCGGAAGAAAAGTTTGGCTCATATCGAAATCTAAAATTGACAGTATGAACACACTTGTTACACGAATGCAGAGGTTATGAAAGTCTACTAAGCTTACCAATATTTTAAAAGAAAAATGTGTATGACCAGAGAGATACATTGTTTTAGAAATCAACACGGTTGTACAAACAGGTCAGATATACGACATTAGTCATCTTAAAAATGTGTAACAGATGCTGACACCTGAACTATCTAGTGAACAATCAATATTTCTATCTATGATTTAGTTAACAAAAGATTAGACAACAGCTTCATAGTGATACGGAGCCAGGTCTTATTGGCAGGGTCCCCGTATCAGATATATTAGTTTTTTGCATTGATATTTGAAAACTTTGCACCAGCAATCGGATTGGCCTGCAGGCTTTAGCTAACTGTCATTTTCTGAGCAGACTTTAACTAAAATCAGATGCGTCGAAAGACAGGATAGTCCTGGACCTAACAGGACGACCGGCTTGCTCCGCCCATGCAATCCTCCTCTTGGCATCATTTGGGTATCATAATACTCCTGATGGTCTGCGCATCATTTGGAAGGAAAAAACTGTCCAGCACCTGATGTTTCATGCTAATCCCTCCTCATTCATAAGTTGTGACACCCTTTTGAGTCGGTAGGGTCGTTGTCGATCAGTGACAGCGAGCCCCCCAGCGCAATCATTTGCGTCTCCAAAATTTTATCTTCTCTCCCGTTCCCACTCTCCAAATCATGTCGTGCTTCAAGGTCCTGAGACAGTGAGACCGTGCGCAATAGCCAATAGCACGCCAGGAAGGGAACATGATCGAGGGGACATCTGGTCACCGTTGGAAAGGTATGTAGCCTTTAGTACTCGAGCAAGAAGTGCCTCATGCTTATCTGGCAAGAAGTGCCCGTTTCAAGAGCTTAATATTTTTAAAGCCCATACCACCATTTTCTTTTTGACTTCAGACGCTTCTTTGATGATTTTTTGGTCTCCACCGATAATCTTTGATCATTCACTCAATCTCAACCCATTATGTACTCTAAAGACATTCATTGTACATGTTGGGATTGCATGGTCAACTAATTTGATGAGGATCTCTTTCCCTCGGAAGGACAAGTCCCTCCTCCACAACATCACAACCTTTAATTTACTACCTAGGCACTCTTTTAGCAGTTGAAACTTGAAACTGCTACTTCTCCAAGTAACTCTCATAGGAAGAAGTACCCCATCTGCTTCACCCTTTTTCAAACAGAACCGAAAGACAATCATCCACAAACAGAATTATGTACGAAGATAAGGGATCCCCTGCGTAGTCCCATGTCGCTTGAAAGGAGACCCGGAGGGACTCCATTGAAGTTCATTGTAGAACGTACATTGGTGACACAACACATCTGCCTGGCAGTTTTTGCTTGGTGAGATAACTGACAAGTTTCAGGTGGGTGCTTTCTCAGAGTCTTTGCTATAATATCGTACAGATCCCTTGTACCTTTTTCAAAAGCGTTCTGTAATGGCAGTTGACCATAGGCATTTAACATTAGTGTCGTATCAGCACAGGGTTATATATTCAACATCAGTTAGTTCATTACAACTTGTCTCATGCTACAAGTTTATGGTTCCTCCTACGCTGCACATGTTGCCGTGATTACAGAAAAGTCTATCAAATGACAGCAAACCATTGGCCCCATTCTCCATTATCCAATGATGCACTCACATTATCTTCAGACTGCCATCACTACAATCGCTCAGAGACACTCGGACAATATATCGGCTTCGACCATAGCCATCTATAGTTAAAATAGACCTCATCAATGCAACTTACAACAACAACAACAACAACAAAGCCTTGGAAGTGTTCTTGTTTAATACAAACCTGTTTTGGAATGACTTGTCGCATTCATCAGCAACAATCTCTTGTACATTCAGATTTGCGACAAACGTAGTCTTGTCTTCGGGCCTTTGTACAACTGCCTACTTGGTTGCACATAGCAAGAGTTAAAAATGTATCTAGATACTATAACTGTTATAGTTAGTCTCACTAACCTGGAGTGTCATTGTATTCTTTGTACCCATTGCAGCCTCCAGTTTATCGAGAAGCAATATAGTAAACTGAGCAAAGAATAAAATACATAGGCATCAGCTCCAGAGTGTGATCAGGGTCTACCATGAACCATAGAGGCATAGTAACGTGAGGACAAAGTGACGACAAAAAGAACCCAGGTCATATCAGTAGATGAATGAAAGAATGTCGAGGGAAACTTTCTGTTGTGTCTTTGCAAACAAATGGATGAGTGGGCACAGTTCTCATGGCCTAGAAATGAAGTGACAAATAGCACAGAACAAGGAACAAATGTTTCTT
This sequence comes from Eragrostis nindensis, assembly GCA_012490785.1. Classification (NCBI taxonomy): domain Eukaryota; kingdom Viridiplantae; phylum Streptophyta; class Magnoliopsida; order Poales; family Poaceae; genus Eragrostis; species Eragrostis nindensis. Next base: position 1,265,405 of record JAAXCT010000069.1, on the reverse strand, counting down.
CCACTTCAGTCTTATGAATTAATATCATTTTCTTACGACTACATAATATAATTACATAACTCATCAGGTTGTAACAAGGGCACAGAATGTTATATTAATTCTTGCTCACCTTAGACAGGTACATTCACCAAAAACTTTTGCAAACTGACATGTGGACTGATAGTTATTTTTAAACAAATGGAATACCTGTACTACAGAGTAAAGATTAACCCCATCAAGTTGTGAGATGATATCGCCAGCCTCAATCCCTCCATAATGTTCTTTTGATGAATCACAAATCTATAGTGGGCATAGAAAAGAAAATAAAGAGAGTCAAGAGTGGAAAAAAAATCTGTACGCTTAACTTGTAATCTTGCGAACATTTATTGAACAAGTTAAACTTGCATTGATTGGTTAGGGAACATAGTGAAGATACATAACCCACATTTCCTCAATTAAAAGAGATGCATAACGTACATAGGCGTTGGATAAATTACCAGCTTCCTAAAGTAAAGCAGCTGGATAAATATGTTGTTGCAATGAAGAAAACATTGCCAAAGTGACAGTTTTTGCTGCAGAGTTGTGATGCCGTCCATATTCAACAATGGGGTTAGGGCAAAAGACCAATACAATGGTAAACACACTAATATCAATAAAATGTTAGGATTTTTTTTTCGAGGCGATCCTATGGCAGGAGTGCAGCAAAGAAAAATCATCCTTCTAAAGTGTATTTGCACTAATGTAACTTCTTGGCCAAAAGTAAAATTTGCAAAAATTCAATAACATCACTAATAAATAGCAGCAAAACATACAGGGGAAAGGGAACCAACAAATATGTTACTAGAAGTAAGGTAAAGGATGATTTATAATTGAAAAAAAAAAGGGTAAGAGGAAGTGATGCTCTCTAGTCCTTATCAATTTCGGGTATTGTTAGTGAATAGATATTCGAGATAAAAAAAAAGTTAATAGATATTCGTTGATGGAATAAGACGCGCATGCATTGGATCATCAGAGATCTCGTCGCTTGTCACCATGAGACACCTGATATGAGCAGATTCCATCGATGTGGATGCCATTCTGGAAGTGCTAAACGACCTCATACGCATTATAAAGGATGTGCTGCCAAATTAAAATGTCTACAAGCTCCTGCAAGTGCTACGGGTGGTGGATGTAGAGCTTCTGGCTGTGTGGGGAGAGGAGAAATAGAGGAAGAGGGATAAGATGAGGTATGGTGATGCCTAGCATGGTCAGTGATAGAAACAAAGAGATAAGTGGTACTGCAGCGAAGAGCTAATGAAAATCGAAGGATAACATTTGGATCCAAGGTTTTTTTTTGTTAGTCAGTTGCTGATTTGTAATCTACTATTTGGACATGTCATCAGTTGTATACCAGTTTAGATGTCACGGCATTTAAGATCGCCATGTCAACCAAAACCACCATGATTTTGAGGCAAGGAGGTATTTTGCACTGGTAAACAAACCGAATGTCATGGTCGGTAACTAGAAGTCCTAGTTCAAGTCATGTACGTTAGTACGCCGGTGTTGTATTACGGCGGCAAGGCTAGCGGCATGGCATGGTTAGAGTTCAGATTAGGGTCATAGTTAGTTTCCAGGTTTCCAAGTATCACAGCGTCTCTTTCCTTGTCGTAATCACATAGGATTGTGTAAGTCCGGTTGCTATATAAGGCGCCGCGGTGTATCGAATCAATTAAGAAAAGTATTAGCCAACTCTGTTGATTATTTCGCGCCTTGTATCTCGGCGACGTCCACGACGGCGCCGGTTTGCAAGCGTGCGGTTCGGCGAGAGCGAACACGTCCACCCGTATTCCACTTGTATAATCTACGTCCACGGCCAAACGCACGAGCCTCTACAGCAGTAAGCCGTGACAATTTGGTATCAGAGCCAGGTTCGGCAAGAGCCGTGGGTCAAAATTGGACCTTCTCAAACTCAGGACCGCGAATTAGGAAGATCCCAAACCTAAGATATTGATCAATGAGATTATGAAGCTAACCTGGTAATCTAGATGGATTATATGCTATCTAATTACAGGATTTTATGTGTTCCGTACCTTGTTTACCAGAATTCCAGAAGGTGGCCCAACAAATTTGCAGCGTATGCTTTCCAGAACATATAGGTCCAGCGTGTGAAGAGCTTGTCCCCTTATGCGAAGACACGGTAATGTTCTGCACTTGTAATAAAACTTATGTGTCAATGTCAATGATAATGATACATCAGGTATCTCTTTCACACTGCATAGATAGCGTGCAAGATATCTTTCACATTGTCAGCTTAACTATATTCATACACTTCTCTCAAAACTGTTGAGCAATTCAAATGTGCCATATGAAAGTATACCGCAAGATTGTTAACGGTACTTGCATAACATCACTGTTCTGTTGCATGACCACTGAAAATCTATGGTGATGACAGTTTTTAGGCTCCTTGGCCTGCTGGTCATGACCGTTTTCTTTTTAGTCTTTTATTTTATTATTAATATAGTCATGACCGTTTTCTTTTTAGTCTTTTATTTTATTATTAATATAGCACAGTAGGGGCTTCCCCTACTGTAAATTCCTCAAAAAAAAAAAACCTATGGTGAACACAGGAGAAACATAGGATTCGGGAAAATCCTTCAATCCAAAGAAGGGTTAAATAGTCGGCCACCTCTTGTTTAGCGTTTAGGCTGTGTGCACAGCGAGTACATAGATTAAACTGTTTGAATTTTCCTTGCCTGGGTACACTGATGACAAGTTTGCATGTATATATATGGATACAAATGTCAGTTTTTCCAACTGATAATGAGATATTTTTCAACTGATAGAGAAATTGGTTAACAGGCCTACAACATTGAAGAAACAAGGTGGGCCAAGGGAACTAGTAAATATCAGAGATCTTTTATTTAACATTGGATTCTTACTAGTCCTGTTAGCGACAAACTGTTCAAAATTAATCCACTTAGCTAATATACATGCACGCAGACATAAAAGGCAGCACATGTTTTTAACGCAAATAGCAGACAAGAAATATTTGCAAAAGAGAGTTAAATTTACAGTAGATAGGATACTATGAAAATCCAGCGTTATTAAAAGGACAATAATATTACTTGGACTTCTTGTAGTATTTCAGACATCTTCCTGCAACCTCAACTGGCAAAAACGGAGTAGTCTCTTGGTAGGAAAAACTAATGCCAAGGAATCTTTTTTCAGAATCCATGATGGGCCCACCAACGAAATCCTGGCACAAAAGAGGTTACCAAAATAAACGAGCTGAACTTGACTTGTAAACACAATACTTGTTGTAAAAATAATATAGATGGAAACAATCCCCTACAAGAAAGAATGATTAGTTAGAGTTAGTAACAGTGTTGAACCTGGCGTGCTCCCTTCTGATTTTGTCACTAAAGTGAAATGAAAGGTGCATCTAAAATCTACAATGATGATATCACAGCAGTGTTTAATGCTACATAACCAATTTTATTAACTCACTATAGTCAACATGGAACATGCACACATTTAGCTTAGTTCTCCATGTTTGAAGTGAAGAATTAGGAATGCTACAATAAATCAACATAGTTAACCGCATGATGCAGCTAGGTACTGAAGTATTAGGGATGCTACAATAAATCGATGTAGCTAACTGTATAATGCAGCTAGGAAGTTACAAGACATATCTAGAGAAGTAGATACAAAGTCTTACCAGACTGAGATCACACGTACAGATCAATAGCTCACTGCAGTCTAACTCACTGTTCTTGCGTACCAGAACCCCATATCTCATCAGGAAAGCTTTTGACTCGATGTCCCGACCTAGAGCAACTACAGGCCTAGGCTGCAATGAATAACGGTCTGGGAGGTCACTGAGTGCAATGGCGGGAAGATACATCTTAGGCTCCGAAGACTTAACAGTCACAATGGCAATATTATAATGCAAATTGCACATTTCTAGGGACCCTTCAACAGTTTGTTGATTGTGAAGAACCACTTTGATCTGCAATAAAAAAAACTTATAACTGATTCACCACAGGAGAGGAGAAAGTCAACATAAATGAAAAAGGAAAGGAACAGTTCTTGTGTTGACCTTAATGGCGCCTTGTTCATAGGCCTCCAACTGAGTGCCTGGTTTTCTCACCAAAGCAGCAGAGGTAAGTATCCACGTTTTACTACCCACATGATCAACCACTGTCCCAGAACAAAACATATGCCCTCCCTCTGCGCATAAATATTAGAATCGATAATCTTGAATCTTCCACAGTAAAAATATAAAGATTGCATGGGAAGTGCATTTGGAACATCCGACCAACCCATCACACAAAACTGCTAACGAAAAAAAAAAAAACTAGTTCCCACTGACCATAGCCCATCTACCGTCACAGAGAGTTGCTGAAAGAAAAACAAGGAGGATTTTCCTGAGCAAACTCAGACTAAAGCTCTAAGTCCCGTTTGTGGCATACCATATGTTGCAAAAGTGTAATATGTTTTTTATGTCAATAGCAGTAATGTGTGTCATATGGTTATTAATAATAACTGAATGCAAAAAAGGCCAGATAATAAAAATTACCAGCAGTAGCAAGAAGTGACACGACAGATGTGCGGATTTTAAACACAGATTCAAAGCCTTCGAGTCCCTCTTTGGTGAACCCCCCAACAATTTCAGAATTATACTTGACAAGTTTGGACGGGGGACCTTCGGAATCCGACCAACATGCTCTACGATCTGCTGAAACAACAATGACATCAAGAACTATTACGAAAGCACGAGGGACAGATCATGTGAGTATTCTTTGAAACTTAAAGCAAACTGAGCGCTTGAATATACCGGCATTAGTGCCACCGCGATTGACCTCGTCTTTTAACTCCTGTGGTATCTGTGGGCAAGAAAGAGAGAGAGTTTAAGCCAAAGCATCATGGACGCAACAATAAAAAAATCAAGTTTTAGGGCAATCGGCCCACAGCAGATGCAGCAGGACATCAAATTAAAAGCACCTCCCCCGATGTACTCTGCTCTATCCTCGTCTCCATGCGACGATTATGTACTTAAGTGACTCAACTTTCGGCAGTGAGAAATTCAAGTGGGGTATTCCCACCGTAAATTCCTCAAAAAAAAAACTCCAAATAGATAATAAAAATATATGAACCGACGAACGACAGACCGCAAATCCAACCTTCGATTTCCCTTTACGGCGTCGGCTGGTCTTCTTCATCGCACCCGGAGCGGCGGCGGCGCTGAGTGGAGGAGGTGGGGAATTCGCCGTTATGGGTGGCTGTTTTTTAATTTTAATTTCTTTTACCGCAAAATAAGGTTCATTTACAGCCTCGTGGCAGATATAGCCTCGTGGGCCTTTTTCGTTTTTTAGTGGGCAGCCTCGTGGGCCTTTGGGTCGCGCAGCCCAGCTACACGGTAAAGACTCGACGAGAGAACCGACTCCATTTGCCTTCCCATCTCCGAATCTCGCGCCGCCTCCGCCTCGCCTCGCCAAGCCGCCACCAAATCGTGCCGCCCCCGCCTCCCAACCTCGCCGCAGTCCAATCCGTCGTGCACCTCCCGATCGCGCCTCCTTCCATCCCCCGCCGCTCCCCTCCTCGAAGGACCGCCTCTTGTCGGCTACCAACTCCACAAACGGCTCAAGGGGAGGAGCCCTATTGAGCGGGAGGAGCCCCCGCCGCCTCCAGAAGTGGCGGCCACCAGAGAAGGAACCTGACCACCTCCACGGCCTCATTTCCGCACTGTGAGGAGCATCCGCGTTAGGATATCGCTTCGATATCTGGTAAGCAATTTTTCCTGCTTCCCCAACAATCACTTTCCTGCCCGTTGTATTGAATCTGTATCACAATGTCCAACTCTGTGGCAGTGCTGCGTGCTGCCTCATCTGGCCTCTCGCTATAGAAACATAGAACAACTGATGCGTCCTACCGAACACTCTTGGATCATTGGATCGATAGGCTTATGAATATAACCTAGATGTCTCTATCCCTGCTCTGTTGTTACTCAATTTTCCCAAATCATGTATGCTACGCTTGCATATTTTAACAAAGTTCAGGCCGGCAACTTGCCCGCCGTAGTTCGCCTCAAAAAATTATGTGATTTCATGAGTCTAGTACTTATCCAGAAAAGAGCATTATTAGCAACAGCTGTCAACCCCCATAATCTAGAAGCATTCCTTCAAATGGACAATAATTGACAAGTGTATACTGAAATAAATAGCTATCACACTTCAGGAGTTTCAGAATGTGCTATTAGTTTGTTAAAAACTATCGCTCGTTGCATGCAATCTCTGCTGCTTCAAGCCAACTCTACAACGTTGTACCATATGTAAAAGATAAAAGAAAGGAGGAATAAAAATATATGACCTAGTTCTTTTTTTTTAATGCTGCAACCTAATAGCTGATGAAGAGCAGTAACACTTTACCCATACAAATACTACAACAGTGACAAAATAATTGAATATACACATTCCTTTCCTTTTAGACTATCAAATTCCTCTTCGCTGCAGCATGGGCGCTACTCCTATAGGTGAATAGATACTTTCTAGCTGGTCTAAACAATAACTAGGTACTAAATCAGTTACTGATGCATTTTTTTTATATAGTGTGTTTCTTGTCATAAAAGCTTATATTTGTATTCCATCACTTCATTTTCGGAAATGATATACACACGACTGAGACTTACTTCTGCCGTGTACAACGCGTGCAGTCCGTGATTTGCACAGTCCGTGATTAAAGATGAGCCGTGCACGTTCTCGAAAAATTAAAGATGAGCCGCGCTGTGATTTGTTTGCCGTTAAAGTGCATGCGCTGATGCAGTCGTAAATGGTAGAAGTAAAGGGTTGTCGTGTGTATAGCAGCATTGCTTCATTTTGATTCCTTTTTGCTCGATGTTTTTGTTAGTAACCTCCATCAGTTACACGATTTTACAAATGTTATTTTACTTCCTCCATCTCTGATTTTTTCTATGCATGTCTTTACATCTTTGAAATTTATGAATGTTAAGCTAGCACATTCTCTTGCAGCTGCGCAGGCATAAACTTCAGTTTTATTTTGAAATTTCTGGGATAACGAAATCCACAAGTCCCTGTGATGGAAAATCCTCCGCAGATCCCTGTGATGGAAAATCCTGTGGTAAGATAGCCTTTTTCTTTATTTTTTTATTTATTGTCAATGGTATAAGCTCATGTTGTGTTTTTGATTTATTCAAAGCAGTTTAGATTACTTTAGTTAGCAGCTTGAGAAAATTGCAAAATCACACTTCCAACTCATTTTTTTCTAAAAATGCCACAGCTTCTTTTGATCGCCACTGATTATTTTATTTCTTTTAGGATGAAAATCAGTTTTATGGGGAACCTGTGCGCCAAATGCATGACAACTTGAGGGGTTGTGGGCTGCTGATTCAAGTTCAGAAAAAGTTTCAGAGTGGTGTAATTATTGCTTGTGGTGTTAAATATTGTTATGTATTAACAGTTGTAAACAATTTGCTTCGCAATGCTAAAAATGATATTTTAGTCACGTTTGTGAATGGAAGAGAGATAGCTGTCAAGGCTTCTAAATATGTTGCGCACTGTAGCAAGAAGCTGTCCATTATTTTCCTTACACATGGAATTGAGGAGGTTCCTGGGATGCAACAAGTCCAGTTTAGTGGTCCAGAAGAGATTAGAGATACTGTTGTATATACTCTTAGTAATTGTAAAAGAGTAAATTATCACTATGAAGAAACGCACGGACAAGCTGCAGCAACATCTATCTTCACAGGAGGAAACGCAGGGTAATAATAAAGCCATCGTTAGAGTTTTTTTTTTTTAACTGTTGTTGCATGCTAACTTTTTACTGATGTAAAACATCAGAGTTTTAAGTCATAAGAACAATGGCGCGGATGACTTTTGGCACAATTGTAGTGCTGGCTATGGTGTCAAACGTGGCTCTGGTGTTTTCAATCGGATGAGACAAATAATTGGTATGAATTTGCGATACTTGGAAGGATGGACTAATGCTTTACGTTTGGACAGAATAAAAGATGAAATTAAAGAGATGTTTCCAGAGACAAGAGACATGGTATATTTCTTAGCATTTAGATACAAATTGAAAGTAGATATGTTTGAGTTACAAAGCAAGTACTAATTTCTTGAAACAGACCTTTGCAGATGTCCAGCTGTATCTGCAGGCGGAGAGTAGGTTCGGGCTCAAGTACAAGCGCCAACGGAGGCCCTAGGTACTCTGATCAGTTTCCAAATTCAATCCGGTTTGATTTGTAGCCAATTAAAATATACAGCAAGTTTTGTGAGTCTGTCATCAAAGAGTTCCAATCCACCCGCCCCAACAATCAATTTCTTCCTTGCTGTCTATGAAGATGCTCAAAAGTAGTGTATTCGAGAAAAAGAAAATAGCGTCAAGTGCATCACCCTTGCTTAGTCTGTGATCTTGAAGTCAGTCTACTCAATGGTTCCATTGAATATATCTCGCAGACAAAGAGCACCACTAGGCCCAAGGCTTCTTCAGTGGAGCCACCAAGAACAACAAACCTATCCATGAAGCAGTGAATTGGAGCTTCTGCCGCGCCTTTCAGTGAGCTTGGTGAGACCTTGTAGCACAGGATGCATATGTTTGCGGATAAGTCACAGAGTCACAGACTCACAGGTTACTTCTTTGGAGATCACAATGGACTGGTGGGCCTTTCAAAGAGGAGGCAGCCATGGAGAAGAATGAGTTTTTTTTTTTTGACAAGAAGAATGAGTTTTTGGAGTACAAGTTTTATGGTTTTTCATCAACTACATGGGGCTTGTTCGAGAGCTCAGTCACAGTTTCATAGGGCTTGTTACCAAATTCAACCGTGAAGAGGTGTGTACAAGTTGTGAATTCTGGTTCCTATGGAACTTGTTTTGAGGCTTTAACTCCATAGATTGGTATTGCACAAGAACGACCTGTAGTACTGATTTTGGGTCCTAAAGCTCATATAGATGAGGGTACCGCTGCCACTGCTAAAACAATAAACAAGTTCAATCGAATAAAGGTATATTTACTGGCTTTTCTTGACTTATATTAGCATAGATGGTTTGTATGTAGGAAATTCTAAACTAAACTAATAAACAATGAGTTACATGGCCATGGTCATGCATAAATATGATACTCCCTCCGTTTTTAATTATATGACGCCGTTGATTTTTTCGTTGAACTTTGACCAACAATATAGATTTAAATAATTACTTTTTGAATGTGAAATAAACATCATTGGATTCATCATCAAAAGCACTTTAAGATTAACTTATACACTTAGCTATTTACAAAAATATTTTGAATAAGACAAGCGGTCAAACGTAACGGAAAAAGTCAACGGCGTGATATATTAAAAAACGGAGGGAGTATATTAGAAGTGACTATTATTCAACTTCTTGTATTCCATTTCAATAGACTGACTCAGACAGAAACCTGTGTAAATAAAAAATATAGCATGCTCAATTAAACATGAACATTTTGTAGCTTTGGGTCATATGAGCAATTCAGTTACCATTTACCATCACGCTCATACTTTTATCTCTGTTATTATTTTAGGCTATCTGATACTAGTTGCTTGTGAAGGGCGTGTTTTCAGTATCATATTGAGGGCTAAAAGATCACATGCACCAACAAACGAGATCAACTTATTTCAAAGAAACAGTTCAAAATTATTCGCTGATGATGGTTGCAGATCACCTGACCCGTGGACCGAAGGGAGAGAAGGAAAAGTGTGTGTTGAATTAGACACGCACACCAAACGACCACTGATGCCTCATGTCAACGGCCAGGTCGACGATGGCGACAAGCGAATGGCATGCAGGCGATGGTGTCCCCTAGCGAAGCCGGCTCAATCTAACTGAAATGGACGGACACGGCTGCGATGGCGTAGGATCGATCGATCGAGCTAGTCTTGTTATAGCCAACTGCTTAATTTTATACTACCGCCAATTAGTACTTGTACTAATATATACGTGCTCCCGTGGACAGATGATGATAATACCGTGTCGCGTTCATATGGGCGATTGCAACACCTGCTGGAATAAAATAGGTTATCGTATTATCGAATAAACGAAACTGCAGTTTGGTCATCCGTCAGAATCAGTCCTTGGCTACGGGCTGGCTAGGAACCGATTACACACGCCGTGGTGTACGTGTATGTATTACTCTATGACGTAGCAGTACGCTGAGAGGCATGAACGAGGACACGTTCCGTGCGTGCATGGACGCCTCTCGACATCAACTACCGCGCGCGCGTTCGTATTCACCAGCTAGGGTCGTACGTCGTGCTAACTTTGACGCGGTCCGGTTGACTAGCCTGCAGGCACGCATTGCATGCCGCCCGGCCCGGTCGGTGTAACCACTCCGAGCGTACGTAAGCACGCGCAGAATCGTTACTCGCTTGCTCATGAGCTCATTCGGCAGACGAGGTAAAAGGACCCTTTCCCATCCCTGCGTTTGCCAGCCGGGAGCTTGGCTTCGCTGTCATAGTAGGGCCGACAATAACAGAGCAGAGGTCGTAGTACCGGCTAATATTGCGTTGAATAGGAAACACGTACCGGGGCGCGCTGGATTGGATCGGGGGTGCTTGTTGACGTGTTGTCCCAGTACGAAGCACAATGTCACGTTAGTTGGGCAAACGTTGTCTCGAAGAAACCGATCGCTGGTACTTCTAGCCTGGTAAAGTGGTACTGCACTACTACTGCTCCCCGGCCGTTCCACGTTGGTAGCTAGAGAGAGAGAGAGAGGGGACCAGCTAATAGTAACCGCCGAGAGCAAAGCTGCCTGACGCGCAATCGTAGAACTGAAGGAATCGAACCATTCATTAGTGACACGTGAACCAATCACATACTGTACTGCGATAGAACCTGATCGACGGTCGAACACCACCCATGCACAGAGTGCCAATGCTCCTGACATGCTCTGCTCGCGCTAGCACCAGCAGAGTAGCAGCCGAGCAGAGCAGAGCACCACGTCGCGCTGCAGTCAGCGCGCGCCTAGAAGCTGGAGCAGTACCAGCCGTGCCGCGGTGCGGTGCCGTGCCGTGCGAGCGGGGGCGCATGCATGTGTGCCGATGTGCGTGCGTGCGTGCGAGCGAGCGAACGAGGGGACGCAGCCACCGATCGACGCGCCACCCGTGCGCGTTTGCGTACACTGCACAGCGCGCGCTCGAATCGAAACCATATCTTGTCTCTCTCCTCCGATCAATCACCTGGGCTGCAGCTAGTCAATCGAGCTCGTGATCCGACGCACGCACGCGCGCCGAAACTGCCTCCCGGCCGGGCCGCCGTCATGATCGCTCAATCAGTTGGCACAGGCAGTGCTAAAAGTCAAGAGCTAGAGGATCCTTCCTCTCCTCTTTCAAACCAGGCGGGAAGGCTAGAGCTAGTAGTATATTCGTGCGTGTGCAGCGGAACGGGGACACGCGAATCAACGACCCGAATCCGTCGTATGCGTCATCCATGCATCCATCCTGCTCTGCTGCTCCGAACGCCCCCAATGATGAGCAGCGCTATCGACGCATGGATGGACAGCGTCCGTTGATTGATGGAGACCAGACCAACCGACGGTCGCTGTCGCGCCCTGACCCACAGCTAGCTAGCGCGCGCGCGCGCGGCACTGACGCCGACGCGCCATCTCTCCCTCGCTCCCTTTCCCCAGGTCCTCGTCTCACCTACTGCGTGCCGGCCCGCGCCATGACCAGTCTTGTTGCCATGCCACACCATATAACCCCCTCGCACCCCTCGCCTCGCTCTCAAACCCCACGCCACCACCAAACCACGCGCACCGTTTCTCGCTTGCTTGGTCCGTCCTGATCCATCGCCAGCCTTGTTCCTCATCGCATTCCCCGTTGAACAATTCCACATGGCGCAGCTGCTCCGCGCCGCGGTCCTCGTCGTCGCTCTCGTGGCCCTCGTCTCCGAGCTCGCCGCGCCGGCCTCGGCCATGAAGGGCGGCGGCGAGCTGGGCAGCCTGGGCGCGGCGGCCGTCGTGTTGCGGCGCGGCGGCGGCGGCGGGAGTCGGACGTGCCGCGGCACGGTGGCCGAGTGCATGGCCTCCGAGTTCGGCGTGGACGCCGAGGCCGAGGGCGACGTGGCGGGGATGGCCACCGGCGGGAGCAAGCGCCGGGTGCTGCAGGGCGGCTCCGGCTACATCGGCTACGACGCGCTGCGGCGGGACAGCGTGCCCTGCTCCCAGCGCGGGGCCTCCTACTACAACTGCCAGCCCGGCGCAGAGGCCAACCCCTACACCCGCGGATGCAGCGCCATCACCCAGTGCAGGGGCTAATTAAGGCGAATCGATCTTGGTTAATCCTGCTTCATGCATGGTGATGGTCAGTTGTCAATAGTTGGAGACAGTCGCGTAGTAGGTTGTCAGACCTGCTGGGCTCATGGCTTGTGCAGTGGATGTGTGTTCTGTTCTGGTTTACCTCAGTGATCAAAGTAGTAATTAAGCTTCTGCAGTCCTGCTCTCTCTCTCTGATTTTACATGCAGCTACTGATTCAGCATGCCATCTGTTTGATATAGCTGATCGAAATTTCTCTGGCGAAACAACAGAACAAGCATTTCAGCATTTTACTTATTTCTTGATTGCATCGCACATTCGTGAGGAAATTACTAGTAGCTCTGAAAACACTTCACACAGGCCAAATTTCTGGAGGCTTGTCGGGAAAGAAATGTCAGTTCTTTTCAGTTGGGCTGTCTTGCCTGAGACTCAATTTCATGCTGCTTTTTTTCAGCGTATCGACTGTGTGAAATCATGATTCGGAATTTCGGATCAGACCAGGCACCATGGTGGGCAATCTTTAGTCATCTTCAGTTGCAAAGGGAAAACGACTCTGTCTCGTGGAAAAGATCAATTCAAATGAGTATATCACAATGTTTCAAAGATATTACGCACTTTAAAATTTAGCCATTTGGTGACGCCACCAACGATAGTTGGGCGGTCATTTTTCATCCTATGTGGAGTCAATGTACCTAGGAGCTTTTATTAATGTCATAAGAATAATATGACTGCATTAACCTTTTTTTTTTCTGAAAGGCATACAACTACCACCACTTGAGATGTGCAGTTATGCATCCTAGTAAAACAACATCCTTTTTCTTTATATTGGCCAGGTGAGAACACCTAAATTTGGATCCCTTTTTCGAAATGTAGGTCCATATATCGACTGAGATCGTCGCCAACATTTTCACTAGCCTAGTTAAGCCAAATCAGTATCCTCTTTGGGTTTTGACAGATCAGGCCACAATGGCACAAGTTGTTCAACCTTGTTGTCTTTGGGGGTGTTCGTTTACCCCCCTCTAAATTTTAACACCCGTCACATCAAAGAGAATCTTACTATTTAAATATATTTTTATTCATTTAATGACAAAACCTATGTCACGACCCCCCCTCTAAATCACGAGACGAATCTAATGAGCCTAATTAATCTATGTTTTGCTACAGTGATGCTACAGTAACCATCGTCTAATCACGCCTTAATTACCCTCATTAGATTCGTCTCGCGAATTCGAGCGGAGTCCTGAAATTAGTTTTGTACTTAAACTTTATTTGTAATCACAATATTCATTGGAAAAACCCTCTAAAGTTTAGACCCAATTCAGCGAACACCCCCTTTGTTTTCCCTGCTTGCGTGCTTGGCCTACGAAAATAATAGTATTAGTTCGGCACTGCTGCCTACTTCGGAAAAAATTGTCTGCGGGAGGTTCGCAAACCGGACCTGGTGCGGCCCCGCCTAAATTGCTGACGCGTGGACATCGTGGTGGGATCCAACGAAGCAGCACGACATGCCCTGCGCCAAGAATCGCGCCGCTCCCGCACATCCTCTCGGCTCAGCCGCCTCTCCCAGGCGACGCCTTCGGCTCTCGTCGAGACCCTCCATCCGCCATCGTCGCCTCCGGTAGCGCCAAAGAACGACGACGGCGTCCCCTTCAGAATGCGAGCACCGGACCAAGCTGCTCGCACGCCGGCGCTTGTTGAATGCACCGGATCATCTGTTGGTACTGAAGCTCCCATTCATGTTTCTACTCCCTGCTGCAGATGCAGCACTCCTGCAGCTCCGATTATGTTTTTCACCTTCTCCTTCTCCTTCACCTTCTCAAACTCTTTTCCTCTAAATTCCAAGGCCTCATAAAATATTTGACAAAGGCTATTCAATTTCAGAAAGCTTGAGAGTTATGATTGGTAATACATAATTCAAACAGGCTTCAGAGATCGATCAAGCAAGCATGAATCAAACTGTAGGATAGTGGGAAGAAGTGAGAGTCTTGATGATCGGGCGGGAGTCACTTCCTCCAAGAGATGCCGCACCGGATCGCCGCCCTGCCGGCCTCGGCCTCCATGGGGAGGTGGAAGCGGCGGCGGCGGCTGACATCGGGACTTGCGAGCTTCGTTTTGGTCGCCTTTAGCCGAACAGATGCGAGCTGCGAGGGGGACGAGCCGTGGGCATTGCCTGGAGCCGGTCGCAGCGAGGGATACGCGGAGCGTTGGATGGCCGCTACGTCCACGCGGCAGCAATCTGGAGCAGGTTCGCACAGCAGGGTCTTTACGAACCGTCCCATAGAATTTTTTCCCACTACTTCCAAGGGTGCCATGCCCCCCCCCCCCCCCCCCCCCTTCCCCCACTATCAGCAAAACTCCACTAAATGAACAATAAAACAGCTACTATTCACGCTATTTGTGTGGAACTACAGAGCCCCCCCCCCCCCCCCCCCCCCCCCCAACCCTCCATTTGTGTTGAAGCTCCGTCACTGTATAGATCTTCTATTTATATGTTGTATTTTTTAAAAAAGAATTATAGAAGCTTTTGCCTGTGTCAACATGTTTATGTTGATATATTGGAAACGATGGTATTATGTTTGGAGAAATCAGTGATCACGAAGTATATACCTCATAACTCGAAGGTTGGGGGTAACTTTGCAAAGGGCGCCGACTGGGAGGGGTAGGGAAACAGATGACCGTCCGATTTGCTGTGGACTGCAAGATTTCCTCCCCCAGACTGACGCGCACGGGCAAACCAGACACTCTCGGCTGGCGGCGGCGGGCGGCGGCGTCCTCCCCAATCTGGCGTCCGGCAACAAACTTCTGCAACCCTAGTTGCCGGTGCGTCCAGCCCCGTGCGTCTTTTCCGTGGGCGCCAACTCCGTACCGGAAGATAACCGTGGTTAGCAGGGGCGGAGCCACCTTAAGGCCAACCTGGGCCTTGGCCCCCTCTTGCTTTGTGTGATTCTTCAACGATTTGAGCAAGGTCTAGGATGCTAAGGAGAAGAATATGATTAATCACCATGTAAATCTACTTGGTTGTTCAGCTCGGCCCCCTCTACCCACATAATCTGGCTCCGCCACTGGTGGTTAGTACTCCGGACTCCGATTCCGCTACAAGATATAGCAACACAGAATTTCTACTTGTGTTCATCGCTGAAATAAGTATAGCAACATTGAAATTCTTGTTTGATCCCAGAAATAAGTAGCAACATAGAAATTCCGGTGTCCATCCCTGTAATAAGTATTTTTGATCCATATAGTAATAATCACCTTCGCTCTTCATGTCGAAGAAATCTATGGAGCTAGTTCCGGAACGTGATTGGGCTCAGATGCCGGCGGACCTCCTCCTCTGCATATTCGGTACCTTGGAGGTCCCCGATATAGTAGCGCCGCCGCTGTGGAAGGTATGATGATATTATCAATGATGGTGAGTGGATCACGAAAAAGCTGGTTGTGTACAAGATGGATCTTGTTGAACAGAAGGTCGTGGACGGTGGAAGTAAAGGACTTACAGGGATGTGCATTGTTCCTTGGTTTCAACAGTTCGTTTTTCCTTCCAGTCACACACTTTCCTACTCCCTCTGTCCAGAATACTTGGCGCCTTTGACTTTTAGACATCACGTTTGACCGCTCGTCTTATTTAAAAAATTTATGCAAATATTATTTAATTTTTCATAATTTTTTTAACATTCAAGGTACTTTAATCATGTCAAGTTTGTTTTAGCATTTGCAAAAAAAATTTGAATAAGACAAACAGTCAAAGATAATGCCAGAAAGTCAAAAGCGCCAAGTATTCTGGGACGGAGGGAGTATGTTAAAGGCAGACTGTTTCTACCACACTGATGACGACATGGAGTACATCTTTAGTCAGAAACTGAGTCGACGCCATATCGTTGCTTTCAGCCTTGATGAGAATTCCTTCAACGAATTCTTTCCTTCAAGTTCACGGCTCAACTGGCCACCGCCTATTTGGATTGTACCCACTTATGGATGCATTGGCTGAAATTGGAGAAGACCCCCGTTTCGTCATATTTGCTTACAATGGTCAGTACACGTTGCTCTTCTAACAGATACATGCTTTCTTTCTGTTGTAATAACGCTATCGACAGGAGAGAACAACAACAAAAATAGACAAGAGGCGAGACACAATGTAGGGTGGAGTCTTCTCTTTATTATTCTGAATAAACTTGTGTAATTACATTATGGGATGCTTCACTATTTATACTTGGGGTATGGAGTCTCCTTTCCTACTAGGAGAGAGAGTCCTTTGGTAAATTGCCCACATATGGAGTAGGACTAGGATAGGTTCTCCTGAAACTTCCTTTCCTCCTCCAACAAGTATTATTATTATAACACTCCCTTTTGGGCATTTTACGACGACACACATGTCTCATTAAAAACTCCTTCATAAAAACTCAGTGGGAAAAAATGGAGAAAACAGTACGTTGTACCGTAGCTTTTTAATTGCACACATTTCTTCGTTAAAAACCTCTTCTTGAGAAAACTTCAGGTAACAACTCAATGCTAGTTCTTCACTAAGTTATCTTCTAGACTCAGTGATTGGGATTATGTGCTCAGGTAAGTTCTCTCCCTGATCTGCACACTTCTAAGTCTTCTCATATCTTCGTGTATGATTCACCGAAATCTCTTCATTCTGATGCATTTCATGCATAGGGAGAATTTTGGTATAAGGTGCTTCATGTCCTTTGACTTAATATATCCCTTTTGTATTTTGTTTCATTCTCAAAATGATCTGTATCTGTAGTCTCTCAAAGTTCAAGACAAGATTATAATCATGTTATTCCTTCTCATCCAAGTGTATTCTTAGGATGCCACATGCTCGGCGACAGTTCGCAAATGGTCTATATCTTCATAATATAGTATGTCATGCTTCAAGACATGATATTCATCATTGCAAATATGTAATGTTCATCCTTCAGGATCAGAACAATTATTAAATCAATCTTGATTCTCTATGGGGGATAATAACCATTAATATTACCTTTCGTGGTAATGTAGGAAATCATCATTCTTGTGCTAGCTTGTATTTTCTGAGTACATATACTTTTCAGGTATGATGATTCCCATATAGTCGGGTCTATACTCTCTTCTGGGATAGACGGTATTATTCAAGAGTCGATTGGTAAGTCATTTCATGACTCCTTCCTTCAAGGATATTCTCCAAAAATGATTCTCTCCATGAGATTCATTCTCTCTTACGAGAGGCTCTTGTTAGAGGCTTATGTCATTCTCTAAGAATACATTATATGTTGCGATAATTCTATTCGGGAATTATTCATTGTCCTTTAAGGATCTTGTCATTTGGATTACCAATCCTGTGACTAACTGCATATTTATATTTCGCCAGAGATGCAGCAGAACTTCATTTCTATTATGAGAATATCAGTCTTTCAGAGACTTATGAACCATATACTTTCACCATTCTATAGTTCATATCCTCAATTGCATTCTTAATTGACCCGATATTAACGCATACAGGCGTCTATGCCATGGACTTTGTTGCCGGATCCGGGTTCTCTCTTGCATGAGAGAAACAATTGCAATTCATGAGGAGATGTTGTACAACTTTTCTATTCTCGTATTCTTCGATTGTTCTACATTCCCAACACTTCTGTGTGCACAATGGTTGGGTTCTCATCTTTATGATGATAACTCTTATGAGCTTCTTAATCCTTCTTCATGAGGTGCTCTCTTCACGAGTGGGGGGAGTTTCATAATGATTGCAATGACAAGTGTCAATTGATTTAGAATCCAAAGGCGTCCCAATAGATTTTAGATCAACGACAAACAAGTCGACCGGTGATATAAGCACAAGCGTCCCTGTGTATATCACACACGGTATTCGGTTTACTTCGTGTAAACTTAACTTCTGGTTAATCCTCTCTTCAAGATTATTCTGGCATTACGCTGCATGCGTATACGCTTCTATATGCGCATATACAGTACGTGTTTCCATTCCTGCTCAAGCTTCCAAGGAATGATAATGTAAGGCATTTTAATTCTAGGTCCTTTCTCCCCCTAATGCCGACATTATAGCATACAATCTCCAGTGATATCCCCTATCATAGGCATTCAATTGACATAACGTTGAGGTTATATCACCAAACTTCAAGTGGGAGCCCATTCATGTATGCAAATGGTGAAAATACCTGCTCGATATTCACGCACTTATATGTATGCAGTGAGCTACGCTCGACATTCTGAATGGAGACTTTCTATCATGTCAAAGTGACAACGATAATGTCTAGCTTCTTTTATCCATCGCAACAAAAATTGGATTTAATTGCATAAATCACAAACTCCAAATAAAACACTTCAAGGTCAAATAAACACTTCAAGGTAAAAGAAACTACAAGTTTCATAATGTTAAAACATGCAAAGAATTTTATTCTTCTAGAATATTTGATTGCCAACATTTGCAATGTTAAATCCAATCATCTAGGACTAGATCGTGTCTGTTAGATTTCTAGTATATCCACATATTTCCAATGCCATCATCAATCAATCAAAATCCTCCCCCTTATCACACCATCACTAAACTTCAAGTTCATTGGATGTTTCTTGTATTCGCTACGACACAATGCTCATGTATCATAGACTGCAATTATACTACTAGTATAGCAGTAATTGGTGTGAATACTCACATATGTACCATTCATGTACACAATATTCTTCGAGATCATGTGAGTAAGGTAGATTATGATAAAAATACTTGCATTGGTTCATGTGCTTCTAATTTTCATTCTACCTGTTTGGTAGTAATGCACAAATAACTTAAGCAATATGTGGCTTCATAGTGGATAGATATCATTGCAGATGATATCTACTAACAGACTTGGCAAATCATTATGTTCAGCATATATTTCATATATTCCAAGTGATTTTAACAAATATACTTCAGGTATTAAAACAAAGGCAATAAAAACCAAGCCAAATCCAAGCTACATATAGACTGCAAGCTATATCGTAGATAAAGAACAAATTCAATTGCAACCGAGAATATTATATGCATGCGTCAGGCTTAAGCTTCAAGCTTATATCTCATTCGGCATAAATTAAATGCTCACTCTTTTAAAAGTTTGCATGATCCATCTAATTCTTTCAAGAATTATAAACTTAATGCACCACCATATAACAACTACTACTTGGTAGCTAATTTTAAATTTAAGAAACTATGCCGAGTCCCCATGCACATATTTAATTCATCATTAAAATGATCATCCTCGTCCAGGAGCTATCATCAAGAGCTATATTTTCAGAATTTTTTTTTTGTTGCTCAAGCCTTCAAGGTTTCAGTGATGATATCTATAGTACAACAATCAATCTTCTATGATTGCATTGTCTCTTCTTCATGAGAACTATAGTACATAGATTTTATCTTCAAGATTTATGTCCAATAATCCTGTTATACTAGCTGCATGCTTCCTAGTATATGCATTCTCAATTCTTCTATGAAGTTGACGAATGTTGTGCCAATGACCAAGTATTCTGTACTTAAGACAATGGTAATAGCCTGGATTAACTTATGTTGCTAAATAATTCACTTTCGGTTTCTACGTGATCCCAGAAGTTTATGCATTCAACAGCAACATAATTCCTAAAGTGTAATGATATGAAACTTCAAGTCATCTCAAATACACTGACATTCCTGTGCCAATATTTGGGTTATCTTCTTGATGTACTCATTCGGTGAGTCCCAAAAATATTTTAGGATTATTCCAATTCAATTCACTTTATACCAAAATATCACACAACTACTAATTGTTCTACAAAAGTAGCATGTGATTCACCTTGCTTGGGTTGCATATTTCTTCAAGAAATCTTTCACTTCTAGGAAAAATTGGTATTTAGTGACCAGACTAAAGAGTAACCATGCAGGGTTTAATAACCATTCTAGGTTAATCAGGATTTTTATTCTACTAGAAAATGAAACAAATGATTCAAAATACATGTGCATTTAAGTTTACTACATGTAAACAAGTAAATGGGTGCAAAAGTAATGGATACAATTCTCGGAAGCAATGTAGCAATAAGGTAAAAGAAAAACCAAAACTTGACACATAGACTTCAAGCTATTATGTATTAAAAACGAGGTCTCTACAAGAGATTATATTAATCCACTTAAATCAATTCAGGAATCAAGACTAATTGCATTACTACTTCTACAATTACCGTCTACTACATCAGTATTTTGGACTATTTCGAGTCCCTATGCACGGCTTCTAATTCATCACCAAGAAGATTATCCTCATTCATGAGGTTATCATCCAAAGCTCAATTTTCAGAATTGCAGCTTGATGCTTCAAGGTTCTTGGTCTCATATTGTGACTACCTTCCATCTACAAGATGTTTTCATTCTTCTCTTCAATGGTTTGTGAAGACTCCCTCAACTTCAAGCTACATGCTTTTAATGAGGTTGACTTCCTTCTAGGAATTCTTCTTCTTACCATGAAGTTCTTGGTACAATTCAATAAGGTGCTTGTGTGTTTTTCCACACCTATAACAATCTTGATCTTGTTTATCGTATGCTTCCTCTTTAGGCTGCTAAACCTTAGCATTCTTATTCTTCTTGAATTGTCAGGCTTTGCCTTTACCTTTCTCAGGTGCCTTCTATTGGCCCTTCCCCTTATCATTCTCCGTGAATGATGTAGCATTCGGTGCTATTGAGCCAGTGTGACAAGACGTATGATCCTACAAGATCGTCTCATTCTCCCCCTGATCATACTTCAAGTCATTACTCAGGGTTACTGGCTACTCACATCAGCGAGCATTGGGTGTTAGGTAGAGAGTTTTATGTATGAGCTTGTTTTTACCAAGTTCAACGTCACAAATATTCATGTGAGTGACGATCTCATACAATACGATATTATAATCCACAAATGTCTTGTATTATTGAAAGCGTAAGTGCTACCATTCACGCTCAACTATTGAGATAGATTCAATCTTCTCAAAGTGCTCCTTTAGAGAGCCCCACAAGACCTTTGGACTATTTCCATTCATTATTCATTCTGCAGGAAAATGCTTAAGTGATGACTCAGGAAATCCAGTGCCTGAGATTTATCCACTTCAGATGGATCAATATCCTCATTCTTGGGTTTAATTCTCTTTAGAAGATTTTCACCACTTAAGAGGATTTCAACATCACCCGATCAAGATAAATAGTTAAAACCATTCAAGGCAAGCACATCGAATTCATGTTTCACAAATTGAGATTTCTATAAGATATTCATATGAAAGTGCATAGGTTTACTTCTAGTAAACAATTTGTAGAATGCAAAAAGTAGTGGATCAAAAAAAACTCGAAGAAAGACCTAAAACCATGTTTCAATGATTAAAGTCACATTTTAATCATGTTTTAATTCATTATACATGATATGCATGATTTCAGATCAAGAACACAGTAATTATGCACAAACAGGAGGTTCAAATAGCAAAAACAGCAAGTTATTATGTTTCTGACATAAATTCCCTAAAACCCGAGGTGTTATTTGCAAAATAACAATGTTCAGACAAAATCCAGAGACTGCAGGGTCTATTTTGCAAAAATTCTGGGTCAAATCGTAAATTCAAGAAAATTTGGACCTATTTGCAAAAATTTGGACTGCGGGTTCAAATCTGGAAAACTTCAGGGTCGATTCAGTAAACATTCATAGCCTAACCGCAATTTCTTACAAATTCAGGGGGTTTTCCGCAAAATTTCCGATTTTTTTCTATTTTCCTCGCGATTTTCTTTTGTTTTTCAGAAACAAGCCGGCCTCATGGGCCGACGCACCGGCCTGCTAGGCCCACCAAGGCCCGTTCCGGCCTACCAAGCCAGCATAAGAGGGAGGAGGATTAGGGTTTCCAAACCCTATCCTCACTCGCCTCCCTCTCTCCCTCACTTTCCTCCCCCTCTCCCGGTGCGGCGCGGGCGATGCAACGGCGCGGCTAGCAGCCGGCCATCGCCATGGAGGTGAAGGAGCTCCGCATGCTGGCGAGGGTATGGCGAGGGCCCGCGTGGCCGTGTGCTGCGGCGCGTAGGCTGTGGCGGGTGGTCGCGCGCTCAGATCCAGAGGCGCGCGAGGCGGCGGCGACGCACGACGCGGTGGGGTGAGGCGGAGGCATGGTGGCGGCAGGCCACTGCTCCCGCGAGGCGAGGAATCGGGGCGACGGCCGATTCGGCGGCGCGAGACGGGAAGTACGACGGCGAGTCGTCATCACCGTGCTCCGGTGAGCGGGGCCCCTCCATCCGGTGGAGGGAGGCCCTCGGTGTGTGGTGCCGCCGGCAGATCCGGTCGCCGGCGGCCAGATTCGGTGGTCCTCGGGTCGCCGCGGCCTTGCAGTGGCTGGAGACGGCGACTCGACGGCGATACGACGCACACGAGTTGGAAGACGGGGCGGCGGGCCCCGCGCGTATCCGGGCGGGTCTAGGCTGGACCTCAGCCCATTGCGGGTTGGGTCCGACTGGATCTACTTGGATCCAAGCCGGGCCGGGCTTCGAGCTCGGCGAGATGCGGCTGCGGGTAGGGTTAGGGTTCCGACGAGGTAAATCTCGTCGGCTAGGGTTAGGGTTAGGTTTCGACCTTTTTTTTCTTTTCTTTTCCTTGCTGATGTTTCTGTATGCTGTGTGGTGACCTTCGAGTCACATGTTGTGCGTGTGGCCGCGGCGGTTCATCGCCGGCGGCGGTGGCGGCTACCAGCCCCACCAACTGTGTGTAATGCAATGCTAGATGATCCCTAGTTCTAGGTGTAGGGATGCGATAAACTCAGTTTAGAAAAACTGAGGCCAATGCAAAGGGGATTCGATCCGTGATTGCAGCGAGTCAACGCGATCATATGCATCGAGTAGATCTGCTAGATTACCTTCTAATTTCTATGCATGATACCATCCACTGGTCACCATCGCGTAGGATAGGACCAAGGACTTAACCGCGTAGGGTGTATACAATGCAGATCTTCAGGATTTCGAGTAGTCGTTCCCGTTCCCGTCAACAGCTTCGTGTTGGCGCGGACGTCGAGGTCGTCGAAGCGCGAAATCGAGGTGGCTCGATTCCGAGGTCGGTGCACGCTTCCTGAGGCGACGAGTTGAAGAACTCGCCGACTCCTCTTCTCTTCGACGACTTCGGCGGCTTCTCCTCTACTAGCTCCGTAGAGCGTGCTGATAACGTGTTGTAATAACGCTATCGACGGGAGAGAACAACAACAAAAGTAGACAAGAGGCGAGACACAATGTAGGGTGGAGCGTTCTCTTTATTATTCTGAATAAACTTGTGTAATTACATCATGGGGTGCTCCATTATTTATACTTGGGGTAGGGGGTCTCCTTTCCTACTAGGAGAGAGAGTCCTTTGGTAAATTGTCCACATATGGAGTAGGACTAGGATAGGTTCTTCTGGAACTTCCTTTCCTCCTCCAACAAGTATTATTATTATAACACTTTCCACTTTTTTTTCCCTGTTCATTGGTATCTGTTATTATGGAAAAATTATGTAATTGATCACGAAATGGATCATATAACGTTTTATTTGACACGAATACCACTTTGATTTGGTATATTTTGAATATACCTATCCTTCAATGTTTTATCTAGTTTCATTTTCCTTTTGTGATGATAGCAGACTGGTTCCAAAACATATTAATCTGTCTGGTCTCTACTATTGTTTAAGATGTCAACTAGGGTTTAGGCATGGCCCTTTTTTTCTAGCTACATTGTTTTAGAAATAGTAATGATCTAATAGCAGCCCAGAAATTATAACGATAAATCTACTTATATCACTTTGGCCATCTTTTCATATTTTTTTTTCAGTTTTAGACCATGTTGTGCACAAAGATCAATTCAACTGTTCCATTTTTTTTGTATGTAATGGGCAAAAGATCATATTTCAACTGTTCCATCAATCAATCTAAAAAATGATTTATCTTTTTTTCTGTAATGAGGTTCGCCTCGGACTCCAATAGCAGATATAACAGAATTATGTATAGCTCCTCATGCATAAGTAAAAGGTACTGGAAATAAAAGAGTTCTGGAAAACGAAACTTAAATGCTATTCGGCAAATACAGCAGCAAGGAAGGACTCAGTAACAACCACATAATACTAGTCATCTAGCTCATGATGAACCAGGAGAGCTTCTAGCGTTTTCCCACACTTCAAAAAGTAGCAAATTCTGTAGCCTGTTTCTGCTCCTCAGTTGTCTTAGAGATTCATTTACAAATTCAAATGAGTATATAACATTGTTTCACATATATGCACTTCAGCGCACTGTTTCTTACTGTTGGTGCGGCTCTCTCATCACCGGCTCCTTCTGAACAAAAACACTATACTGTTTCTTACTGTTGCACGAAGCCGAGGGAGCAACCCAAACCCAGCTTCACCGGCTTCACCCCAAACTAGTTCATTTTGGATGTGCGCACGAGGGAGCCGCTCCTTGCTACAGGAACACACAGTGCAGCACAGTATTGCTACAGGATTTTTGTGTAGACGGAGCCGGAGCGGGAGCCGCACCAATTCGTTTCCTTCCCTCTAAATTTTAGACCTGTCACATCAAAAAGAATCTTCACATTTAGAAATATGTTGATTAGTTTAATGACAAAACCTTTTTAACAGCTGGGTGCTAATTTGCGAGACGAATCTAATGAGCTTAATTAATCTATATTTTGCTACATTGATGCTACAGTAACCATATTCTAATCGCTGCTTAATTATCCTCGTTAGATTCGTCTCGCGAATTTTAGACGGGGTTCTGAAATTAGTTTTATACTTTGACTTTGTTTAGTACATATAAATAGTAAGATTTTTTTTGATGTGATCCCTCTAAAATTTAGACCCTTAGAAACGAACACACCCCCGGGGCCTAAAATTTGCCGTTTGGTGACGCCACCAACTATGGTTGGGCTGTCATTTTTCATCCTACTATATGTGGAGTCAATGTACCTAGGAACTTTATTGGAATAAGATAAGAATATGACTGTAGTAACATTCTTTTTTTCTTTCTGAAAGGTATACCAATACCACTTGAGATGTGCAGTTGTGCATCGTCCTATAGTGAAACAACATTTTTTTCCCCCTTTAAAAAAACATTTTTTTCCTTTATCTTGGCCAGGTGAACACCTAAATTTGGAACCTTTTTTGTGAAATGTATGCCCATATATTGACCGAGATCGTCGCCAACATTTTCCAATCCATCAAATGCCGTAGCAATGTTCCGCACCTGCTCTAACCTGGTTAAGCCAAATCAGTGTCCTCCTGGGTTTGGACAGATCAGGCTACAGCTTGTTGTCTTGTTTTCCCTGCTTGGCCTGCGAAAACAATACTAGTTCTGCGCTGGCTTCAAAAAAATACTAGTTCTGCGCTGCTATTATATCTTCATGGCAAATACAGATGTGTATGCACCGTGTCGACGTGTTTATGCTGATATTTAAAGGATGGTACAGAGACCAGATTGAGTGAAGTAATAAAGTACTAAGAGCATCTCCAAGAGATTACTAAAAAAATAGCCCCATAAATTTAGAGGCTAAAAAAAAAATTATACGAGGCAACTTTTCTTTCCTCCTCCAACAGTTCCTCCCTAAAAATAGATCAAACACTTTTGATTAGGCCACGTCAGCATTTGGGGTCACAAAATCATTAATTTAGTGAAAAAAGAAGGAATGGGGATCCCAATTCTTCCCCTGTTTGTAGCTACAAATGAGGGGAGTTTAGAGGGTATGAAAAAGTTAAGAGTAGTTTTGAGGTGCTGTTGGAGATGAGTTTTTTATTGAATCCTATTATTTTAATTTAAGGAGAGATTTTAGGGCTCTTTTGGAGATGCTCTAATATGTTTAGGAAAATCCGTGATCACGAAGTATATATACATAAATAAAATGAAAGGAGGGGGCAATTTGCAAAGTGCGCCGAGTGTGAGGGGTAGGTAAACGGGTGACCGTCTGATCTGTCGTGGACCGCAAGATCTCCCCCATCCCAGGGCTAGCCACTAGCGTTAACGCGCACCGCGGGCGACCAGATATCGCAGAGGGCGGCGGCGGCTGCTTCTTCTCCCCTATCCGGCCTCCTTCCTCCTTGCCACCCCTTCCAAATCCTGAACCTCGGGATGCAAGCATCTGAATCGATCCGGAGGCTCCCTGAGACAAACTCGTCCAAGCCTGTTCGCCGGTGCGTTGCCCAACCCCGGGCGTCGTCTTCCGGTGGTGCCCAACTCCGTACCGGAAGATAATCGCCTGGTTTCCACATGCCGGGAAATCGAAATCGGTTAGTACAACGGGCTCCGATTCCTCTACAGGGTAGCCATATAGAAGTTCTGGTGTCTTTCTCTGTTTAAGAAATAAGTGGGTTGACTTCCATCATCACCATCAATAAAAAGGGGGGCCTTTTGCTCTCTATGTCGGGGGAAATCCATGGAGCTCATCCCGGAACGTGATTGGGCTCAGATTCCGTCGGATCTCCTCATCCGCATATTCGGTACATTGGAGGTCCCCGATATAATCAGTGCCGCCGCCGTTTGCCGCTCCTGGCGCACCGGCTACAAGCTTGATCACCGGCTGGATGTATCTCCTATCTTTAAAGGCCCCGCCTTGGTTTACTCCTCTGTCGACCGTGAGGCTGATGTAGCCACGCTGCACTGCCTTTCCGACGACAAGCTCCACCATGTTACTCTGTCCGACCCGCCCTTCCGCAGCAGCTACGTGGTTGGATCCTCACATGGCTGGCTTGTCACTGCAGATGAGCAGTCCGAGCTGTCCCTCATCAATCCCGTCACACGCGCGCAGGTTGCGCTCCCGCCGGTCAAAACCATGAAGAACGTGGGCCTTCGTTTCACAAAGAGTAAAGCCCTCCACAGCTACGTTCTTTATCATATGGATGTCTCAGTGGGGCTGCGCAACAGCTGCATGTTCCAACAGCGGGAGTTTTACAATCCCGATGAAGCTCGACACTTCCTATACAAGAGGGTTGCCCTATCCGCTGATCCGTCCAGTGGAAACTGTGTCGTCATGATCATCCACTGGTTCCAGGATCAGCTATCCTTTGCCAGGGTTGGAGATATTGGGTGGACCTGGATTCATGGGGAGGAAAATTACTGCCATTACCAAGATCTTTACTACGATAACAATGACGGCCTGTTCTATGCTCTCCGAGGAACGGGAGAGGTCCACACCATTGATATTAGTGGACCATCTCCTGTGGTGAAGGTTATCTTCAAGGAAGTTGTGAACTACATAAATAACGACAAGTATGTTGTTAAAGCACCATGGGGTGACCTTATTCAGATCTGGAGGGATGATGATGTTATTGATAATGGTGAATGGGTCACTAATAAGCTGGTTGTGTACAAGATGGATCTTGTTCAACAAAAGTTCATTGAATTAAAGGACCTAAAGGGATACATGTTGTTCCTCGGTTTCAACAGCTCATTTTTCCTTCCAGGCACATGCTTCCCTATGTTGAAGGCGAACTGTATCTACCATACTGATGATAACATGGTGTATATCTGTGGTCACAAATCCAGTCGACGACATATTGTCGCTTTCAGCCTTGATGAAAATGTCTTCATCGATTTCTTGCCTTCCAGATCAAGACTCAACTGGCCTCCTCCCATATGGATTTTACCCTCATATAAATGTACATGCTGATTTGAAGATAATCCTAGTTTGATTATATTGGATTACAATGGTTAGTACAAGTTGCTCTTCCAATAGATTTGCTCGGTCTTCAATTTTTTTTTCTGTTCATTGTTGTTAATCCCTATGGGCAAATTTATTTGAATCGATGTAGTTTTATATGCCCTCCATTCCTTTTGCTTAATTTTAGAGATCCAAGTCTCTTTGATTAATGTTATAGGAGTTGAAGAATAGACATTGCTACCTTCCTATCCTATGTTCATTTAGCGTTTCTTGGGACTCACAAGACTACTCATGTGTTGAATAGTCACCATAGGTGGTTCAGTAGACAAATTGGAGGTAGAGGCATAAGACATTGTACCTTTAGTACTGCAGAAGATAAACACCTAGGTTTGTTCAGTTATGCACACGTTGTATAATAGCTACTTCCTCTATTTTGGCATGCAGGCTGTAGAACCAAATCTTACATATAGTTGATGATTTGTTAGCTTGAGCTTGAGCTTGATATATACAGAAGCAACCAAACAACAACAACAAAGCCTTTTTATCCCAAGCAAGTTGGGGTAGGCTAGAGATGAAATCTGCAGGAACCTGCAGGAGCAACCAAACATTAATTAAAATAGGATAAAACGATTATGGTACTGCTTAGAGGTCCACCACGCTCCAAACAATTAAGTCCTGTTTGTCTTTGCCAGTTCGCCTGTGAGCCTGACGCCACCAATCTGCTAGGGACTCTCCTTCAGAATTTGAATGGTGCTGCTTAAGTTTACATCCTAAATTGTACATCTGACCATGTGATATTATTTTTCCATAGCCAAGATCAGCTAGTTAGTGTTAAACTTTGTTTTATATTTTGTGCTTCAGAACGCTTCCATTTGACTTGAATTTTTCTGCTATTAAAGCTCTATTTTCCCTGAATTTCTTAGCTATTACAGCAACAGGTAGTACTTAACTGCTAAATGCTCGTTATTAACATTACAAATATTGTTTGCTACAGAGATTTACATGGTTTTTGGCTCACGCATTGGGATATTTTTCTGGCCTGTATTGTCACAGAAAAGGTATTGAAGATGTGAGCAGCTAAGAAGTAAGAACTTTAATGCCAATTTAACCATTGTCATTTCCGCTTGATAGATTGGAAAAGAATGCTCCTTTTTTTTTCTAGGTCTGCATCAAGTTTTTGAATCGAGTCCTACCAGCAACTATTTTATTAATCTTGCCTCAATATGACTAATACTTATTAATATATGCGCTATTCAGCACCTTGGGTGTAGAATAGTTATTCTACACCCAGTAATTTTTTACTGCAGAAAACGATCATGAATTACTGAACCGAGTGCACGGCGATGCTAAAATATGTCAGTAATTGACATTTCATAATTGCGTTCAGTAAAAATCATGACATTTTGTTCAGTAATTTCAATAATTACTGACGATTTGTTCAGTAATTTTTAGTTAGGTGGAGAATAACTATTAGGGTGCAGAATAGCACTATTGTACTTATTAATGTGCATATAAACCTAATGCCATATTATTCCTTTGAAATTAGATATTTGATAAGGACATTATAATTTCCATTATTCTTCTCTTATTCGACATGATGACTAGTGTACATCCTTAACCGTACGTATTCTAGAATGGGTGTCTATTTTGAATGGATGTTCTGTTTTCTATTAAAATTTTTTGAGTGAGCATATTTTGTTCATACTGTCATAAGGTTGGGTGTAGACTTATAATTGTGTTCATTATGACTCATGCATGCTCATTGTCTTTGTTTTTCAGGTCATTTCCTGAGTATAATCTGGCTAATACTTGCTGGTTCTTGAATTTGATGAGTTATTGCATAAAGGTTTTTCTTGTCCTTTTGCGTAATATATAATCATAGCAGACTAATAAACTGTGGTCATGTTGAGATATAATCACTGCTTATTTCCAGAGACTCTTTAGGAATGATAAAATTATTGTATATGGGCTTCTGATGTCGCTTTTGTCTCGGGTGAACTTATTATTTACTTCTAATTTAGGGAAAACTCATATGTGAAAGAAGGCTGTCATTTTTTTTTTGTTTGGTCCAATTTTTCTCAGCTGGTCAAACTCTTGGTTTATATATAGCCCATAGCTTGGGTTGTGTCGCCCTTCATGCTCTTGCACTACAAGAGATGTATAGAAATGTTAGGTTTATATTTTAAAAATAACTTTTGAATCGACTCCTGTATTGTGCCAATGCATCCCTAGAAAAATTGTATTTTTTAAAAAATAATATGGAATAAACAAAATATTTAGTTGCAGGAACTTCTTTTTGGTAAGACTACGAGATACTCAATTAGATGTACTTTTTCTTATTTTAATCCTTTTAAAATCAATATGTGAATAACAACATGTGCGTAATTAAATCTTCAGAAACGGCACCAAATGGTCATGCCAAATGACTTGGGTGACAAGACCCAACTTTGCCAAAAGTATGGTTAACAATTTGCTCACCACACTTGGCAAAGTTTGACAAAGATATGAATCTATGAGTGGCAAGTCATAGTTGTAGCAAAGAACCAAACACTCTCTAGAGAAACTATGGCACGATTAACTTTGCGTGGCAATGTTTCACAAATGATAACCAACCAAACATGCACTAAGTCGGCATCCGGACACATTTATAGATACAGCCCGCGGGCAGTAGAAGTCACATACGCCAATCGTAGCTCGTCCCCGAGTTTGCAGTTCCTAGCCGAATTTGCTGGCAAGGAATGGCCGTGATGCCTTTCTCATGCTTTACACTGCTAGCGCCCAGATCGATCAAACTAGGCAAATCTTTACAGACTGGTGTAAATTCTGATGATTGGTTCAATTGGGGAATACTCCCTCCGTTGTGTTTCAGACAAAGCAAATGAACTAAAAACAAACCACTAATCCTTGTCTGAACGTCCACAACTAAAATACGTAGAGAGTATGAAACACTGAATGAATCATACTAATGTACGTCCTGGAATTTGAAAGGGGACGGCTAAGCCATGACCCGTCGCATGCTCGACCTCATCTTCTACCTCCCGCCACTGCCCCCGCCCCGCCGGCCCGCCAACTCTAGAAATATTTCCTTTCTAAGCAGCTACGAACAAAGGTCCACACCTGGCCCTGTCGTCACCAAGACTTAAAAAAGTAAAAGAAAGATCAATGATGGACCGCGGCGCCTCCGAACAAAATAGAACTCCTCCACCATCGAGCATGGTGACAGTGCCATCGGTTTCTGCTAAATGGTTTATAATTTAAATCCATCATGCCTGCAATGTGGTGCAGTCGAAAAGCGACTAACTCACACGACTTGCACAGAACGGTCGAGCGGACGAGGGACGAGCGGGCTTCATAATCACTTCGTATGGCCTTCTTAGTACTCCAAACCAAGTAATGCTGCTAGTCAAGTATTTGGATGTTTCAGTGGTGTCAGCAGTATGCAGCTATTTTATCAATTGTAATCTTTCGGAAGAGAGAATTTTATGGACACATTCACATATTGAAGTTGCATAGACTTCCATCTGCTCAATTTAACCAAAGAGAAAAGGCCATGATCAAACCAGCCACAGGCGCTACTGCAGGTACCCAGTTACAAGCGCTACTGCAGGTGGCCAGTCAACCGTTAGATGCATTCGTTTTATACTATAAACGAACACATCAAGCAGTATGTCGAAAACCTATTACGAGAAGGGTCCAGGGCACGATGATGTATGTACAAAGAAAATGTTCTCACGACTACTGATGTTTTCTTTGTTTTTTTAACGGCATATCAGAACTGATTTTGAACGATCCGACTTGTTCCACGGGAGCACCTCGACTTTGATGGTTGATGCTCAAGCTGCAAGTAACAAGAAAGAATGAACAAATTAGTGAAGATTCATATCAAATTGGCTTCACCATCAAAACGACATAAACAATCAGACACGTGATATTTGCATTAACATGCTAGAAATGTCTTCTCAAGTAAAAGAGAAAAGAAAACACAACCAATCAACACAGATTCTACATACTTCCTTTTGCTTTAGTTTTAGATACTCTCATGTTCAAGTTCGTATAAGAACAGCATAAACAACAACAAAAATCACATATTTGTCCCAAGAAATCAAATACTAGCACAAATCGAAGAAATGGACAACAAACAATAGACCGCCAATAATCTTCAGTGGTATAAAACTTAAATTTCCATGAGATATCTACTGGCAACAGACATGGAAAGGCCAGATAGCAGGATTGACAACAGACTTCTGCTCCTACTGCCCAGCCTGGAATTATACAAATTCCCATAATGCCTCCAAATACACAAAATATGGTAGACAAAATTTGGAACTGGATGTAAAGTCATAAAAGCAAAGCCCTCTTCACCATGTTCGAGAACATAAGGGAAAAACTACGAGCAACCCTAAAGTCATTACAACACATAAACAATGTATGTAACCTGGCACAAAATAGAAATGCATAGGTTCCCTGCAGCCAATTCAAGTAGTACAAGAAAACGTATAATAAGAAAACTTATTATACTTTTGTTATGTACATCACCCCAAAACCTCTTTATAATCTTCTTAGAAAGCGGCAGCTTGTGTGTAGCTTAACTCAGACTGACGCGTATGGTTCCTCCTATAGAAGGATGTGTCTTACAAAGCAAAACGACAATAGAATTTCTAGCAGAGGCACCAGATCATTCAAAACCATGTGAGTAATGGATGCTTACAGAGGCATCCATTGCTGAAATGTGCATCATGTATGTAAGTTACCCACAGCAACAATAGAAGTACTAAAAGGGGCACCAGATCATTCAAAATAAAGTAAGGTAACAATGTCAATAGAGATCTGTGTTGTTGACAATCAAATGCATAGTTGTCGTATAAAATTCTATACGTGTACTTTTAGACTTTAGTTTCCACAATACAGATATGAATTCACACAAACGAAATTAAGTTTGAGCAATCATAAGCAAAATAAAGCCTAAACATCTCACTACTGGCCCAGCAAGTGAACATCCAGCAAAATTATCTCACCCGAGCTAATCACGAGTTCACGACATTCAATCCAAAGTACTATTTATGAAAGATGCAACATATATTATTGTGTTTTAAGGTGGAGCATCACAAAATTTAACCAGAACTGAAACACAATCATCTCTAATTTTTTGTAACTGAAAGCTGTAGAGTCTGATAAAGCAGTGCAACGTAAGAATCAGGCCACGGATTCTCACCATGGAGTAAGGCTGGTAGGCTCTGAACCAAGGCCTCGTGAAACGCCCGGTCTGATATTGTAGGGAAGACATTGCCACATAACCCGCACAGAACCTTCCATTGTTTATGCAGTACTGCGTTATGACTCTTCATACCTTGCGCCTTGAAGGACTTGAGGGACACGCGGAGCTCTCCGTGGTGGCCTGCACAATTAACACACCATGCGCATTTGATTTGATTTTGACGATAAAACAACCCCCGTTTTCAAGTTGGCAGATGGATTCTAGATTATCTCCATTGCAAGGATGAGGGAGAGGAGAAGAGAGGACATACCGCGTTCGATAGAACAGGTGATGCAGGGTTTCTCTCCCTTCGCCGCAGCGACAGAGAAAAGCTGGAGGTAGACCTCGCGGAGGCGGGCGTAATCGTCGGGGGCCGGAGGGGAGGAGGGATCCCAACGGGCACGAGATCGAAACTCACTTCATCCCACTCCCATTCCTGCTCTAGCTCCTCCATCTCACCGTCGTCCGCCATGGCGCGGCGGCGGCGGCGGCGGCGGCGCGGATAGGCGCGGAGGAGGAGGGGGAGAGGAAGAAGACGCGGAAGAGATTTCCCTATGATTCGGGCCGAGGCTGTCAGCGCAGGTCCCACGGCCTCAGGTGTATGACACTTTAATAGGGGAAACGGAAAAGGTCAAATATCGGCAAAATTAGGGTTCAGTTTTCAAGAATTTCAAATTTAATTTTCATCCCTAAAGCAGTCACTGCCATCCATTTTCCGGCTTCATGGTTTATAATTTTTATCTAGCTCTGAAATTCATCAATGAGTTATTTTATACTTATTTTGGACTGATAATAAAAATATAAAGATTTATTTTTATATTTATAAACTCATAAACATAGATATATGCCAAATATATGCCTATGAGGGTCTGTGATTGCATTTCTCCTTAAAATAGGAAACTCTATTGTCAAAATGGTTAGATCCGATCAATGATTCAATAATTCGAGTACAAATTTAGAATAAAACAGTGCAATTGTTTAGTTATGTACTCAGTAAGATTCTTCATTACTCATGTAACACAATACCTATTCTTGCTCTGAGTACATAACTAAACAAAACGTATGCCACTCTGTTCTATGTTGCTACTTATTTCTGGGATACGTAATGTTGCTACATATTTCTGGGATACGTAATAAGATTCTTCAAAATTGTGTTTTATAAAAGTTAAATTTCTTACTCTCTTATACTGAGCTGGAATATGTATTGTGTTTTATAAAACTTGGAATATTCTTGCTCTCTTATACTATACTAGTACCAATACGCGTACGACACGTACGTGTTTTAAAGGTTCAAAACAATAGACACGTACGTGTTTTAAAGGTTCAAAACAATAGACACGTACGTGTTCTAAAAGTTCAAAACAATATTTAAGATGTAGCCTTATGCAAAAAAAAAAAGACAAATAAAGATGTACTACCTTCGACTCTAAATATGGGTTTTCTACATACACAAAAATAATCAGAGAGCCAAAAGACCATCACACCCTCTTATTTTTAGGCCCTCTGGTAAGACTTCTTCAGTGGCTTCTCCAGCTGCTTCACGGACCAACAATTTATATGACAAATCCTAGTTTCCTTAAAACAGTAACACACAAGATAACAATTACGAATATTTATTTATTGGTCGATTAATTATCTTTTGAGAAGACAAAAGACAGAAATTACTAAAAGAGACATTTTTCATTATCTTAGTAAATCAATAATTTTATTACACTAACAAAAAAACTCAAAAGAATTTTTTTAAAAAAAAGACTTCGAGCATAGCTCCCTCCCAATACTAATAGCTGTATGACATGCATTTCAGAATAAATAAATAAAAATGATGAGACAAAGCAAAGCTATCACCACTAATTAGATACATATTAAAGTACATCTACATAACGGTCGCCGTTGAAGGATTCACCAGGTGAATCAATCATCCTTATGTTCCCTTTAATTTGCTTGGCAAAACATCCAGTAGTTCTAAAATCACAAAATGTAGGAGCTCAATGAGAAGAATGGCAATCCAAACTTGTACAAACATTCCACATAAATTATTACTTGTGGCACTCTCTCGATCTAACTGAATGAGTGACTTAGCGACTGGGGCGTAAATGGAAATTAAGATATCTCTATTTCCTTTGATCGACTTTGGATCTTTTCATGTCTAATGCTATACCAAAAACACCGAAGCAAAGGTCTGCCATTGACGTTGAAACCTGCTATAGCCCAGACAGAAAGCAATAGATGCTCAGAACAAACATTCAAACGAGGACTAAATTGCTTGGAGAAAAAAAGGAATAAATGTACAAAGACGATATCAATCAGGTGTTTTACCGTTGTAAACTCAGAGCTGGAGGTACCACATAAATCTATAAGCTCTAGTTTTGTCAGCTTTGAGCCACAAGAAAATATTAGAGATGGATCAAACAAAGAATGAAATTAGAGATGGATGATAAAGAATTATGTACAGTAAATCATACCTGTCGTCAGCAACCACAGAAAATCGGTGAGCTCATAGAAAACTCAAAAACATGATAGATTTTTTTCAGATAATGAATATGATAGATGGAGGAAAAAAGCTTAAGAACAGCAGAAATCAAAGAGATAGATCAAATTGTTAATAATGAAAACATATACATATCAACGATCGATCCATGAAAAAAGTAATTGCCGCGTCATATATTTTTGCTTGCAAATGACATCTCCCGTCACGCTTGTCTGAGTGGCCCGCTGGCAGAAACTGCTATGGATGATAGGCAAGTGGGGTCTTCGGTTTGGGTTCAATTTAGATCAATGGATGATAGGCAAGTGGGGTCTTCGGTTTGGGTTCAATTTAGATCAATGGATGATAGGCAAGTGGGGTATAATCTGACCGGTCAAAATCATTTTCCTCACAACTGGTTCTTTATTGGTTTAGATAGATTAGAAGAAGATACGCAACCACACATGTAAGAGCATCTCTACTAGCCTCTCCAAAATGCTCTCCAACTCTATACTAGGCTAATATTCACCAAAATCACGTTCCAACAGAATCGCTAAAGGGCTCAGCAAAGCAAAATAGTGTCGTCTCCATCCCGCACTTCTCGCTAGCTAGGAATGGCGAGCGGCGAGCGCGTCTCGCTCGCCAGCGGTCCCTTCGTGCCTTCTTCCCGCGCCCAAGTGGCGTTCCCGCCCCCTTCTTCATGCGCAGGGGTTCCCGATCCCACTTTTCCCCCGCACGCGACCTTAAAACCTTCCCTGCGCTCGTGTTCGCCCGCATCGCCGCGCTCCTGAAAGACCCTCGCCTTGCATCGCCACCTGTTGCAAGATCGGCCTGCAAAGTCGTCGCCATGTCGAATCCTCTTCGTCGTGCAAGCGGGGCTAACGAAATCCCCAAAATGACGTCGCTGCGACCCCAATTTGTGATGCCCCAATTCACTGCCAGGGAATTGCCGGATCGTGAAGAGGCGCTCTGAGGAGGAAATCGGAACAAGCGACGTCGTCCTAACTCTACAATCTGCTGGCGGCATCACAAAACTGCAGCGCTAAAGGAGATCGATTGCGGCTTGCCGCAGGACTGAAAAGGAGATCGGGAGAAGAACCATCAGAAAAGGAGATTGGCTTGCGGGAAGGATAAGGAAGAAGTAGTGCTACGGGAGGAAAAAAAGGATGGCCCACTGATGACGTGGAAAATTTTAAAATAAATTAGAGTTCGTTTTAGCTAGCCTGTTGGATTCTATCATGTTTTTCAAGTGATTTCTATTTTACAGACTAGCTAGAAAACGTGAATTTAGACTTTTTTTAGAGAGGCTAGTGGAGATGCTCCAACAAACAAAACGTATGCCACTCTGTTCTCCATAAACGCCTTCTGGAGAACAATTTTGAATTGTGATCGTGAAGGGGGAGAAAAGGGGGAGAAACCCGGTCGGTGTGGTGCGTTTATTTCCTCTCACAACTCAACTTGGGTCACGCGAACTCCGCCTCCTTCCGCTCCTCTCAGGCTCACCACAAGTAGGCTAGGGTTTTGCGCTCGGAATCTCTTCTTGCCGCCGCCTTCATCGCCTTCTTCCTCGGCGCCGGCGGTCTAGCCTCCCCGCCCCCTCCTCCAATCCGGCGTTTTAGATCCCCGGATCTCGTGCAAGATGGTGCGTCTCTCCTCCTCCTCCTCCTCCTCCTCCCCTCCCTTCCCCCGTCGATCCACAAAGCCGAGATGTTATTTGCTCGCCGTGTCTGATTCCAACTTTTTACCCCTTTTGCAGCTTCCCCTCTCGCTCCTCAAGACTGCCCAGGGGCATCCCATGGTGAGATTCCGGCGCCTCGATTTGTTGCTCTGTTGTGCGATTCTTGGTTTGCGTTCTCGTTGGTTCTAATCGTCGAATCTCTTGTGATCTCAGCTCGTGGAGCTGAAGAATGGAGAAACATACAACGGGCATCTGGTTAATTGTGATACCTGGATGAACATCCATCTTAGGGAGGTTATCTGTACCTCAAAGGTGAAATCTCGCGCCCTCCGTATTCATATTTGTTAGGTTCTGTATCGAACTTGCGAAACTGCAAATTGTGGCGTGGACAATCAGGCGTTTCATAGTTCTGACTTGTTGAGTTCCACCCTCTTATTGGTTTTTGATGGTTGGGACTGCAGGATGGTGACAAGTTTTGGAGAATGCCGGAGTGTTACATTCGCGGAAACACCATCAAGTATCTTCGAGTACCTGATGAGGTATGATTGTCGGCGCGTAATGAGTTTTGACGGTCTCTATTTCATATTTACTTCGTTTGTTAGTTTCTTGCGTTGTGCTTTTCCTTCCATGCTATTTGGATGTGTATTTCCCTTCAGCGATCCTTTTTCTATTGCTTGAAAAA
Source organism: Eragrostis nindensis (assembly GCA_012490785.1). Lineage (NCBI taxonomy): Eukaryota > Viridiplantae > Streptophyta > Magnoliopsida > Poales > Poaceae > Eragrostis > Eragrostis nindensis. The sequence goes on along the minus strand of JAAXCT010000069.1, from coordinate 1,227,485 downwards.
ACATCAATATCTGCCCTTTTAGTTCTTGATCTATTCTCTATATTGCATACGAATTCGACAGTTAGACATAGATTTCAGCATAAAAAATCTGAATGGTTCTATTGGCAAGTCAGTGGCATCTTATGCATGTGATGTCATATTGCATCTTGCTTGTATCCCTTGGCAAATAAGGTCGAAATGCATTCTGTTTGAGTGTTAATTGATATGTCTCCTAAAAGGCACTCCTCGTACCTTTACTAAAGTCAAAATTGTACTGTCTCCGACCATCAGTATCCATTTAGAAGTATTTCTATTCACCACACGAGAGTCATTCTTGCGCTGCATCTTCGCTTCCATAACTTTTCCTAGTTCTGACTTACAATAGAGATTAGTGGCCAAACTGCATGGAGCAGTACTGATCCTATATGGACTCACATTTGACTGAATGGTGGGTGCATTTGATGATATAGGATTATAGCGGGCAAGGTGATGAGTTCTGGTGCTCACATTATCATTTTGACAGATTCTTTGAAATGGAACTAGCTAGCCCAGTGAACTAGTTATGCATAACAATTTATCCGGTTTTAAATCATTGGCTTGCTAAGGTTTAAACCAAGTAAACTTCTTTTTGTGACATTCCTGCAATTTGTACCATGCTGTATGTAAAGCTGCTTTTTGTGAATGATAACAAATATCATAGTCGTACTGACCTTACTCTAGTATATGGTGCTTTCCCTAGGAGGAGCTAATGCAGGCTCTTACAGTAACATATTATTTTGACTGTCAATATCAGTTCAGGAGTAGCCCACAAAATAAAAGGCGGAACGGATGACCAGTAACTAAGATGAAAAATCAAAGAGCGGCAATCTTTCCCCCAGAACTGTAATGACGGAATACATGGATTTTTTTTCTGCATGATAATTGTTTCCCTGCATCTGTTGAAATAAGTCGATTCATTGCATTTGACACATGTCTAAAATAGTTCTAGATACTAGATCAACCGATATGATGTGAATCACAGATATCAAACTATGTATTGGATGGGTCTCCGCTGAATAATGTTGTTCAAAGTTTGAAGCTGTGGAAATGCTTAATATCCCTGATAGGATTTCTGTTGTAACAGTATGCATATGCATTGATCAGGCAGAATAAACTTTATTTTGTTTTTGTTCACCTTGTTTGGTCCTGCCGTGTATTTTTCTTTGATAGGTTTCTGTTTTCGTTTTGTTCCCCCTTTCGTCTTTTTCCTTACCTTTAATGGTTGACTCAAGAGTTCCAAACATCAAATGTGCTCAATAGCTATCAGTTTCGTTTGTGCTACACAAGGTTTTTTTTTTTTTTTGTGTGTGTGTGTGTGTGTGTGTGTGTGTAGTTCGTTTCTTTTCATGTCATTTTAGGATATTTGTTTGACCTCAGCATTATAATATGGTAACATTGCCTTGTTATCCCAGTATGTTACCTTAACTGAATGATTTTTTTTCCCCGTTTAGGTAATTGACAAGGTTCAGGAGGAAACTTCCAAGAGCCGATCAGGTATGAAGTGGTTAACCATTATTTTGTACACATTTTTATGTTTGTATGTTAGCCCTATTCATTCAAGCAGTGGTTTGTGTACGTAAACTTTTTGCATACTGTCTAGGAAAAGGCAATTAACATCAAGAACGTTAGATTTTCACACAGAATCAGCTTCACTCATCTGTTATCTCCAATCAAGGACTACATGCATTTGTAGAAGTTTACTAGAAAGCTTTTTAAGTGCGTGTACCATTCCTCACTGTACAACATTTGAAATTAGGAATATGCTAGTAATTGTGATTTATGAGCTTGTGATTGTCCCAGTGTCATAATAGTTAGTCTAATTTTACTTTGTGCAGTCTCCAATAGGCAATTTAACTCGTGAGTATAGATCAATCCTTTTAGCTAATCAGCCTGCACTAACTGTTTCATGCTAAATCTCATCTATAATTGCCATCATGTCTGTCACAGTGCATGTTTCTTACAGTTTGCCAGCGTGTTGGTATGGATTGTTATCCTCTTTTTACAATCTTATATTCATGAAGACACATGTGTCATAGTTTATTTGTTTTCATTTGGGTGATATTTGATGAGTTGATTATAAACATTGACATATGGTTCTTGGAGAGTCTGACTCATTAGTTAGATAGCTGTTGGCAGCCAATCCAGATTTGAATAATGGGTTCATGCTTTTGTAAATGCAGATAGGAAGCCGCCAGGTGTTGGTCGCGGAAGAGGAAGAGGGGATATTGGTGCTAAACCTGGAGGCAGGGGCATCGGGCGTGGCCAAGATGATGGAGGCAAAGGTGGTGGTGGCCGTGGAAGAGGTGGAGTTGGTGGTAAAGGTGGCAACAAAGGTACGTGCTTTCCTAGCCACTTGACTGTGTATTTGATCTCCCTTGATTCCAAGAGATACTAATATGCTTCACACTTCTACTTGTTATTACCAGGTGGGGGGCGTGGGCGTGGCTGAAAGTGATATTCACATGGGAGAATGCCGCTTTTTAAGGCCTGTAACTGTGTTGCATAGATTGCTTAGGACGTGAAGAATGAACTTTGGAGTTAGGATGGGGTGGTTGTTTTGTGGCAAAAACAAAAATGGTTTGGATTTGAAACAGTGCAAGAGACGGAACCTCGCAGACTTCTCTTCCCAGTTCACTTTATGTCTGGAGTATATGAGCCTATCTGTTCATTTGCTAGGAAGTATCCAGATTAAATGAAATGATGTTTGGCTTAATGTTGTGATAACTGCACCTCTTTACATCACGCTTACTGTTTTTTTTTTGAGGGAACATCACGCTTACTGTTTATTTTGATGCAGCAGCCTTCTTGTTTAACATGTGAGATTGGTTACTTCCCTATCGTTCCTTTCTTGCGTAAGATGAAACAGTTTCCCTCAGAGAAAGGACTGATACAAATTGCAAGAGTAAGATGAAACAGTCCAGACTGACTAAACAGACGTAAGTTAATATTGAACAGAAACGAGTGACAAAATGTTATAGCACGTAACAAAATGCACATGTGTGACAGTGAGCTTGCAACATAAAGTACAAAATGATCACAATGTCACGCCGTCATGGTAGGCGGCACTTATTGTACATTTTGACCCAAAAGGAGCCGTGATCCAAATTTCAGGGGGTGCCCCAGAAATAACTGATTGCATCAATGTTGCCTAAACACTAGATATTCGCTGCGAGGAATCTGATCTCCCGGGCACTGCGCCACTTCTCCCCTTCAGAAAATCTGCGTACCAAAGGGCAGAGCGTCTTGGAGGACCTCTTCAGATCCTTGTCTGCAAAGTCCACATAATACAGTCCATAGGTGGTGCTGGAGCCACCGAGTAGTTCATACGGATCCATGAACGACCAGACGAAGTAGCCCTTGGTATTTGAACCATTCCTGTCAAGAAAATACTTTCAGGTTATCTGACAGATTGATTGAAGACTCCATTAACGAGGAAAACAAAAGTTCCTATTGGAAAGTTAAGGTGAGATATTGACTACACGTCAAAAAAAAAAAAAAAGATATTGACTATCTATCACTTTCCTGTGCTTACTTTTCAATGAACACCATGCCTAAATTATTTCTTTGGCCTCTGAAGCTTTTTGAACCTTTTAGTCTCAGCATTGCAGATACTTTTCAACATTTTTTCTAGCGAGTCATTGGTTCCAAAAATACGTAAGTTTATTGCCTAAATTCTGCATAGAACAGACAACTGAGCAAAAAACCCCTATAGTATACTGTTTCTGATATTGCATCCCAATCATTAAACCCTGGTGCTTGCCACTTAACCATATTCTTTCAGAAAAAGGGGTGCCATGCTAAAACTAACTACACTGCTATGATTAGTTTGTTTCCTGAATGCATCTATGCACTGTGCTCTTGAGTGGAACGACCATTCCATGCTTCATGCACTAGGGTATCAACTTCATGATTGCCACTGAAAACGTTATGTCAGCACTCATGTAAAATATAATTATTTGATTTGACTTTTAGGGCATTAAACGGTGCCAACTGCCAAAGCATTAGCAGCTAAATCAACCAAGTCATGACGAGAAAAGGAGCAATACCTGGTAGAATCCAGTAGGCTTGTAAGGTGTTCGCTCAAGTATTCCACCCTAGGGCCATCGTCAAATACAACATCTTGACTCATTGGGTACCCTAAAGTGAAAATTGTATGTCTCATGTTAAATGTGCTTTTAGTTGACGAGCATGAAGGATATCTTGCAGAGAGGAAAAGTAGTGCTAACACATAAGAAGTCAACAAGCCTATTTAATGTGAGGAATGATTAGAGAAAACCATACCGTTCTCGTGGATGTAGATGGGAGGATTGCCATAAGATTGCTTGAAATATTCAAGCACTCCCTGGAGACCATAACCTGGCATATAATACTGTTTATATGATACATCAGCAGTTCAGCACTATGCTATCATATGTTTATGTAAAGATATTTGCTTTTTTTTTCTTACCCGTGTGGTAGAATTATTCATATCTGCAAGAGAGAAATTATTGGATAAGCCCGATATAGTAAAGTTGTGATTTCTAGAACGTTAATTGAGTAAATATAGAATATAAAATTAAAGATGCAAAGCATTGCCAGCCTTGATTGGTTTACTTTCCAATAAGGTATACATGGTTGGATTATGTTGAAAATAGCACAATTGTTGGATTATTTTGAAGTTTCCCCTCTAGTTGAAGAACTTTTATCCACAAGCCCACTTAATAAATAGATTTAGTTTTTGTAATTACATATAGAAATTAGGATAAATAATGACCCTACACGGAAAATGGCGAACTTATGGGAAAATTAGACAACATCTAGTGTGTTAATGCTATTCTGTCCCCCTTGTCTTTTTATCACAATAATAAATTGAATAAGAATAGCAAAGAGACTTTACACTCATGATTAAGTAACTGGAAGAAGCAAAGTATGGAACTAACATATCAGCTTAATTGATGTATCTGCCAAGAAATCTCTTTTGGTGGTCGGAGCAGCCTGTGGATCATCCTTCACATACATCATTGCATAGTAATTTATACCAAGAAAGTCAACAGAGCTGATCAATAGTTCCGATTGGTCTCTAGAGAATTTTGGAAGTTTGGAACCAACAATTTTCTTCATTATAATCGGATAATCTCCATAATAAAGCGGATCCAAGAACCTAACATAGAGAAATATCAGAATGAACAAAGCCAAGTTAATGCAATGCATGTCGACGTTGATCTTGTGAAATCGGCATGAACATCTCCACAAATCTATTTTGCTGTTAAAAAGTGAAAAGGTTCCATGGCTGCGTGACTTACACAGATATATGCACATTGCAACAACAAAACAACTTATTCTCCTATGAATGACTAAAATGGTACTGCCAAGTGTTTTGATTGAAAATATAGACAACAATTTATCATAATTGGTACTGAAACATGGGCCTTATTACACCCAACTGTTATGCCATCGTACATATTATGCTTAAAGGAAGAGTTTGAGTCTTCATTTGTGCATTTTTTTTTTCAGTAATTGATCCCACAACTTCTCAACTGGTAAGCCTAGACAACAATTTTAATAAATCCTTCTAGAAAAAGAATGAACTTAAGTAAAATAATACGGTAGATGCCATTAAAATCACTTTTACACAAACAAAATATGCAGTAAGCCTGGACATGTTTGCACAATACATCAATAAGTATATGATCATTACTCATTCACTCTTCAATAGAAATTGAGTAGCTAGAAAATTAACGGAGGTGCTTGTAGACTTAATTAATGTCTTTTTTTAAAAAAAAAATCTCCAGTTACAAGCATAAGCCATAAAGGCTTCATAGATCACTATACGATAACATTATCTCGGCACTTGGACAGAATTTCAAACAAGTGCTAGAGCAGGTTTTATCTTCATAGTTCAAGAGAGATTAGTAGGAACAAAAGATGACGGTAATGGCATCTTTGCAGGGGGGTAGGCTATATCATGTTTCATGTGAACGGCCATATCTTGTAAAGAATGGTTTTTTGTATTATATATCACAGTGATTATCATTAGCTTTAATAGATCACCGAGGCAAACTACTACTCCAAGATAAACCATGCCCGTGTGAAATAGTTGTAGACAGCTAAAGGTAAGCAAATAAAAAATATAGCATGGGATGATGATCCAGTACCAGCCCGTGTAGAAGGCTTGCGCTCTTTCTGTTGCAATAATGTCCTCTATTGAATTGGTGGAAGGTAAGAAATCGTATATAAATATATTCATGCCTATAAGTCCCTGCTGCTTTTCCTGCACCGAATAGTATATATTATTAGTCACTAAAACTATACATCTTGTTTGGTACTAGAGAGGGTTCAATTATCAAATATGTTAATCAATAGGGGAAATGAAATACTAGAGCCATTTTTTTATTAAACATGCTTTAAGGTTGAGCATGGAAAGAACAAATATCGAATAGAAATTTCAGAGCACAAACGTCAATTAAACTGTTTTTTATTTTATTCTAATATCACATACTTTAGTAGTTTACATTATAAAAACCTACACGTAAAACAAAGATAGATCCAAATATTCACGCTCTTAAGGAGATTATACCTGATACTTTCTCCTGTATAATGATACTGCTGAACTATGAGCCAACAAGGAATGATGAGCTACAATGTATGGCTCATACACGGAATTTCCTTTGGAACAATTGCCAAACGGTTCAGAGCACCTCCCTGGTGGTCCGGTTCCAGCATCATAACCAAGCAAAGCAAAAGCATTAGGCTCATTTAGAGTAGTCCAATTTGTAACCCTGTCCCCGAATTCCTTAAAGCAGATATCTGCATATTCTGTAAAATCAGCACTTGAAACAGAAAAAAAGACAGCGAGTTAAAAGTGTGGTTACATGATGGAAAAGATTTGTTCTTATAATGTAGTGTCGGTATGTGTTATGTTTTTTACAGCCAGCATACTTGTTAATAATATTTGATAAGTGGGTGGAACATGGCTCTCTCGTTCCGCTCCCTAGAGCTCTCGCCCTCACGCTCCGCCACCCACCTCGCCGTCGATGCCCCCGCCGTCCTGCCCACCCCCGCCTCCCTCCATGCCAACTTCTAGCTCTCGTCGCCTCGCTGCTTCTCTGCCGCCATGCCGTGCGGCCCGGGAGCACTCCTCGAGCTCGAGCAAGATGCTCAACTGGCGGACTTGGTTCGTGACTGGGACTTCCAACCGGGCAGAGATTTTCAGGCGAAGATCCTCTCAAAGTTCAGGTCATCGGTGCATCATCCCTCCTCCTCTCTTGCTGGAGCTTTTCACCTGCTTGTCATCTTTCGTCGCTTCACTTTTCGCCTCACAGAAGCTTCTGTGAGCCTAGCTTTGCATGCTTGTTTGGGCGGAACGCCTGCTGGTTTTCATGTTCACTATCTCAAAGACAGACACTTTCGCATCTCTGTTGCTTCTAAGCATGTGGATCTTGCTGTTAGAGCTCTTCATCGCATCATCGCCAAGCATTTCGATGTGTATTTTCACCTTTGGAGAGATGGTGGGGATTCTTGGGACAGAGAGAGAAAGAAATGGGATAAAGAAGAGGAGGATTCGTGGACCAAAGTTTCTTACAAACGCAAGAGCAATTCCAAGAAATCAGTTTCTTTTAGGAGGGGTTTGGTCCAAAATTCGCCCCTCAAGAAATCGAGCCCAATCGAAACAAGAACAAGGAAATCTCTTCCCAAGCATATCATGATTGGATTGGTTCCTTGTCCCCTGACCTCCAGCCTGCATAGCTCTGCCTCTAATTTTTCAAATTTCAATTTTGGAGCCCAAAGTGAGCCAAGTTTTCAAACGTCTGGAAGATGACCTCAAAAGTCAACGTCGCGCCGCTTCTGCCAGTGCTTTGCATGCTCCCTCGTTAACAGTGCACAACACAGCTGGCCATGGAGTTAGTTCTTGTACTGCTCAATCCCAATCGGAGATCTCCTGTACCAGATGCTTAGGGAAGGGTCACCATATCAGTAGCTGCACCAATCTGATTCGTTGCTGGTCGTGCTTCTCCTTTGGTCACAAGGCCAGGTACTGCTACCAGACGGTCACTCAGCCAAGACTTAAATGGGCTCCAAAGCCCAGTAAAACAGCATCTCGGGGATTTGACAGCATCGAGCCCAACGCCATCACACAGGACTCCAGCAAATACAGTCATCCCACGCGGGCAATTAATGACACTGCTCCTTCTCGTCTCCTGTCCTCCCAAGCCGGCTCGTTGCACTCTGCCTCCCCTGCCGATGAGGACGATCCACCTGAGAACAATGGCAATCCATTTACTTTTGCTGATCCAGTAGTGCCGGGCGAAGCTGAACTTGTGGCGCATTTGGCCGATCAGTTCCTTCACCACATGGCCCAGGATCAGGCACCTCAGCAGCCTCCTCCTGATCAAGACTTCAATGCAGGTTCTGTAGTGCAGAATTCAGAAGAAGAGCAACCTCCCTCATTCAGCCAGGGCCAGGGTCATGCCCAGTTTCAGCAGTGGCAAATCTCCTCTGAAACTCAGCAACATCAGAGCAGACCCAGAACCAGCAGCATCCACAACAGCAGATGCTCAACAACAACCAGCAGCCCTTGCATCTCACCCTGGGCAGACCTTTCATCACCATCAGCCCTGAGATTCTTCTGAGAACACTCCACAACATTGCAGCCCAGCAGAGCATCCCAATGCACATCCCTGCTGTCATCACTCTAAACAACTCAGAGCTACAACTCTCAATGGCAGGAGTCCCAACCATGTATATTCCTCTCCCCAGCTCGAGCATGCCAACTAGCAACCCTCGCAGCCTTGGGGGACCCATCATAACTGACATTATCTTTGGAAGCACTACTGACGGGAACATTGATCAGCAGGCCCTGGTTCCAGTTGGAGGAAATGGTAGAACCATCACTAAAATCTACTATAGAAAGAAGCTGAGAAGCTCCGTCCCTGAACATGCCAACAATGAACAATCTGACATCTTCCACTACCAGCAAGAGGATGAGTACGCTCTGTCCATGGAAACTCCCAAGAGGAAAGTCATCTCCAGGAAGAGGAAGTGCACCCCTGTTTCAGTCAAGGACCTCAGGCGCACCAAGCGTGGCCAGGAAAAATTAGATGGGTACAAGCCAACCTCTCCGGTTGCACAGGGCCCAATAACCAGAAGCAGGGCCAAGAACAAGAAGGTGACCAGCCCAGCAGTTCTGACTGATAAGCTTCTTTTGTCCAAATTCAATATTTCAACAGAATTCCCTGGCCTTGATGAACTCAACAAAGCAACTGAACTGGGCATCGCTTACCCTGAACTATCACTTGATCAAATACAGAAAGTGGCGCTAGAAAGATGTCGGCTCCCTCCTTCGGTGGTGACGGCCGAGCTGCTCTTGTCTACACCAAGTGAAGGTATAGCTGGAGAGGAGGGGAGCAGCGAGCGACCTGAGAATCAAGTGATCAATGGATAGTCTCCCTCATCAAGTATTTTGTAGCAGGGAATGCCCTGTCTTCAGGATCTGTCATGATACCTTAATTTCACTTAAGTGGTTATTCTCAGTGACTTGGCTGGAGTGTAAGCTGGATAAGACTAATGTTTGCCATCTGAACTTAAGCATGTGGAATGTTGGCAGTGATCGCCAATCCTCAGTGGCTCATCATCTTATCAGTATCTGTGTTGCCTTGACTGCTGACTCTGTTGTTAATCGGTGCTCTGCTTTGGTTACCTTGTCTGAAAATCAGCATGGCATGCTCTGTTACTGGACAACAGAGAGTATCAACATGGTCTCTGCTCATCTCGGCCAACAAATACCCTGTAGGCTTCTTTGCAGCTGTTTGAGCTATTGCTGCATGCACACATGTGTTCATCACCTGTCTCTTGACTGCATCATCTTGCCTCCTGCTTTGCTTACTGAAGGCCTATGGCCTCTCAGTCACATCTACTACAATTGGTGTTTTAATGGATAGCAACAACAACACAAGAAATTGGAACATCCTCAACTGGAATATTAGGGGACTGAACTCGGAAGACAAATGCAACGCTGTCAAAGAAAAAATAGAAGAAAGTACTTGTGCTATATACTGCATTCAAGAAACAAAGCGTGAACATTTCGACAGCTCCTACATTAAAAAGCTGGCACCAAAACGATTCAACAAATTTGTTTACGCTCCCTCACATGGCAGCTCTGGTGGAATTCTTGTAGGCTGGAATGGTTCCATTTTTTCTGGTGAACTGGTACACAATCTCCGATTTGCTATAACAGTTAAATTCACCTCTCTCCATAACAATGAAAGCTGGCACCTCACCACTGTGTATGGTCCCTGCCAAGGACAAGAGAGGCAAAACTTTGTAGACTGGCTCAACAACCTTCGGATCGATCCAGAACAGAATTGGCTCATAGTGGGCGACTTCAACTTTTATCGATCACTGTCAGACCGAAACAGAGATGGGGGAAACATGAACGACATCATGCTTTTCAATGAGATCATCAGCAACCTGGGTATACAGGAAATTCCTCTGAAAGGAAGGAACTATACATGGAGCAACATGCAGGCAGATCCCCTCCTTGAACAAATTGATTGGTGCTTCACATCTGTTAAATGGACTAGTGATTACCCAAATACACTCCTCGTGCCAATGGGGAGACCCACTTCTGATCACATTCCTTGCAAAGTACAAATTGGTACCTCTATCCCAAAAGCTAAAATATTCAGGTTTGAAAACTTCTGGTTGATCAACCTGGTTTCATGGAACTTGTTCAGTCAGTTTGGAATACTGAAGTGCAAGCTAGCAACAGTGCGGCAAAAATTACAGCAAAGCTAAAATTACTGAGAAGGGTTCTCAAGAGATGGAGCAAGGGGCTGTCACACTTAAATAGCCTAATCAAAGAATGTAATGGAGTTCTCCAGATCCTAGACCTCCTAGAAGAACAAAGGCCACTATTCATCCAAGAAAGCAATTTCAGAAAAATTCTGAAACAGCACATCCTCAACCTCCTTAAGATCAAGAAGGAATATTGGAGAAAACGTTTCACTGTGAGATGGGTTAAATTTGGAGATCAAAGCACAGAATTCTTCCATGCAGCTGCCACCGAAAGATACAGGCTCAACACTATCACATCCCTAGAAACAGATGAAGGAATTCTCATCACAAATCACAATGACAAGGCAGCTCTTTTATGAGAGGAGTACAAAGGCAGGATGGGCACTACCACAAATCCTCAAATGCTATATGATCTGAGCTCTCTAATACAGCAACATGACAACTTGCAAGACCTATCATCACCTTTCTCCAAAGAGGACGTCGACAAAATTGTCAGTCAGATGCCATCTGACAAGGCACCAGGGCCTGATGGTTTCAATGGTCTTTTCTTGAAGAAATGTTGGAACATCATCAAAGAGGATTTCTACAGCCTGTGCACTGAGTTCTTTGAAGGCAACCTGGATCTCAAATCAATTAATAGCTCCTTCATAACATTGATCCCAAAAGTTAACAACCCAACATCAGTCAATGACTTCAGACCGATCTCACTGCTCAATTGTGTTCTGAAAATCCTGACCAAGCTGATGTCAAATCGATTGCAGGCAGTGATCATCCCTCTCATACACAAGAACCAATATGGCTTCATCAAAACCAGAACTATCCAAGATTGCCTAGCTTGGGCCTATGAATATATACATCAATGTCAGCAATCTAAAAAGCAACTCATCATCCTAAAGCTTGATTTTACAAAGGCCTTCGATACTGTTGAGCACCAGACAATTCTCGACATGATGCATCACCTTGGATTTGACAATAAATGGATCAGCTGGTGTTCTCGAATTTTGGGCTCAGGCACCTCTTCGATCTTGCTCAATGGTGTTCCAGGCAAGCAACTACACTGTAAAAGAGGAGTGAGCCAAGGGGATCCACTCTCCCCCCTTCTCTTTGTACTAGCTGCAGACCTGCTACAATGCATTATCAACAAAGCTCATGCTCAAGGCCTCTTTGAAATGCCAATCCCCTCAACCGATGGCGCAGGCTACCCTATAGTACAATATGCTGACGACACCATTCTCATCATGAAAGCCTCCCAACGAGAACTCTTGTGCTTAAAAGGACTTCTAGAATCCTTTGCTCAATCGACGGGTTTACGTGTTAATTATGCTAAATCCTGCCTGGTACCACTCAACATGGATGAATCACAAGCTCAACTTCTGGCTGGAGTCTTTGGCTGCAAATTGGAATCTCTGCCATTCACCTACCTTGGCCTACTCCTCGGTACAACAAAGCCAAGAGTAGAACATTATGCTCCTCTCATGAACAAAACTGAAAGGAGGTTAACCTCAATCTCTTATTTGCTCAACCATGCAGGCAGGCTTGAGTTGGTTAACTCAGTAATCACTTCACTGATCATATACGCTATGTGTACTTTGCAATGTCCAGTAGCAGTCCTGGACTACATTGATAGAGCTAGAAGGCTCACCGTATGGAGAAGTTCAGACAGTAATGCTAAAATGAAGCCACTAGTCGCATGGAAAAAATGCACAAAGCCAAAGAAGAAAGGGGGCCTTGGAATCAAGAATCTGAGAAGCCAAAACACTGCTCTACTCCTCAAACACCTGGACAAGTTCTACAATAGAAGGGACATCCCTTGGATAAACCTAATCTGGAACACATACTATGCCGATGGGGAGGTTCCACATGCAACAAAAGAGCAAGGCTCATTCTGGTGGAAGGATATATTAAGATTGGCTGATCTGTTCAGATGTGTTGCCTCCTGTACAGTGGGGGATGGCACAACAGTACTCTTTTGGCTGGATGTTTGGAATGGACAACTTCTCCATAAAAAATTCCCCAGGCTCTTCTCATATGCAAAAAACAAGAATACATCTGTGGCCCAATTTCTCTTGAATAATACAATTGAAGAACAATTTCTTTTGCCCCTGTCAGAGCAGGCACATCAAGAATACATTCATTTGCAGAACTTAATTCAAGACCTGCAAGTCAACGAGGGTACAAAAGATGCATGGAAGTACATCTGGGGGTCGGACACATATACAGCATCGAAGTTCTACAACTACCCTTACAGAAATGTTCAGCCACCACCACCCTTTCTATGGATATGGAAATCAAAATGCTGTAACAAGCTAAGAATGTTTTCATGGCTACTACTCATGGATCGACTGAATACAAGGAACATCCTAAAGAGGAAGAAACACAAACTACAGGACAACAACTATAACTGTGTGTTGTGCTCCCAGGGCGTCGAGGAAACAGCTTTCCATCTCTTCTTCACTTGCCCCTTCAGCCAACAGTGCTGGCAACACCTGGGGATACCATGGGATCTCTCACAAGACTTCTTTGCCATGATGTCTGAAGCAAAAAAGGACTCCAATCATGATTTCTTCATGGAATTCTTCATCATTGGCACATGGCAGATATGGAAGCAACGAAACAACTTCATCTTCCAAAGAGCAAATCCGGCCTTCAACTCCTGGAAACAAATGTTCATCGAGGAGTCAAACTTGCAATCTAACAGAATGACGGATAGTGTTAGAACAGGCTTCATCAACCTTGTCCATTTGTACAGCTAACTCACTTGTGGCCTCGGCCTTGTACAGTTCTTTTCCTTTTTTTTCTTTATATCTATAATAAATACTACAACAGTAGGGGCTTCCCCTACTGTACATTCCTCCAAAAAAAATAATATTTGATAATGATTAACAATTAGTATCATACCAACCCATCAATCTTATTCGCAAAATAAATTCAAAATGTGTATAATGATTAACGACTGAAAAAGAAATGCATACATGATTTGAGGACTCAACCATCCATTATATTCATCCTCAAGGACTTGAGGAAGATCATATTGGAACAGGGTAGCGTGCGGTTCAATTCCTGCAAAATCATGGAAATTCAGTACCAGAAGTAGCTACTATATTATGGCATGGTACAAACGCCATCTGCTACGAGCAGATCCTGAACTGAATCCTTTGTCTATTGCAGCTACCCATTAACCCTACAGGATCAAAGAAGAGTAAAAATGATCCCCGAAATTTTGTTTGCCCATCCATTTCTACTATTATACGCAAATACAAACACTATAAAATAGGGATGACCTGTAACACCCCGGAATCCACAATCACCCCGGGATGCTACTACAACCATCACAACAGCCTTCTACCGAAAACATGGAAAATTCGGCAGCATCTCCTTTGTAAACATAAGCAACGCGGAAGCAAAACATGTATAGATAGATATAACAGTGAAGGCATCACACTAGCATCAAAAGGCATAGGAGTCGTTTGGTTTGATGCCAACTGACTCCTGACCAAAACCTGGTTCTGTGTGGCATCGGTCGGCCTTTGGTTCAATGGCTGATCATTGGGAAGCGCCCACACTGCAGTCGAACCAGTTCTTTTTTGCACCAACTGTGGGCTAGAAGCGGGCGGCGGATTTTCTCACCAAATCACTGGCAAGCCGAGTATTGGCATGGTGATACAGGGCTCAATCCAAACGAACCCATAATTTTTTAGTGGCCATCTAGACACCTTCATACAGCAATTGGCAATTATTATGCCTAGAGCACGCGAACCTGAGTATGTATTTGTAAATAGGAATAATATGCAGCGTTCATGGTGCTAAGAGCTAATGGGTAAGCAAACAACTAGTTATAGGGTATTACCGTGATCAAGGAGTTCATCAATGAGATTATTATAGTACTCTATTCCTTTCGGATTGACTTCTCCTCTGCCATCTAAGGAAAAAAGCAATCAAATTTAGAACTTATTAGGTTTTTTTACAAAAAGTCCAGCAGGAAAAATAGAAATGAAATACAAGTTTAACAACAACATACTAGGAACAAGCCTTGGCCAAGAGATAGAGAACCTGTATGCATCCAATCCAGTCTCCTTCATTAGCTTCACATCCTCCTATAACACAAGTGAGAAATCACGATCGATTATTTGCATGTAGCTGCCCTAAGAAGATCAATCAGCGCGTAACATTTTACCCTCGCCTACCACCTTTACCCAAGCCTGACAGAGCTAAGCATTGATACATTTTACAAGTTGCGCTCCTGAAGTGAGGCATGTGCTACAGCATGGCACGTAGTAGTGCTCAGTTAAAAATGGATGAACAACACATAAAAATCATACCTTATACTTGTGGTAACCGTTCGCTGCGACATCACCATCCCCAGGAAGGTGACCTGTGTTGCAAAATGCCAGGATGCGTAAGTACTATGGCTTAACCCAAAGGCAAAACCTAAAGAATGCAATACAATGTTTGATGCTCGTGTTTCACAAAAGGCTCGACTAACTAGAATCATTTTGGTTATATCGCGGCTGTCATGGTCTGTTTGCATGACATGGCTTTGTGTGGTTTGAACTTGGTTCAGTATCAGTTATTAATACAGCTGGTTTATCAGTATCCGTGTTGCCTTTATATCACCATTGTGAGATGCTTCTGCACTTCCTGGATCTGTGATGCTAAAACTATGATATCCTCTACCCAATCTCGTGTAAGAAGTGCTGGCATAACCCGCAGAATTTTACTAGTTATAATTCTGTTTCATCCCACCCTACAATGGTTTCCATAATGAGTCACAACAATCGCAACTGGTGTTTTCTGGGATGGAATATAAGGGGAATAAATTCCCAAGGCAAATGGGATAGCATTAGGCAAAAAATAGCTGAAGCTGCTTGTCATGTTATATGCCTACAAGAAACGAAGAGAGAACAATTTGATTCTTCCTACATCAGTAATTTTTGTCCAAGAAGTCTGTCTAAATTTGCTTATTCACCTTCGGTAGGTGCTTCTGGTGGGCTGCTCACGATTTGGAATGGTGGCCTTTTGGATGGGCAAACTGTGCTAATCAACTCTTACTCCATAACAATCAAATTTACATCACTAGCTGATGGGAAGGTTTTTCATTTAACCAATATTTATGGACCTGCTTCTCAAGTTGACAAGGCCTCTTTCATCAATTGGCTGTAAAATTTTGACACGTCTGATTTGGAAGATTGGATTTTAATGGGTGATTTCAACTTGATCAGAACTCAGGAAAATAGGAACAGGCTGGGGGAATTCTAACGACATGATTCTTTTCAATGATATGATTATGCATTTGGATCTAGTTGATATCGCCTTTCAGGGCAGAGAGTACTCCTGCTCAAACATGCAAGACACTCCGCTCCTTGAGAAACTAGATTGGGTGTTCACCTCATCTTCCTGGACTTTGTCATATCCAGACACTGCTGTAACCTCCCTGTCCAGGCCAATCTCGGATCACACACCTTATGCTGTTAGAGTTGGAACTAATATCCCGAAGGCTTCTGTTTTCAGGTTTGAAAACTATTGGACTGAATTTGCAGACTTCCTGACAGTTGTGGAGCTCCACTGGGCTACCACACCATATTATAGTAATGCTGCTAAAACATTGTCTGCTAAGTTCAAACAAGTACGACAGGGTTTGAGAGCATGGAGCAAAGAATTATCAAAGCTTAACAGAAACATTAACAACTGCAGCTGGGTCATTGCGCTCATGGAGCAGAGGTGCCTGAATCGTCCTGAGAAGAATTTTCGAAAGATTCTTAAAAAACATCTTGCCACTCTGTTAGAGGCCAAAAGAATTTATTGGAAGCAGCGTGCTACAATTAGATGGGTGAAATTCGGCAATAGAACACCAAACTGTTTCAGGCAGTGGCTACTCAGAAAATGAGGTGCAATCTTATCTCCAAATTAACCTTGGCTGACGGTGTAATTCTGAGTGATCATGATCTAAAAGCAGGAGCTCTGTGGACATCTTTTAAAAAGAGGCTTGGCATATCTGAATTTACTGAAATGCTATTTGATTTATCTGATTTGATTCAACCTGTTGATTTACCTGCACTGGATCATCCATTTACAATGGAAGAAATTGAAGCAGCACTGAAGGACACTCCTCCTGATCATGCTCCAGGCCCAGATGGGTTTAATGGTCACTTCATGAAAAAGTGTTGGCGTATTATCAAGAATGATTTTCTTAGGCTGTGCAATGATTTTGCTACTGGCAATCTGAATATTGAGAGCATCAATGGATCCTTTATCATTCTGATCCCAAAGAAAGACAACCCCCAGACTGTCAATGACTACAGACCCATATCTCTATTGAATTCATCTCTCAAGCTTCTCACCAAGCTCATTGCCAATAGACTGCAATCTGTGATTCTCTCAGTAGTACATACGAATCAGTATGGTTTTATTAAAGGGCGAACAATCCAAGACTGTCTCGCTTGGTCATTCCAGTTTCTGCATTTTTGCAAAGCATCTAAGAAAGAGATTGTTTTACTTAAACTGGACTTTGAGAAGGCATTCGACCAGGTTGAGCATCAAGTTATTTTACACATGCTTAAAGCTAAAGGCTTTTCTGATAAATGGATCTCCTGGGAAACCATTCAAGTGCAAAAGGGGTGTCAGGCAAGGAGACCCTCTTTCGCCTCTCTTATTTGTTCTAGCAGCGGATTTGCTTCCATCAATAATTAACAGAGCTGCAAATATGAATCTATTGCAACATCCACTTGGGGATAATTTTGGAGGCGATTTTCCCATAATACAGTATGCCGATGACACGTTATTAGTGCTGCCTGCTGATGCGCTGCAGCTCTTGTGCCTGAAAGGACTCTTAAGAAGCTTTGCTGACTCCACGGGCCTCAAGGTCAATTTTGACAAATCATTTTTGGTCCCGATTAATATTGATGAAGACAAAGCCTCCATCTTGCCAGAACGTTTGGATGCTTAGTTGGCACCATGCCCTTCACATACCTTGGCCTGCCAATGGGAACAACCCGGCCATCAGTGGAGGACTGTATGCCCATACTGCACAAAATTGAGAAAAGAATGATGGGTATTAATAGATTCCTAGATTATTCGGGAAGACTTATCATGGTGAATTCAGTAATATCTGCCTTTCCAACATTCTTTATGTGCACTATAAAGGTTCCTCTCAGCATTTTGGATCAGGCTGACATTTATCGAAAACACCTGCTATGGGATGGTGGTGATATTAACAGAAAGGGATCCTGCCTTGTGGCTTGGGAAATGCAATCAGGCCGAAGGACCAGGGAGGTCTTGGCATTGTTGATCTCCGAGCTCATAACAAGGCACTGCTTTTGAAATTCTTGCACAAATTCTACAACAATGCAGACTTACCTTGGGTGCAAATGACTTGGAGACACTTATATTCGTCAGACAAACCTCCTCACGCATACAGGCCTAGGGGCTCGTTTTGGTGGAAAGACATCATGAGGCTGGCCACGGATTACTTCATGATTGCAAATTGCACTGTTAAGAGAGGCAACACATGTACCTTCTGGCAGGACACCTGCGACTTTGGTGTACTTCGGTGGAGGTACCCACCGTTATTTTCCTTTGTCAAAAACAAAAATATCTCAGTTGCCTCTTTTTTAAACCAAGATCAGCAGAACACACTGATGCTACCATTATCGATGGAAGCCTATGAGCAGCTTGTGGAACTACAAAATTTGCTTGAACAATTTGCTGTCAATCCCGAGGAACAGGACAATTGGTCATACATCTGGGGTTCCAATGAATTTTCTTCCAAAAAGGCATATCTCAAACTGATTGGAGAATATCAGGCATCGCCTTGGTTCAAGTGGATGTGGGAATCCTGTTGTAAAAACAGGCTCAAATTTTTCTTTTGGCTGCTCCTAAGAGATAGACTCAACACGAGAAACCTCCTCAGAAGGAAAAACAAGGCTCTGCCATCATACAATTGTGTCCTGTGCAATAACCAACAAGAGGAAACCTTACTTCACTTGTTTTTCCAGTGTTCCTTTAGCAGGTGGTGCTGGAACCTTATTGGTGTCCACTGGAACACGAACCTTATCCCGGATGAAATGCTGCTAGACTCAAGGCAGCGGTTCGGAAGCAAAATTTATAGGGAGGTCATCATTGTGGCGGCATGGACCATCTGGTGTCACCGAAATAGCATTATTTTTGATGGCGCAACCTTGAGCTTGAGCAGATGGAAGAAGAGTTTCAAGGAGGAATTTTCCTTGGTCGCTTTAAAAGCCAAACCAAGTACGAAGATTCTACTAGATAATTGGTTATGTAATATACACTAATGTTTATCTTTTCTAGCGTCTTTTTTAGGCTTACGGCCTTTGTACACCTTGTAAATATTCCCTTAATTAATAGAAAAAAAATGAGTAGGGGGCTCCCCTGCTGTTCGTCAAAAACTAGAATCATTTTGTCCCCGGTCGCCCTGTAATTTTTACAGTCTATGCTGTTACTGGTGTGTAACCTCTACAGTTTTACTGTAGAACAGCAAAGCTTTATTTCGGATTTGCCAGCAAGTTTCAGTTCTTGGAATACTTTCTTGAGTCGCCCCTTTTCATCCGGACTACAGTACCAGAGAAGCTTACCAGTTCACCGTCTGCACTCTGCTTGCCCAGCAGTAGGCCACGCGTCGGGCAATCGGTGCAGTGGGAGCATCAGCTGCCAAGGCCGGACAAGGTGAGTGGTGACCGGTGGCAAATGCCGCGGTGGGGTCTGGGAGCAGGCGGCGGAGCGGCGGGAGCTAAGCGACGGGTTCAATGGTGGGCTGTGGGGCGGCCAAGACAGTCTGGGGTTGAGGGTGGCTGGCGGCGCCGCGAGATGGGCCGCGGCGGCGGGGTAGGAGTGTGGTGTGGTGACTGTGGCCTGTGGGAGCCGGGAGGGAGACGAGACAAGCAGCGCGCCCGTGCGTTTCGTACACGGGCGGTCGGATCCGACGCCCCCTGTTCCTTGGGCTCCGGTAACCAACGGCCGATAATTGCCATTTTTTGGGTCGCCGGAAGCAAAGCAAGAAGGCGTTCATGGTGCTGCCGGATTTTGATACGTACCGGCGTGAGCAAAGGTGTCCCAGACGCTGGGCGCCCTGCCGTCCTCCGCCGCGGCGCCCTCCCACTGAAACAGACACCAGCAGCAGCAGCAAGAAACGAGAACGTCAGCTCCATCATCAAGCCACAAATGCGCAGCTCGATCGTCGGTTTCACACGATCCTGAACTTGCGCTGCTCAAGTAGCATCGATCAATAAATGATCGAACAATGACAGCAGACAGCAACTGAAGCCGTGGCCGACAAAATGGAACTGAACAACACTCACTTGATAAGCGGACGTCCCGGCGCCGAACACGAATCCGGCGGGGAAGTCGTCTCTGGTCAAGCCCCCGCGCAGGTCGCCGCTCCCGGCCGCCGGCGCTGGCGATCCTCCCACGGCGCCGGCCGCGGCGATGAGTAGGAGCAGAGCATGGCGCAGCCGGCACGTCATCCCTTTCTTCCTCACGGTGCTGCCAAGCTATCCACAGCCACACAGGACCGAGGGCGCTCAACTCCATCCTATCTCTAAAAATTGATCCGGCCGAATTCCAGGGTCAGCTTCCTCAGACTCCTGAAACTATTGGACTCCATCCTACTATCTCACTACCAAACGGGACAAAAAGAAAAAAGACACGCAAGCGCAACAGCTTAATCGGTTTCGGAGTGGAAAATCGATGATAATTTGTCATCATACATTAGTTTGGGAAAAATCAGCACAATATCCGGAAAATAATATCCGAAGCATGGAAAAGAAGCAACAAATAAAAACAGAAAGATCGCTTTATCTCGTCTGTCTGTAACATCCAAATCATTTCAGCTCAAAAAAAAAATCATTTCAGCTGATTGACCACAGTACACACGGCTGACGAGTGGGGCCAGTCAACGCGAAGCTCCGGTTGAAAAGTGCGTGGATACCCTTCACCAGCTGTCGTGGTAAATGCTCTGTCATCCCTGACGCCCCAATCTAGACCCGGTCTTGGTGAACCAATGACCCAGTTCCATTCCCGTGCTCCCGTCTCGTGACTCCGGTTCACGGACTAGGCTGGCCGCACTACCGCCGTGCGCATCGCCTGGCTTCAAAAAGGTGAAGCAAAAACACAGGCGCTGAAGGCGCGAGTCAGGCAACCCAAAACAAAGGAGGCGGAAAAAAGGGGGCTTGCAGGCGAAGGCTGCGGCGCCGCCTCACGACGGGAGGAGACCTAGCCCGCCGCCATGGCGGTGCCGGCGGCGAATGGCGTTGAGGAGAAGGAGGCCGGGGACGGGGAGCAGCCGCAGGAGGCGGCGCGGCCCCCGCGGCCGCCGCTCGCCGTGGAGGCGCTCCGCGACAAGATCGTCGAGAAGGTGAAGGCGAACCGCGTCACGCTGATCGTCGGAGACACCGGATGCGGTAACCACGAGGGGGTTTCGCCTCTCTTTCCCACCTCCTCGATAGTTTCTACTGCGGTCGCCTGCGTTTGGCGTTATGTGGGGTTTTGCTTGTTCGAGATTATGCCTTTTTGGGGTTTTGGTGAGGCTCGAAAGGAGGCTTTAAATTGTTGAGCATTTACTTGGACATGGTTTTCGTTGAAAATTTGCGTCATTGGGTTTTCTTCTGCTCTCTGGGTTTCTTTGGTGGGATTTGGGTGGGGTCTGCCTAATTGGGGAGAAACTGGATGGGTTTTGCCGGTTTTGAACTTTGAGATTCAGGATGTCCCCCAGTTTCCTCTCTATTTAGTTTCTTTTGGAAAATGTTGTTTCCTGGAGGGGGGTGGAGGGGCTTGTAGGGACGATGTGTTTTTCTAGTAGCAGATATAGAAATTTACCAAATGGAATTCGCATTTCAGACTTCCGAACTGACAGTTGCCTTGGGGGATTTCAATCTGATGCAAAATCGAGAAATGTTGAGCTGTATGTAATTTTCTTACGATTAATTGATTTCATTTAATCTTTATAATGGATTCAATTTTTGTTTCGTGCAGGGAAGAGTTCGCTAGTCCCACAATACCTCTTGGAAGAAAATATGGAACCCGTTCTATGCACACAGCCTAGAAGGTTTGCAGTGGTAGCCATTGCTCGAACAATAGCTGAATCTCGCAATTGGGAGCTTGGTGAGGAGATTGGATATCATATAGGGCACTCAAATGTGTCAGATCTCAACGACAAAAGGTACTTAAGTAACAGTTGCCCAATGCCATGGTTCTTGGATTGTGCAGATAGATGCATCGTCCTATTATTGTACTTTTACTGCTGCTTTCACCACACACTGTCATACAATGTGCATTTCTTAGCATATGCTGCTTTGCTGACTGTATTCAGATTTGGAAGATCAAATCCTAAAAAGTGTGCTGTAAGCTCTGCTTAATTAAATGGTCAGAGATTGTCCATATCAATATATTCCCGCTTCTAAAAAAAAAGAGAGATTGTCCATATTAGTTCAAAGATTATAAGCTGATGAAAAGCATCATATTGGGCTTGGATGACCATGTCGTTAGTATACAGTAGTTTCTTTAGTGATCCAGCCAGGCTAAATATTTGGAGTATGCTAATCGTTGCTGACATGGGGCAAAAATGTTGTTCCATAGTGCACATTGCTTCTCATTAGGCGTGCATGAGTTAGTATACAGTAGTTTCTTTAGTGATCCAGCCAGGCTAAATATTTGGAGTAAGCTAATCGTTGCTGACATGGGGCAAAAATGTTGTTCCACAGTGCACATTGCTTCTCATTAGGCGTGCATGAGTTAGCCATAGCTTGTGTCCTGGTTGTTATGCCGGACACTTGGCTCCAAGATGCCAGGGTTCTATTTCAGTTCCTTTAAGAAGAGTATCCTGCACTTCAGCATTTTGAATTAGTGTATGGTGCTTTGGATGTGCATCAGGCCCCTTGGGTCGTCCCTCAAGAGGGCTTGAAGTTCTATCTGATGCAACATAGAGTCCATGGTTAAAAATCAGTGTTCAGAGTGATCACCAATGCCAGGTTAAGCAAAGGTTCGTGTCAGGATCAAGCAAGAACAGTTGTACAGCAAACCATAGCGATACCCAACAGCCTACAAAAAACAGAGATACCATTTCAGTAGAGATGTTACTATCATAACTGTATCTACCATAGCAATACCCAACAGCCTACAAAAAACAGAGAGACCATTTCAGTAGAGATGTTACTATCTTAACTGTATCTTAGGACCATATGTATACCGATCCATTTCATAATTTGTATATGTAGTATGCTCTAAATTTAGTGTATTCGTATATAAATTTCTATCAGGCTTGCCTGCTTTTAAGATTGAAAAGTCCGGTTGTTACAATCTTATCAGGACATAAAAAGTGGATATGACAGTCCCTATCCTTTTCAAGTGTCAACCAGTAATTATCTTTGGGATTATTGTGTTTCTACCCCTGGTTTGCCTCTGAATTGCGATTTACCCCTCTTTTTTTGACTTTGCGATTTTACCCCTGGTTTTTCAAATTGAAGCGTGACTTTGCCCCTAAATTGGAAGTCAAAGCTGGGGTAAAAATGCAATAGCCCCATAATCTTTTATAGTACCCTGATCTTGACTAATTTTGGACTGACTTGACATGCCCAAGACTTAAGTGTTGGCCCTAGTCTTAGCCAAATCAATATTAGTTTGCTAAAAGATAGACCTTGGAATGATCTGTCCTGCGGGGTTTGTCCAACAGAAAGCTGGTCTTTTTGATCTAGCTTCTACCCTTTTGTGAGCATTCCTCACATCCTGTCTTAACTTTTTGGTCCAGTTAGGACTTAGGAGCATCCCAGATAGTATTTGGTGTTTAGCGAAAAAAAGATAGTATTTGGTGTTGTACTGTTTGTTTTTGTCATCCTTGTCCTAGATTGGCTGCCGCTTTTTTCTTTGATATGTCTACATTAATTTTGTGCACAGAAAACAATTTAAGCTTCCGTCAACTTCTAATAGGCCATCTTTGGCTCAATGCAACGTTGATTACCATCAGTCATGGCAGTACATTGCCTTTTGCTATTTTCCTTGCCCTGAGTTTCATCTGCTTTAACAAGACAATCCGTTCTTACCTACTTACTGATTTTTGTAGTACTTTTATGTCTAAGTCATTGACATTTGAACTGATTTTATACATGCATCAGGTCAAAAATTGTATTCAAAACAGCCGGTGTAGTATTGGAGGAAATGTGTGATAAGGGAGTTGCTGCATTGTCGAAGTATAAGGTTATTATCCTTGATGAAGTACATGAGAGATCTGTAGAATCCGATCTTATCCTCGCTGGTATCAAGCAGTTTTTAATGAAAAAGAATGATCTGAGGTACACCACTTGAGTAATGTCCATTACTGGTTGCTGTCAAATGTTTATCGTTTAGCAGTAATGGTTTTCATCTCATGATGTAACTGCCTTCATGCTAGTTGCTATAACATCCGTTTCACTCTCAACAGGTTGGTATTGATGTCAGCCACTGTTGACATTACAAGATATAAAGAATATTTCAGAGACATAGGAAGGGGTGAAAGAGTCGAAGTGATTGCCATTCCATGCAGTCCCTGTACAAGCATTTTTCAAAGGAAAGTCTTGTACCTTGAGCAGGTATTTTTTTTCTGATTGTTTTAAGATTGTGTTTAACTATCTTTGTTCCTTATACTGTCAAACTTATAATAAATCAGATTGCATGATGAGTCTCCAAATAGTTGGTATGTCCAATTACGAAACATGCTTTAGCTTGTTTAGTCTCGATATTTTGATGTTGAATTTAATATTGTATTTGAAGCGGTGTGAAGAAGCCATTTTCACAATTATATTGTTGAACTATAATTAAACCTATTGATGCAATTCATGCTTGTTATTCTTGTCAGTTTCCTCAGGCTAACTTAATGATGCATTGACATGTGATTCTTTTCAGATTGCCGATATTCTCAATATAAATTCCCAATCGCTTTCAACAAAATATTGCAACGGGCCGAATGCTTCTGCTGATGCTGATCTTAGTTATGATGTTTATGAACTCATCCACAAGTTACTGTTGCATGTACACCAAAATGAAAAAGATATCAGCAAGAGTATTTTGGTTTTTCTTCCTACATACTATGCATTGGAACAGCAATGGATCCGTCTGCTGCCTCTTAGTTCAACCTTTAAGGTACACATTCTTCATCGCAGCATTGACACTGATGAAGCACTTCAAACCATGAAGGTCTCAAAGTCTTGCCGGAAGGTACAATCCCTTATGTTTCTATCATACTACATGATCACATTTCATACTTGTAAAGATATGCTTCTACTTCTAAGCTATGGGGTGAGGTGCCAGTCATGAAGTACAACAATAAGATTTTTTCATATGCATGTGTTTGTTTTTGGAAATGGCAACAGTATATATATGTGTGGCTTATTTATGGAATTTCTGTTCATTTTTGTGTCACTATCATTATTTGCTGATGGCAACAAATGACTTCCATGCTATTGCTCTAAAGCACAAACTTATTACAGATCTCATTTGTGTCTCAGCTACATACCTTGAATTGTAGAGGTTTCCTGCATATGTTGAGTTTCCTACTAGCCTATTAAGTGTCTATTATGTTTGTTTTCTTTATAGTCAGTGGTTCTACCACTGGCATACGAGTATCCTGTAACAACTAAATTGCACTTACAAAATTGTATCAATGAGGTAAAGCAGTGTAGATAAAACTATGTTTGGACGCATTAAATGTTTACATGATTGAAACATCTCCTATTACCAAAAAGATGCCATTAATTTAACATCCTTATACCTAAGCTTGTATTTATTTTCGCAGGTGATACTGGCGACAAACATTGCTGAATCATCTGTTACCATTCCTGGAGTTGCATATGTTATTGATTCTTGCAGATCATTACAAGTCTATTGGGACCCAATTAGGAAAATGGACTCAGCTGGGCTTGTATGGATTTCACAGTCTCAGGTAAGCAACTCACAGATGCTAATGTTTTTGTTCATGCTTTTGACACTGAAGCTTCTCTTTGATAAATATTCTTTAATATTTTCCTAGGCTGAGCAGCGGAAAGGCAGGACAGGTCGAACATGTGATGGTCAAATTTATCGTTTGGTAACTGGAAAATTTTATAGCAGTTTACATGATCATGAATATCCTGCCATTTTAAGACTGTCCTTAAGAGAGCAAGTGCTCATGGTCTGCTGTGCAGAGCCCAGATCTATGAATGACCCTAGTGGTAATTCTTTTTCTGAAGTCATGAAGCCTTCTTGTTAGTTGTTTTCCTCATGGTCATGAACGGGGCACTTTTCAAATTGAGAGGAACTTTTATTGGAGTATGTTAATTACAAGAACTTGAAAGCAAATACCGCTTCATAGTATTTTTTTTGTTAGTTGTTTTCCTTTGAAGGAATGGTTAATTGTCATAATAAAACATAAGATATTATTACTTTAAACTGTGATTTTCCCAGTTTCCTTCTCGCAACCTTGGAATACAACTTTGATCATTGAATTTCATAATTACATTCTTTTAACTGATTCACACAAAATATATCACACCACTCAGATACTTTTGGTGAAGAATCTACTAATAGCATGTTCATGTAATTAAATTTAAAAAATTATACCAGTAAACATTTTGAGACTTATTTACATTTACATTATATGGTAAAACTCACTGTTCCTTTTTTCAGTACTGCTGCAAAAAGTTCTTAGCCCGCCAGATCCAGATGCTATTGAAGATGCCCTAGAATCACTTGTTCAAATTCAAGCATTGAATAAGACAATTTCTGGACGCTATGAGCCCACGTTTTATGGCTGTTTGCTCAATAGTTTGCCATTGTCATTTGATTCTTCTGTTCTTATGCTGAAATTTGGGGAGCTTGGCCTTCTTCATGAAGGAATTCTGATAAGCATTATGTTGGACATCCATCCGCTTCCAATCCTGCAACCTTTTGGCTATCAAGCACTGGTAGTTTTTTGGTTTTCATGATTCGTTCCTCCTGTTCGCAATGTTGCGGTAGTTAATATCCTACTATCTGTTTTGCAGTGCCAGAAGTATAGAGACAATTATTTCAAGGAAAGTGACAATGTACAAATTGGCAAAAAGGAAGTTACAACCATTGGAAATCTTTGTGCATTTCAATTTTGGGAGCGTGCTTTTAAGGTATATCTTATCTGTAATTAACCCTAATTCCCTATGCATATGGATGACTTTGGACATTTGCTAGTGTTTTTAAGGGAGGACACTGATAATTTTAGAGATAAAGCTATTGTCATGCTAATATTAGAACATATTTTACTGTTGTGCGTAGTTAAAATGCCTCTCGGGTAGTTTTTTTCCCAGTGAATAGCTATCGACAGGATGTGTTCAAATGTACTTGAATATTTGTTTTCTGCTTTAATTAATTTTTTAAACCATATATTTCAGGACAAGCATCGGCTGGAGTATCTAAAAGAAGTGGTAAACACTCAAGAAGCAAAAGAAACCCACGCCTACCTTGCTAAACCTGAAGAGGAGTGGTGTGCAACTCATAATCTCGCCCCTGCAGCTCTTAAGAACATTTCTGATTTATGTATGTCCTTTGCCTGTACCTCATGGTAACATTTCAAGTGGATTTTTACTCTTATGATTTGTGGAAGTAGAATGGTTTACTGTTACCTGTTAAAGTAGCTTTCGTTTGTAGTTACATACAAAACTGTTTTAGTGGTGTGAGGATCTTTTTGAGTCTGAAATATTTCCTCA